>OY979697.1:52255137-52673949 GCA_963855945.1 Thereva nobilitata | reverse complement strand
TATATATATATATATATATATATATATATATATATATATATATATATATATATATATATATATATATATATATATATATATATATATATATATATATATATATATATATATATATATATATATATATATATATATATATATATATATATATATATATATATATATATATATATATATATATATATATATATATATATATATATATATATATATATATATATATATATATATATATATATATATATATATATATATGTATATATATATATATGTATATATATATATATATATATATATATATATATATATATATATATATATATATGTATATATATATATATATGTATATATATATATATGTATATATATATATATATATATATATATATATATATATATATATATATATATATATATATATATGTATATATATATATATGTATATATATATATATATATGTATATATATATATATATATATATATATATATATATATATATATATATATATATGTATATATATATATATATATGTATATATATATATATACAGTGGCTCACAGTGAAAATCGTCCACCCTACGAGTAAGAGGAATTAAGTAGTTTTTTTCATCTAGTTCTCAACAAATCCAAATAACAATTTACATAACTAAGTTTTTCATTTATTTTCTTCAAAATAGTAACGAAAAATTATGAAATTAATCAATAACAAAAACGGGAAAAATTCAAATTTCCGGAAAGGTCATATATCTATCTCACAATGAAAATCGTCCATAACACTCAATACTAAGAAATGTCGTCCATAACACTCAATACTAAGAAAGTTGGTCCTCCTTATGCTGTAATTACTGCTAGAAACCTGTTCGGCATTGAATTTACTAATTTTTAGTATACTTAGGATTAATTCTAGCCCATTCCTGCTTGAGTACATTTTCAAGGTCTTTTTGCGAGGTAATATTGTCTTACGAATGCTCCTGCCCGGTGTATCCCATAAATTCTATTAACATTCAAGTTAGGGGATTGAGGAGGAACGGGGAAAACTGTTTTACAATTGTATATCAGCCAATAGCGTTAAACGTCTGAGGTATGCTTAGGGCCATTATACTGATAGAATGCAAACCCAGCAGTAATACTTAGAAGTTGCGGTTTTATGAGTGAAAATATACTATTACTTGAAGACAGTACGAATTGTACATTTTATATAAAAAAATCTGTACATTGCTTGCTTAGTGTTTCCAGATGAAGAAATATATTAAGATTTTGTTTTTGATTAATCTTAATATATTTAAATTAATTTTTTTTGAAGTTGCCTATTTGGTCAAGGGAAGCAGTGCTTCCTTTGCTTCCAAAGAGGAACCGCCACTGATTTTTTGGTGGAGAAAATCCGAAGATAAAAAACTCCACCATTTACTTCGCCATTTATTTTTCCACACCGACAGGCGCCACACACCCGCCTCCTATATTCAAAAACAAACATATCTATTTATTAGAAAAAATACCGCCAGATGGCGGTGGGCATCCCGATTCACAAAAATATAATTATTGGCAAATCCGTAGCGTTTCATGCAGTCCCCGGTGTCGGGAGACACAATTCCTAACACGTTACGGCCCGAGTAACGTCCGTAACGCTACTTAGGTATCCTCATTGATGGCGCACTCCACCGGTGACGCAGATTTTTTGTACCGGGCGTTTCAAGACTGTCGCTGCAGTTTCCACGGTAACACTCCGCACAAATCCTTTACTATCTGGAAATACCTCTCTAATCCTACCCATTGTCCAGCTGGCTGGTGGCAAGTTCTCATCTTTTAAGAGCACTAACTGTCCGACTTTAACATTTTTGCGCTCTCGACGCCACTTCTTTCTTTCTTGTAGCGTAGCCAAATATTCACTCTTCCAGCGGTGCCAAAAATCCTTAAATATTGTTTGCCTAGCGTTCCAAAGTCTTTTCCCTTGCAGATTACTCTCATTTGCAAACTCAAACGGCGGCAATGCTACGAGCGGTGCCGACACTAAAAAATGCCCAGGGGTCAATGCTTGTAAGTCCTGCGGGTCGTCCGTCAATGGTGTAAGCGGACGGGAATTAAGCACTCCTTCGATCTGGCACAAAAGGGTCGTGAACTGTTGGTATTCCATTACTCTTGCACCAGCAACGCATTTGAGGTGAAATTTCATAGACTTCACCGCTGCTTCATATATGCCACCCTGATGTGGGGCCGCAGGAGTCATAAATTTCCAACTTGTGCCCTCATTCGCAATGCGATCTACAGTCCCATCCATTAGCCACTTTTTCTACGCCTTGCCAATCCCTCTTTCAGCTCCAATGCAAGAGGTTCCATTGTCACTAAAAAATCTAACGCACCGTCCCCGCCTTGCTACGAAACGCTCGAAACATGCCACGAAAAAAGCTGATGATAAGTTCGTCACCAGATCTAAATGAACTGCTCTCGTTTTCATGCACACAAACACTACGGTCCAGCATTTATGTTGCGCGATTACATTATTTTCCTTATCCAAATGTCTTACTTGAAACGGTCCAGCGTAATCCACTCCTGCTGATACAAACGCCTTTGGGCCGGGAATTACCCTGTCCGCAGGCAGGTCTGCCATTATCTGTTCCTGATTTATTTGCCTTTGACGTACACATTCAATGCAGGTCCGTGTATATCTTTTCAATTCATCACGTAAGCGCAAAATCCAATAATTTTGACGGATATGCTACATCATCAGCTGAATACCGCCATGATGATTGACTCGGTGCGAAAAGTCCATTACCAGCCATGCTAGACGCGAACCTTTTGGTATTATCATCGGATGTTTCATGTCATAAGTAAGATCTGATCTATCCAAGCGTCCTCCTACTCGTATTAGACCCTGGTTGTCCAGAAACGGTTTGAGCGGTTCCTGATTTATTTGCCTTTGACGTACACATTCAATTCAGGTCCGTGTATATCTTTTCAATTCATCACGTAAGCGCGAAATCCAATAAATTTGACGGATATGCTGCATCATCAGCTGAATACCGCCATGATGATTGACTCGGTGCGAAAAGTCCATTACCAGCCATGCTAGACGCGAACATTTTGGTATTATCATCGGATGTTTCATGTCATAAGTAAGAGGCGTCCCAAGCGTCCTCCTACTCGTATTAGACCCTGGTTGTCCAGAAACGGTTTGAGCGGTTCCAAATGGCTTTTATCCGGCAGCGGCCTATTGGCTGCCAATGCAGTGTATTCACGATTATAATATTCGCGTTGGCTTTGTCTGATGAAATATTTCATTGCGTATCCTTTTTCGATTTGAGATGGAGGAGCAATTATCATGCTAACAGAGCGACTCGCTCTTGCTGGCGGTTTGTATTGCGCCAAACGTGCTTTCACATAGCGAAAGCAGTATGCCAGGATCCGTAAGGCTTTTTCCAATTTATCTGCATATTCCAAGACGGACGTTCTCTGTTGCCAATCCAGTCCTTTATCTCCTTTGCTGATATCCAATGCTGCACTAAAGTTGGTCACGCTATATACTTTTAATTCCAAAACGTCACTGTCTGCTTGCGGTAATGGAAATTGCTCATGACGATTGACTCGGTGCGAAAAGTCCATTACCAGCCATGCTAGACGCGAACCTTTTGGTATTATCATGGGATGTTTCATGTCATAAGTAAGATCTGGGGTGGAAGCACGTAAGTCGTTTCAATCGACCTCTTCATACAAAAAATTAGAATTTTTGTATGAAGAGGTCGATTGAAACGACTTACGTACTTCCACCCCTGATCTATCCAAGCGTCCTCCTACTCGTATTAGACCCTGGTTGTCCAGAAACGGTTTGAGCGGTTCCAAATGGCTTTTATCCGGCAGCGGCCTATTGGCTGCCAATGCAGTGTATTCACGATTATAATATTCGCGTTGGCTTTGTCTGATGAAATATTTCATTGCGTATCCTTTTTCGATTTGAGATGGAGGAGCAATTATCATGCTAACAGAGCGACTCGCTCTTGCTGGCGGTTTGTATTTCGCCAAACGTGCTTTCACATAGCGAAACGTAACGGTTTTTCCAATTTATCTGCATATTCCAACAGGGACGTTCTCTGTCGCCAATCCAGTCCTTTATCTCCTTTGCTGATATCCAATGCTGCACTAAAGTTGGTCACGCTATATACTTTTAATTCCAAAACGTCACTGTCTGCTTGCGGTAATGGAAATTGCTCATGACGATTGACTCGGTGCGAAATGTCCATTACCAGCCATGCTAGACGCGAACCTTTTGGTATTATCATCGGATGTTTCATGTCATAAGTAAGATCTGGGGTGGAAGCACGTAAGTCGTTTCAATCGACCTCTTCATACAAAAAATTAGAATTTTTGTATGAAGAGGTCGATTGAAACGACTTACGTACTTCCACCCCTGATCTATCCAAGCGTCCTCCTACTCGTATTAGACCCTGGTTGTCCAGAAACGGTTTGAGCGGTTCCAAATGGCTTTTATCCGGCAGCGGCCTATTGGCTGCCAATGCAGTGTATTCACGATTATAATATTCGCGTTGGCTTTGTCTGATGAAATATTTCATTGCGTATCCTTTTTCGATTTGAGATGGAGGAGCAATTATCATGCTAACAGAGCGACTCGCTCTTGCTGGCGGTTTGTATTTCGCCAAACGTGCTTTCACATAGCGAAACGTAACGGTTTTTCCAATTTATCTGCATATTCCAACAGGGACGTTCTCTGTCGCCAATCCAGTCCTTTATCTCCTTTGCTGATATCCAATGCTGCACTAAAGTTGGTCACGCTATATACTTTTAATTCCAAAACGTCACTGTCTGCTTTCGGTAATCGAAATTGCTCTTCAGGCCATCGCGATTCTGGCCAGTGGAGCCATTCTGGTCCGTGCCACCATAACTTATTGTCTATTAACTCCGATAGTTGGCAAGTAGCTTTTCATAGTAAGCAAAAGGCAAAAAATTGAAAATTGAAATTTTTTAGTGTTTTCAAAGGCCTAAAATGGGCATTTCAAATAAAGTAACGAAGTATTGCGTATGCTCACAAGAAAGTACATAAAAAAACTACAATCTAAAAAAAATATTTTACCGTACGATGATTTGGCATAAAATGGCGGCAATTATAATTTTTTTTCGAAAACTGCCAATTTTTGCTGTAAAAAGAGAATTTTTTTTTTGGAATTTCAACCACGTATTTACAGCATCAAAGTACATCTTTTCTCCAATTTTTATCAAAATCCGCCCTTTTTCCCGTTATTTATTGCACTTTTAGTAAAATAAAACAAAATTTCATACATTTTGGTTTTTTGAGGTTAGGATTCATTTTTAAAGTATTTATACCGAATTAGTTCGATAGTCTATTCATTTACGAGTATTTTCCAATTTTTTTTATTGTTCTACGACCAACAGAACTGGAGAAATTAAAAACATAGTGTAGCAATGCACTCAAAATGCATCAAAAATGGACATTTATGCAATTTTCTCGTGCAGCACAGGGCCGATTTTGCAGAATTTTTTTTCGCTTTATCTTAACATATGTAAAGGAAAAATACAAAAAAATCCAACTTCCCAACTACATCACTATCATATGACAATTTCCCTCTACTAACTCGTTAGACTGTCCCCAGAAAACACCATGCAGCTAGAATCCTCGCCATCCAATTCATTTGATTCAAGCGCCTGAATTACCGCTTGATCATTTGATTTCCATTTCCTCAATTGAAATCCAGCTGCTGCGAGAATTTGCGCAATTTGTTTAGCCAGTTTAGTTGCCTCTTCTACTGAATCCGCTCCTGTCACACAATCGTCCATGTAAAAGTCCTCTATAATTTCTTTAGCTGCTCCTGGTAAAGTGTCGGCAGCTTCCTTGCAGTCTCCAGCTTGTATAATACAGCGGACTGCCAGGTGTGCTGATGATGTTAGTCCAAAAGTAACAACCGTCAACCAATATTCTTTTATTTGCAGATCGGGGCTCTCGCGCTAAAAAATGCGCCGGCAGTCCCAGTTCTCTTCATTAACCCTGACTTGGTTAAACATTTTTTTGATGTCGCCGCATACGGCAACTTTGTGGCGTCTAAATCTCATCAGAGTTGTGTGCAGTTCCGTTTGTAGCTTTGCGCCAAGCATCTGTACTTCATTGAGCGATTTTCCGAAATTTGTCTTGCAACTCGCATCGAAAACTACCCTAGGCTTTTTCAGCGAACAGTGATGTAGGATATGGTAGCATATTTTACCGGGTATTGGCGGTCGTGTGACTTCAACCATGTGGCCGTGCCGCTTTAATTCCCGCATTTCATTCACATAAAATTCCTTTAACTCCGGTATGTTTTCCAGCCGTTTTTCAGTACTGATGAAACGCCGCAATGCTGTTTGACGTGAGCTGCCTATATAATTTATTCCAGGTTTGAACGGAATTTTAACTACAAACCTACCGTGCACGTCCCGATAATATGTATTGACAAAGTGATCTTCTACCATTTGCTGCTCTTCCGTTAAGTTTGATGCTGCTCCAGCTAGCGATCAATCATTCCATTCAACTTTTCGTTAAGCGCATCGTCCACCAACGAAAATGCCTTCCCAGTATGCACGTCAACGCCTTCTATGTTCCCCCATCACGACTACTCCAAATGTTGTACTTTCCAACGTTGTGCCATCCTGAACTGTCCTAATGTAGCGATCAAATATCTTTGCAACGACTCCAACTCCTAGCGTTATATGAACCTGATCCGGTTTGTAATAAAGTGGATCAGCTAGATTGCAGTCCAATTGATATTCGTTTCGCGAAACATCGAACTCAGCGCTCGGAACTAACGGGCAAAATTCATTTTGTTCCGGCAAAATCCAAAATGTTACCTTAATGCAGCAGTCCGAAACAAACCATGGCCGCACATTGATCTCAGTTTTGCGTTTGATCATAAATGGTTTAGAATCTATGCCTACCACCTGACGTGTGGCCTCTGATGCAGGGCATTTAATTCTGTTATACAATGCAGCCGAAATAAGGTTGAGCTGAGCTCCCGTGTCTAACATTGCTTTAAACGGGCCATACATTGTGCCGTTACATTCCAATTTCACCGATGCAGTTGGTGTCAAGTACTTAATATCCTCTACTAAGGTGGGTTTATTAAAACAATTTCAATAACATGAGTAAGGCCAATTCTTTGGCAGTTTATTTTTATTATATACATTTTCTTTTTGACATTCATCCATTTTATTCTCCAACGCATTTTCCTTTTGCTTGAGCAGATCCAGCTTTCCGCTGAGCAATTCCAGTTTTTCATTAAAAAGGGATGTGGCCACTTCCAATGCCGACGTATCCAGCTTCCTTCCTTTCACGCATTTCGATTTAATTTGCGGTTCCGTTTTCTTTTTCTTGGCTGAGGGGCCGTCTAGTCAATCGGTACGCGATTTGCTTCGATGACGGCGTGTAATGATCAGACAGATCATCACCTGTCCTTTGCCCCTCATATAGTACTATTCGTACTATATCTCTTTTATATTCATTTTCATACAATGTAATAAACCGCATTGTATCATACATTTATTTAAACAAAATCCAACGCGTGCACACAGAGCACACTTGATCATTGATCGTGATTACCTCCTTCAATTCATTTCTTTTCTATTTACAAAACGTTCATTTCATTCACTGAAATGAAAGACCCCTTTGTAGTCTTCATGCATTTAATGCATATTACAATTAAATCTATTTACGATCAACGATATGAGAGCAACGTAACCATGAACTTGCTCACAGGGCAGAGACCGGGTGCGAAGCAAAGTTAATTACTTCACACCGTACTTCGGGAATGCACTCAAATGCATTTTTCTTACACAGCCCAATTATATAATCAAGACTTGGGTCACAGCTGCATACAATGACCCACTTGAGACTTTCGTTTTATAAATTATTAAAGAACGGACCCATTGTATCGGTGACGAAATACTTCTTCTGTAATAAGTACTAAATTATTAAATAGTATAAACAGAGGAAACGCTGCCGGTGCAAGCGGCCGTTACGACCTAAAACTTCGAAACTGTTCTATTTATGATTGCGTAAACGTAGGCGCAATCATGATGATGATAACAATGATTGGAAAGAGTGGTGAAACCAAGAAATGGTTTCTTTAAGTATTGGGTATAAATATGCCTGGCAGAACCGGAAGAGAGTCAGTCACTTTAGAACTTTTCTCACTTAATAAATAAAAAGCCTAAAAGTAGTGAGTTCAAAGAAGAATTAATAAGAAAAAATAAAGATAAAGTATTCTTTAAATGTTTTTTTTGTGAAAAATTGAAGTTATTTTTGAAATTAAAGGGAATTCGCATTCCCCAACAACAAATAAAGTGACATCTTAATCAAAGGGGTGGGAACTCCCCCAAAAGGCGGCACGGTCCAGTCCCGTAGCAGATACACGCTACATAATTTGGTGGCAGCTTAAAAAAAAGGGGGAAATAGCGGAAGCTACGCTACGTTTTTTGAGGAAAAGTGGAAACGTTTGTGCTAAATTAATTGTTGAGAAAAAGTGAAAAAATTATATATAAAAGAGGGACCGGGTGAAAACATCAAGTTTTTCACTTAGAGGAAATTATTCCCCATAATTACTAGAAGAAAGAAAACATTTTTTGTGACACCTAGGTGGAGCATCCTGAATATTGTCTAGAGCCATGCTGCGTTGAGGGAACCACCAGGAAAATTATGGAATGGATTGAGACCGGAGCAGCAGTAGCAGACATAGAAAATTTGATTAAAAAAATTAAGAAACTGTAACTTAAAAATAAACAAAATTTTTTGTTCTTAAAATTATAAATCTGAATAATTAAGAAGTAAGAGTGAAATTATCTTGAATTCAATTTTAATTGTAAAACAAAAAAAACTGTGACAAAAATTTTTTTCTGAGGTAAATTTAAAAAGTTTTAGTAAAATGCTCGTGGTTTGGTTTGAAGGAACAACAATTAAATTAATTTCGCTTACGTTGGTGACATTCGATAAGTAGTTTCGATTTTTTTTGTGGTGAAAATTATTCTTTTGAACTAAAATTCGTTGGTTTGGATTATATTATTCTTTAGAACATCGTGAAATTAAAATTGGTTTTTTCGTTTGTTTGCGTTTTCTATCTGGACTGACTACCGTTCAGTGGTAATAGGCCACAAGTTTAACCTTGCGTAAGGCTGCGTAAGGCGCTGAGCGTTATCAAACAAATAGAAAACGAAACCAGCAACCGTATTTCGGAAAAGGCTTCAACCTTTTCCCTGAACAAACCAAAATAGTTCGGACAATGACAAAATCTTATTCCATCAAAATGACTGAACCGGTTGCTTGGGTCCCCACACTCACTATTTCTATCTCGGATGCCCGGAATATGATTCCCGAATTTAGTGGACATCCGAAGGAACTTCATAGATTTATATCTTGTTGTGAAGCGCTTTTTGCTCAGTCAGGTTCAGCTGCGGACCGAACCCTGTTCCTAAACATTTTGAAAACTAAATTGACAGGACAAGCCTATGACATACTAAAATATAGGCAAATCTCCACTTGGGAGGTTTTAAAAGACGAATTACAGGTCCAATTTTCTGACGATCGTCCCCGAGTCGTTATCCAAGCCGAAATTATGAAAATGAGGCAAGGACCAAAGGAGGAACTTGTAGATTACTCCCAGAGGAGCTCCAAATTATTGGCGGAGTTAAATGATGTTACCCTCAAGGGAACTGGTGATAACTCCCCCGAACTTTCCTGCTTCAGGAAAACGAGCAAAACGCCATAAGAGCCTTCGAAGATGGTCTGAGGAGCGATCACATTAAGATTATGGTGAAAGGTAAAGGAGAAACAAGTCTCCGGAAGGCAATAACTTACGCCCAAGAACAACTACTCCGAACCGTCGATTCCCCAGCTTCTAACAGCATTCCTACACGGAACATGAACACAGTAACCTGTGAATTTTGCCATAAAAGGGGACATTCTAAAGATATGTGCTACCAAAGGAAGGCGCTGCCCTTATTCAACCCCAACATGACCACAGTTAAGCGAGAAGTTAGCCGATTATATGTAGGTATTGTAGCAGACCTAACCATCATATAAATGATTGTCGAACCAGGCGATACGATGAAGACATGATGAACCGCCGTGCTAACCAAGGTCGCAATACTAACATGAACAGACAACAACCACAACCGTCATTTCAACAATTTACTAGGACCACCCAAGAGACTCCTAGATCGAATTTGAGGCAACCCAGTAACATAAATCAAAGCCTGAAGCCAGGCCTCTTAGAACAATCCAGTGGTCGGAACGATCGGAAAACGATATGGGGCTCCACCTCGGCGATCTCCCTCGCCTTGTACAAACTCAAGCCGTAATACATCCGGCACCACAATCCGAATTCCAATAAATAAAACTAGTAAGGGCATTACGTTAGAAGTAATGTCATCAATATCGGGTACCACTTCAACATACGTAATAGACACTGGAGCTGAGATAAGTCTCCACAAGGCAGAAACTGCTAGGACCGGTACCCTTATAAATGAAGACCAACAATGCACAGTTTGCACACTTTCGGGAAGAAGCTCTTCCACTATGGGAACAAACGCAGATTTAAGAGTCCCTTTTAAAGAGGTATTACTCAATATAACCCACGAATTCCATATAATTCGTGAGGGGAGTAAATTAAGTGGTGATGGTATAATAGGAACAGATTTCCTAGACAAATATCATGCCAAAATAGATTACGGTAATAAATTAATAGAACTAAGATTACAATTAATAAATTACGATAATACAGAAAGCACTACTTGTTCAACAGGGGTTTACGGTAGAAAGAATGAAATTAAAAATAATAATAAAATTGAACCTAATAAAGAAAAAATCGAGAATTTTGAAAATAATGAAACAGAAAATTTGAATCATAAAAGAATATATGAAACTAGTAATGAAACGGTACAAAGGCAAATGGAGGGCTTAAATGAGATTAATGAGGAAGGATATGGAGAAGAAGGGGAACAACGTATAAAAAGGTCTTTTGTAGAACAACCAAAGAATCGTTCGGTACATTGGGATTCTGAAATGCCGTTCGAGGCGAATCCTGTAGCCTATGTGAACGATCGGATGAATTCTACATCCTTGAGTAATATAATAACTGTTGATCATGGGATGAAATGCCCTCCGGATGACCAACATACTAACTTTATATACTCTACGGGGTACACACCCGAAGAGGAACAAAATCAAGGAAGATCAAGTACAAGCATAGTAATTCCCCCGCGTAGAAAAAATAATCGCGCTTCCCGTAGACATTACCAATGAAAGTGTATGCACCCAGCAGCAAATACAGCCAGGTGTGTACATTGGTAATAGTATAGTCACACCTCAAAATAAAGTGGTTAAGATTCTCATTTTAAACTCTAATGACCATGAAGTAGAAATTCCCATAAATAAAATCAAATTAACCCTCGAAGATATGGAAAATTATGATGTTCTCTACACAGGCTACGATAAAGATCCTGTAAAAAATCGTTTGAAAAGGTTAGAATCAGTTCTATCATTGGAACATTGTAGTCCTGAAGAGAAGGCGACAATGGTAAGAATCTGTCGAAATTACAATGACCTATTCTATTTGGAAGGCGATGTCCTCACGTATACGAATGTAACGTCTCATACCATACCTATTTTGGCTGATAAGCCTCCAGTATATGTGAAACCATACCGACTTCCCGTCTCACAGAGAGACGAAATAAACAAGCAAATCAAAAAGATGATCGAAGAAGACATCATTAGGCCAAGCAAAAGTCCATGGAATTCTCCCTTACTACTGGTACCCAAGAAACCCGACAGCTCAGGAAATAAGCGCTGGAGAGTCGTGGTAGATTTTCGTAGGCTCAACGATATAACTATCGGAGACTCCTACCCTCTTCCTAACATTACGGATATATTAGACCAATTAGGACGTTCAAAATATTTTTCTACCCTTGATTTGGCGAGTGGTTTCCATCAAATACCTATGAGTAATAAAGACCGTGAAAAGACCGCCTTTAGTACGCCTTTCGGCCACTACGAGTTTAATCCGATGCCGTTTGGTCTTAAAGGTGCTCCCGCGACATTCCAACGACTAATGAACACAGTACTGACTGGACTTCAAGGCTTGCGATGTTTCCTCTACCTAGATGACATTGTCATTTATGGCTATGACTTGCGGGACCACAACCAAAAACTAATAGAAGTCTTTGACAGGTTAAGAGAGAGCAACCTAAAGCTCCAACCAGATAAGTGTCATTTTCTCCAAAAAGAGATCATATATCTGGGACATGTCGTTGGTGAACACGGAGTAAAACCTGACCCTTCTAAAATCGCTTCAGTGAAGGATTACCCAACTCCTAAAAAGGCTAAAGACGTAAAGTCATTCCTTGGATTCGCCGGTTACTACCGACGTTTTATTCCAAATTTTTCAAAAATCTCAAAGCCACTCACTAAGTTACTGATGAAGGACACTCCATTTAAATGGGATGCCTTCTGTGACGAAGCTTTCAAAATTCTCAAGGAAAACTTATGACAACTCCAATATTGGCATATCCCGACTACACAAGAGAATTCAATGTGACCACTGATGCAAGTGACGTTGCATTCAGGGCGGCGCTTTCATAGGTGCGAATGGTGCACTTGCACCGGGCGCTATTGGGCGGGGGCGCTATTTCAGATATTCAGATTTTAAAAAAAATTTAAAGCTTTGAAAGAAAAATGTTTAAAAATGTTTTTCTTACATCCTTTTCATATATTAAAGGATTTCATTTTTATTAATACGACTTAATTTTCCAGTTTATTTTCCCAATAAAATATTCT
The DNA here is from genome assembly GCA_963855945.1 of Thereva nobilitata. NCBI lineage: Eukaryota > Metazoa > Arthropoda > Insecta > Diptera > Therevidae > Thereva > Thereva nobilitata. The sequence goes on along the minus strand of OY979697.1, from coordinate 52,661,130 downwards.
ATATTTCAACTCATGTAACAACAGAACACAAATTCCATGCAAAAAAAAAACCTGGAAATTTTACTTCCTCTCGAGACTTTTGCTTCATGATTTTCATATAATTTCGGTCCAGAGAATCAGCAGAAGTAAAAATTCAGGAGAAATATCCACCAAGTGAGAGAAAAATCTCTCATTCTACTGATGTTCTCAAATTTGAACGTGAGATGTAAATACAGAATTAACCAGTGGAATGAAGGGGACGAAACACATAATAATTTCATTTTTACTACGCTGGAGCACTTTTTGAAATGTTTGTAAAATGCACCATATCAACTCACACAAAGGAAAAAATTGTTCCGATGGCTCTGTAATGTGTATTGCTGTCTACTGTGATTGATATAAACTTCGGGGCGCTGTTGGTGCACTTTTAAATTTTGTTCCAAGATTTGTTCAAAGAGGTAAATAAACGAAATGAGAACAAAATATCTTGCGATTTCTAAATATCTTGCGACTGTCTAACAAATTAATATGTAGATTTTTTTTTATGTTATACGAGTTATTGATGGTGCAAATTTAAGTTTTGTGCCTGTTTCTCTGGAAGAATTTTTAAAGAGAAAATTGAGTGAAATATTTTTATTAGATTTAAAATGTTGAGTTATAAAAGTAATATTTTTGATTTAATAACAATTATTAAATTACTAATTTCAGGTAATACATTTGTAAATTATATTATTTATATTTATATTTTATTGGAATTAATTTGTTTATTGTTTTTATGTTACGAAATTTAAAATATTTTACTGTGCCGCGAATTATGAAAATGGTATACCGGGCAAATATAAATAGAACATACAATTTTCCATTAATTAACTCTTCAACTCAGACTTCATTGATGCATCGTTTGATAATAGGTGTGAACTTCGAAAAAAACGTATGTTTCTAAAGGCAACTTCTTGTTTTGATACTATTCAAAATTTATATGCTTATTTCTCCAGTTCGGTTAAAAGATTATTATTTTGAAAAAGAAGCCACTAACAAGCTTAGTAAGACTAGTAGTGAAAGTAGCATAGACGCGTTAAAACGATTAGTTCGTCAATTAGATGGTGTCTACGAGGCGTTGGTAGAACTCGTTCAGGTAGGGAACCCGTATCGAAACATACAGAAGAATTACGAAATAAAATTACTGAGTTAAATTTAATTTGTTCCATAGTAATCTAGTGTGATATTTTAGAAAAATAAAAATACTTACAAAGCCCAAATGTCTGCTGCAGTTGATATTTTAAATTCCACAAAAGGTTTTTGAAGTGAAAACTTCTATAGGCACGTTGGGCACTTTTTGGCCCGGGGAAAAACTGAAAACTCGCGTCACGCTAACGAACCATCATCACGCTACCGTACCATCAGAGAAAAAATTAGTTTTTAGTTTGTATTAAGTGTTATAAATTATTATACTATATTACTATGTATTATATATTCTTATGTTTGATTACATATTATTTTTTTTTATTTGGAAGACTAGAGCATATTATGGATTTTTTAATGGTTTTATTTAGCTTGACCTCGTATATTTGTTTGTTTCTTTGGTTCAATTCTTCCGACAGCTTTTTTAGGGGGCATCTATAAATTACGTAAGGTGATTTTGGCGATTTTTCGACCCCAATCTCACGTGAGATTTTTAAAATTTTATAAAATTTGTAGGATTTACACTATTAGTGTAAATACCTTAATCTGTGCTTGATTGCGTTGGATTTATTTAAAAAAACATAATTTGTGTTGAAGAACAGTACCACAAAATCATAACAGCACCAACTCGGCATGCACCCAATATAAACTACCTGTGGATTACCATTTAGCAGGTGATTCTGCCTAGCCTTTGGAAATCAACCTCATGGTGCCTTACAGGGATAATGATTTCTTAGCAAGAGAACAGATAAATTTCAATTCTAGTTTGAGCTCAACTCGTGTATTTGTAGAGCAAGCATATGGTATAAAAAAATTTAGAATTTTACAATATATTGACATACGAAGGTTGGTTGAATGACCCGGGGGGGTTATCCGGGAATGCGATTCGAAAGTCATGAAATTCGGAAATAAGAAAATGGTATCCTCCACCAATGCGAATTCGAATTAAATTTGTCCGCCTATTATCGGATTTCAGTCCGCGAGTAAAGCCAATGCCGCATGCGCTGCATTTATTTGTTTGTTTTAAAATATTCTAAAAACTCTTTAAATATTCTTGAAACAATTTATTGTTCGCATCAAAATGTCAAATTAAGTTAATAAATGAAGTTGGTTGGCTGAAAATAATTTCTTTTCGAAGATTTATCAGGCATCGCTACCAACTTCCGCTTGCTTCCTACTTTCGTATGGCCTTAGAAAAGCGGAGTCTGAAGTCATAGCCAGCTTCTCAAATTGACGTTTGAGCCGCCTGTACATCAGGATACAGATTCAAGAAGTGCGGATCTGTTAGACTTCCATTCTTCACAACTCTCGATAATGATAACAAAAGCTTTTCAAAATCTATCTTGGCCTCTAGTAGGTATGTCAGAGCAGATGGTCGTCGATTCAAAATTCGAGACCTGTAATATGCTTAGATAACTAATTATGTCGCCTGGTGTAAATGTCTGCTTTTTGTAGTGACAATGCACCGCAGATAGCATGTGTTCTGACTGATGTGAAAAGAGCCGATTCTTAATATAATCTCTATAATTGCAGTAGGATTGGGTACATTATGCACTTGAGATACTGAGGAGGGCATTAGGTTCCAGGTTTTTCAATTGGGCTTCTAGGCCTTTATGTTTTGTTTAAGCTTAGACCCCCACACTAGTTTATCGTAGGGTCGCAATCTGTCCAAAAATGGTCGTATAAGCCAATGCATTCGCAGTTTTTCCCAGACCATTGTATAAAATGATAAGAATTTTTCATCACGTCATACACTCTTCATTCCCAGATATTTAAATTATTTTCTTTACTTTTTTTGGATGTTCCAGTTGGATGGTATTAAAAACAGTGAACAAATACAGTGTAAACGGCAGTGCAAAATTTTTATACCCAATTGCTATTGAGTCGAAATATAGTAATAGTATCACGTATACTTTTTATGTAATGGATTCATTATACCTTCTCTATTTGCAATATGTATTGATAAAACCTTTCACCATGTTCATCTGATACTGCACCAAGATTTTCGTGAATGAAATCTAAGTGCGGGTCCAAAAAGACGATTTTAAAGATTTTCTCATTTACAGATATTGTACTTAAAATGGAAAAAAACAAAAAGATATTAAAAAATATTGCAAAAAAATTACAGAAAATCGAAAAATACCCATTTTGAGGGCTAAAACCCCCTAAAAAGTGGGCTTCTCGGGGTAGAAAATCGGTACTCTTTATAACCCCTTATTATGAAGCCTAAAAAGAAGCTCTCTGCCAATTTTCAGCCTGTACCTAATTATTTCCGCTATATCGCTTTTTTCGGCTTAATTTACCTGTACTATTAATTTAACCCAGTTTTCTCGCGATTTTACACTGTTTCTTGCGGAAGAAAATTACGTGATATTTGCGGAGACCCTCCCCCTCCCCCACGTGAGATTTGGTGAGATTCGGCTCGACCCCCTCCCCCTAAACACCCCACGTAATTTATGGACGCCCCCTTAACTACTTCTACCAAACCGATTTGTATGAAACTTTGCACACACATTGAGTTCCCATGACAATGCAATCTGACAACTTTGTAAAAAAATCAAGATGGCGGTTCCAAGATGGCGGACGAATTTTGCAATTGTGTTCCGATTATATTGAAAATCGGTATCAAGATGTTTTTATCAGCGCAAATGACGATTCTGTGCTCAAAATTTGAAAATTCAAAATGGCGGTGCCAATATGGCGGATGAATATTGCAAATGTGTTCTGAATCCATTGAAACTCAGTATCGGGGGGTTTTTAAGGTCACAAATGGCGAATCTGTGGTCAAAATTTTAAAATTCAAAATGGCGCGCCAATATGGCGGTACGATTTTGGCAATTACGATTCGATTTCACCGAAAATAGCTATTTGGAGGTGTTTAAGGTCGGAAATAATGAATTTCTTGTCAATGATAGAAAATTAAAAATGCGCTGGCAATATGTATGGTATGCATAACAAATCACTTCACCAGAATTTTGTAAAAAGTAAAATGCATAAATACCTGTATAACGACTGTATAATTAAATAAGAACGACTTGTCTAGTAAAATGTGTTTCCAAGTCCACAAAAAAAAATATTTCAAATGCATTCACATTCATAGACAAAATTGTTTGACCATTATCCTCCTGTAATATTAAGATTGAATAGGAAATACAGAATGGCCATAGAAGTTTTCACTTCCATCGTGTGGTCCTACGCACACCATTTCTTTTTGATAGATTTACGATCAGAGCAAAATATCAGGAAGTTATTGAAAAAGTCAAGCAAATTGCTACCAAGTTAGAAGTGCCTTGTGTATTTTCCGCTTCTTCGTCCTTGCGATCAAGAAGAAAAAGGTTTTTTTCATATGATCAGCTGATGGGGCGCAATATAGCATAATGCACCGGGCGCAAAAAAACCACGCGCCGCCCCTGTGTGTGCACACAGGAAATCTCGTCGGGCCATTCGCCGTGGCCGAGGAAAATAGTTTCGCCGTCGCCCTTAGCATGTTTACAGCATAAAGTGCATAGTCGAAGTCGTCCTGAGTGTGTTGCAGCGCTGCTCATAAACTGGGAAGCAAATGACTACATTTGGAAAATCGAAAGATTTCGGGAGATATTAGCAAAACTATTCAACGAAAAACACTTGTCAGACTTGACCGAAAAGATCAAATTTTTCGGTAACTACTGGAAAATCCGGGATGAACTTCAATTTCCAGAAACTGTAGGATGTGGACAACAATTCTCCGTCCAAGAAGTGCTGCTCAAAGATTTTAATAATTCGTGATGTTTGTAAAGGGTAACTTAATTTTTGCACTATTTTTAAAGAGTGCTCGGATTTAGACGAGTGAGGTCTTGTTGGAAAGTTACCACACTACTGAATCAAGAAAATGTAACTTCATTTATAATGGGTTTCATTCCAACGAGTTTCTTAGATACTAGAATCTATATATATATAGGAGAAAAACACTCACTCAGATCTATGGAACTATTAGACCTACAGACTTGAAATTTGGCATGCATGTTTTCTGTTAAGTAGAGATCCACTAAGAAATGGTTTTGCAAAAATCGACTCTTAAGGGGGTTGCGGGCCGTAAAAGATATAAAATAACAGTTTTCACTTGGTCATCACCATATCTCCAGAACTATTGGACCTACAGACTTAAAATTTGGCGTGCATGTTTCCTTTGTTAAGTAGAGATCCTCTAAGAAAGGGTTTTGCAAAAATCGACTCCTGAGTCGGTTTCGGGGCCGTAAAAGATATAAAATAACAGTTTTTCAACTATAACTTTTACAGACTTAAAATTTTACATAATCATCACAGAGCTTTGAATTTTTGCATGAGGGTCCGTGGAGGTCTCCTATGATGCACCTCGAAGCCCGATTTTCGACATTCAAAATGGCCGCCGAAATATGACCGAAATTCAAAATTACAGCAGAAATATGATAGAATTTGCCAATTCTATTCCGATTCCAATGAAAGTGGGTATCTAGGGTTTTTAAGGTCGCAAATAACGAATTTGTGGTCAAAACTTATAAATTCAAAATGGCCGACGAATTTGCAAATTGGATTCCGATTCCAATGAAAATCTGTATCTGAGGTTTTTTAAGGTCGCAAATAACGAATTTATGATCAAAATTTAAATTCAAAATGGCCGCACCAATATGGCCGACGAGTTTGCGAATTGTATTCCGATTCCAATTAAAATCGGTATATGGGAATTTTTAAGGTAAGTAAATAACGAATTTATGATCAAAACTTATTCAAAATTATGGGGCAATATGGCGGAAGAATTTTGCCAAATAAGTGTCATTTCCCGGTTAGCTGTATGTAGGGTGTTCAAGAGTTGGAAAATCGGAAAATCTTGACATTCTAGCTACAAATGGAAAAATATTAAATATAGTGTATCCTGAAGCTCTCAAAGTAATCGGTTCAGAGTTGTTCAACAGGGTTTTTTTGGAAAGGTGGTAAGGCGAAACGGAAATGTGGGATGATTTATGAATAATGGATAAGAAAGAAAGAAATCCATCACCTCTGAATTTTTAGGTATATTTTAAATGTTTTAACGTTCGTGGATTTAACAAAACACATATAGGTAATTTTGGTCACACCTCAAATAAATGTATTTTGAATCTAATGTCTCGAAGGTTTATAGGAATATTTGGTTTTTCGTTATTGGTTATGAAGAATTTAATTTTGAAGATGATATGATTAAACGGCAAGCATTTATTTTGTGGCACCATTTTACAGAGTTTAAACTCTCCAACCATATTGAAAACTGGTTCACCGTGTATCTCTGAGCTCAAAAAAGTGCAGAATCGCAATTTTATTTATACACGGCACAAAAGAACGCTAAACATTAGAAAATAATTGTACAATTAATTCCCCTATGAAACTAATGGCATCTGTTACATTTAATTCGAATATATGAACGCAATTTTGCAATATGTGACATTAAGAGAAGTTGGGTTTTTGGCATTGCTTTTTCCAACTATAAAAAAATTGTTTCACTTTTCAATTTAGTTTTATTGTTCTGGAGAAATTTTGTTGGCACTTTGAAAAAGAAGAGTACGCTAAAACTTACGATTTCGACTTTCGCGATTACAATAACTTCCCTAAACTGCGAAGTTAATAAACGCCGTCGATTCCGTTCAGTTTTTTTAAATTTAGCAGTTCTTATTTAAATTTATTAAACGAAATAATAATCAGAAAATAGTATAGCTAGCCTAATTATAGTATCTAAAGCAAAAGAGTATTGGACTTATACGAGGTATTCCTTGTTTTCGAAAAAATAAAAAATAAAAAACTTAAGATAATTAAAAACTTACTGAAACATCGGCCTTTTCTCTTCGTCCTCTTGGTCTTCATCTTCTGTGACATTCCCACTACAGCACGGCATAGCTTTGGAATCATCGATAATCTAAAATAAATAAAAAAATGATGTTTAATCAAAAATTAATTACATTATCAACCGTTGATTATACAGGGTGTATAAGTTTACAAAGCGGCCGGGTGTGAATGGGTTTTGGATAGACGAACAAAAAATCGTATGGAAGGGGGATCGTTAGGTTTAGCAGCTAGGGCGTTTTGAAGTTTTTCGGGTTTTGGTTTTCTTTTCACTAAAATTTCAATTTCAAATTCCTTTTTCTCCAAGAAATACGCAGTTAACTATTTTTTTATTTTCCAAAATTGGAAAGCTTGGACAATTTCCTATGAGTAATGTTTGGACAATTTTTATGTTAAGGCCTTGATTTTTGAAGTTATAAGCAATTTTGATGTTAAAATTGGCCTTTGATGTTAAAAAAGGCATCAATTTTAGTACTTTTTCACCTAAGCTTGGTCGAAATGTATGAAGATCAACGGAGATCTCAATTAACTCCAAATTGCGGCTGTTCAACTCCAACGTTAAAGCAGTTCTATGGTAGGATTGCAAAACATGGGAAGTCGTCCAATTCATCACAGGGCGCCTACAAGTTTTCATCAACAGATACCTACGTTGTATCCTAAAAATCCGTTGGCAAGATAGAATTTCAAATGAAGAACTATGGCGCCGTGCCGGTCAAGAAAGGATAGACGACCAAATCAGGCGAAGGAAATGGAATTGGATTGGCCACACCTTGCGACGCGAAAACGACAATATAGCCATACAGGCGACTGGAATCCGCATCGGAAGACCTAGAACAACGTGGAGAGGAACCCTATTAGCAGAGGCCGCAACAACTGGGATATCCTGGTCAGAGCTGAGAGCTGTCGCACAAAACAGAGTCCGCTGGAGGGCAACTGTTTTCGCCCTATGTCCCACGAGCCTAAAGAAGAAGAAGAAGCCTGTAGTGTTCGTCGAGTTATGTCTTCCTTTTCTAGACCCAAGGTAGACTATTTTATCGACTACTTCTAGGTTGTGCTCGTCGATAGTTATACAGGGCGTTTTGCCATAAGTGGCTAATCCATTAGGGGTGATTCCTGTATGTATTTAGAGAAAAAATTGTTCTAGAGAATGGGGCTATCGGCCCTATCCACTGAGATACAGGGTGTTTAAGAAAAGACGTTTACACAATTTTTTTAATTTACTTAAACATTAATTACTCCTCAAATATTTATCGTAGAGCAACGTTATTAGGCTCATTTTTTAGAGAAATGTTCATTCTTTTTTTTGATATCAATAGTATAAACCTATGAAATTATGTTACTTCAAATTCATAATTTTGTTTTTTTAACTAAAATTTCAACTAAAACCATCTTTTTCTCCAAAATATACGTAGTTAACCCATAATTTTTTTTCCAAAATTAGAAAGCTTGGAGAATTTCCTTTGAATAATGTCGGGACCATTTTTATGATAAGGCCTTTACTTTTGAAGTTATAAGCAATTTTGATGTTAAAATTGGCCTTATTTGATACTTTTCGACAAAATTTAGGTGAAAAAGTACTAGAAAGGTACGAAATAGAGCCAATTTTAGCATTAAAATTGCTTGAGCTTAATTACGTTTCTCTACGATAAATATTGGAGGAGTAATTAATGTTTAAGTAAATTCAAAAACTGTCCAAACGTCTTTTCTTAAACTCCCTGTACCTCAGTGGATAGGGCCGATAGCCCCATTCTCTAGAACAATTTTTTTTCCAAATACATCCAGGAATCACCCCCCATCGGATTAGCCACTTAGTGCAAAATACCCTGTATTTCTTCCCATTCTTAATCTTCCAGCTCTGGACTGTTGCATCACCTTTCTTGGTAGTAATTTTCTTTCTCTTCGACTTGTCTTCAGTGGGAGCATGAACGTTTATGACACTAATGCTTGAAGTCCAGAATCAGTGATTTCATTTTCTTTTCCAGAATGAATGCTACTCCATACTCTCTTATTCTATTCGATGATCCACAGCACCTCATATCGCCGAACCTTTTCAATCAACTTTTCATCATACAATCATCCAAGATAAATTAGTTTAATCAAAAAAAGATAAATACTTGAAAAAACCGAAATGCTTCCGTTAACTAAGTTCACATTCAGCAGAATAGATCAGTAACGTCAAGGCACGTCACGTCAAAATATATTTTAAAACTAATCCTTACGTTCCGTTAGGCGTCCATTACACAGTCACGCACGCGTCAATCAATTCCTTCAGTCATGAATTGAGGAGCGTCGGAACAAAAACCGATAAAGCACATTTTGACATTATTTTTTTTAAGATGACAATTGGTTGTGTTCGTACTGTATCTATAAGCATCGTTGATCGAACCTGTTCAGAAACGGTTAAATCCAGTTGAAAAACCTTCCCAAAATACACTGGCCTGAACATAAACCGATAAAATAGGACATTTTTTTTCAATTTCCCAAAAAAATTGCATGTGATATATCGGTTTTTGTTCCGACGCTCATCAATTATGTTAGAATGATATCGACTGATGGAATGATATCGACATTAGGCGCCCATTAGAAGATAGGTTTTGCTGTCAGTTTTGCCACAGTCACTGCTATGACTGACGGAAAACCTACGGTCTAAAGTGATGACAGATGTAATTCTCTGTATATTTTGACTTCCCCCAATCATGACTGATGGAATTGATTGACGCTTGCATGAACGTCTACTGGGTGCCTTAAACGCTCATTCTGACTGGTGGACAGTCATACTTAAATTCCACATACTGTAAAAGAAATATGTAAATTCACAATGCAAATGGACAGTAAAATTACAAATCGCAATATGAAAACTGATTTAAGGCCGAGGTACATTAATGCGAGGCTGCGATGCGAGATCTCGTACGAGCCTCGCCCTATACTCGGTCTCGTTCATACCTCGCGTTTCAATGTACAATAGTGCCAGTGCGAGTCGTTATATATAAGCCAAATTCAATAAAATTTTATGTTTTTTTATATTTTTAAAATTAATTTGTGCTCAATCTATTAATTTTTCTAAGTTTTCTCCACAAATTCTCTGCATGCTGTTCGTCTAAATATGAAAATAAACACATATGATCTGTCATCGCATCTCGCTGCGTCAAAATTTCAATTTTTCGAAATTCTCTCGTCTCGCATTATCGCATCGCGTGGTATTGTACATTGCGGCATTTGAAATCCTGCTATGGAAAAGGTTTTGACAGCGCATGCGAGACTCGTCTCGTTCTCGCATTGCAGTCTCGCATTAATGTACCTCGGCCTTTACTACACACTTACTGTAATATAACTGTAAAGTTTTGTAATGTCTATTACTATAATTTTGCAACTTCACTTGACAAATTTGACGTGGATTAGGAGTTTTCCTAATAATATGTGTTGTGAATTTACAAAACTGCTTGTGAATAAAACTTTCAGTACTGTTTTGAAAGTTTTTTACAGTGTACCCAATTAAAGCTATTGGCTGATATACGGAATGCGAAAGAGGGTGGGCAAAATGCAGTGGCGTGGCGTGCTTTGAATTGTAGGGGATGCAATCTGGCAAAATTTGTGTGGAAAAACTCCGTTCCGCGGATGCACGTTATATATTCACAAGGAGTATTAAGATTATCTATATTATCATGAATGAGTTGACCATCTGATGTTACTTAAAAAATTAGGCAGAAATTTTGGACTTGGCCCTACTGCAGTCAAACTTTTTGAAAGCTATCTCCAGGAGCGTTCCCAAATTGTCAAGGTACAAGAATCTTTCTCCGAACCTGCGCTTCTTCATTGCGGTGTACCTCAAGGCTCTATCCTGGGCCCCTTGCTTTTCAGCCTTTACATAAACGACCTTCCAAATGTAGTCAAACATTCCTCTATTCATTTATATGCCGATGACGTGCAGATCTATCTAAGCAAACCCTTTGAATTTATCGAGGATTGTACTGCTCAGTTAAACAGTGATCTGATACGCGTGAATGAATGGTCAGTTCAGTATAAATTACTGCTGAACCCTATGAAGTCGTCCTGCCTTGTCGTCAGCAAAACTCCTATTGATTCTGTAAATTTGTTCCCCATTAAACTTAATGGTAATGTTTTACCCTATGTTGACTCTGTAAGAAATCTGGGAGTCGAGCTCAACTCCAAATTCAGCTGCTGCAATCAAACCAGAATTGTGCTTCGTAAAGTTTATGCCTGCCTTCGCCAACTCTGGGTATCCTCTAATCTACTGCCTCTTGCCTTACGTATACGACTGGTGAAGGCCCTGGTGATGCCTTATTTCACTTATGGTAGCCTAATTTTTTCAAAACTTGATGCTGATTGTTCAAGAAAAATACAAGTTGCGTTCAACGATACCCTTCGATTAGTCTTTAAATTGCGTCGTTTTGATCATATCACGCCCTATGCTTCCGCTCTACTAGGTATGACGCTTGAAAACTACCTAATTTATCATCGATTAAAGTTCACCTTTAAACTTATATACACCCGGTGCCCTGGATATCTATTTGAAAAACTTACCTTCTTGCAACTAAGCAGACATTCTAGCACACTTTTGGTGCCTCGTAGAAGAACATTATATGGTGAACGCTCTTACTTGTTCCAAATTGCTCGCATATGGAACAGACTACCCCTGTGTATGCGGGGCGCGTCCTCTTGTCGAATATTCAACAAACTCCTGAAGGAACATTTGATAAGTAATAATTTGTAGGGTCACTCACATTTTGAATTTATTTATTTATTTTTATTTTTTTCTGAACTTTTGTCTTTTTTCTTTATTTCTTTTCATTCTTCCTCGTTTTGAATATTTTTTTTTCTTTATTCTCTTAATTTTTCTTGTTCTTTTCTTTAATATTATTTTTTATTGTTAGCTTTTAGTCTATAATTTTAATTTTTGCTTAATGTTTTACCGATTAATTTTTTAGTTGTACGCTTATAAGAATTATTTTCTTTTGTACAATGTTTATACAATAAATTATTATTATTATTATTATTATTAAAGATAAAATAAGTCTTCCATTGAAATTCCGGCGATTGTGAGCAACTTTGGGAAGATTTCGCTTTAAAAACAAGTCGAGGACAGCGGTACGTTTAGTTGAGTGAATAAAGAAATTTGAGAAACCTGTAATTGACTGAAAGAAGATTCGGCACTCACCAATCTTGTCACATGATTTCGATAAAACAATATTTAAGCGGTGGGCAAAGCAGTGTACAAAAAGAGCACTTTGAAGTTTCTTTAACTCTAACTTCACCCGGAATAACTGAAGCTCCATTATAGCAATTGTAACTTGAAACCACCTGCGAAATTCTGCATAACCTGAACTACATGTTCATGCAAACGAGCTGCTCTTCTATCATCGGAAATATTTTTAAAACTAATGAATGTTTCTTTCGTGTCACCAGAGGAAGAAAAGTATCTCAGAGGGGTTGACAACATAGATCAACAGGAAATATCTGTGGTTTCATCACAAATAATTGCACAAAAACTCAGAATTTTGGATTTCAGAAGTAATTTTAATTTTTAGTAAGAGTGCAGGAAATAGCCATTATTAAATCATTTTGAATATTGTTTGATAATCTATAAAATACTGAAGCTGATTTTTAAGTTCTGGACTATGTTTGGCCAAAAGTGAATTTAATTCAACATAATTTTCCCGATTAATTGAATCTTGAGCCTCGCTGTGTCCGCGAAAGGCTTACTCCTGACATGCCAAGTGGCAAACATCTATACAAATTTTAATAATTTTCCGGTTCTTTTTAACTAACTCATTGTTCTCATAATTGAGGATTTCTACTAGATTTTCAATCCTTTGGCCTGTACCGAGGAGCTAAAACCGATTTTAAATGCTCGGACGATTTTTCATTCATTAAATCTCGAAGACCGTCAAACGTTCTTTTCAGATGAAAATAAAATGCAAGGGCAACAAAATTTTTTTTGCTTATTTTGAAAACAGGTAAGCGAATTCGCGCTATTGTATAATTTAACTAGCTGGGACCCGGTGCGCCTATGCTGCACCCATAAACCAATAGTAGTAATCAGGTGATATGAATTTTAATATACAGTAGGAGAGTTTGAAAAATGCAATTTTTTGGTATTTTTGATTTCAAATAACAAAATGTGAAACTATTAGGGATCTGACATTTTGATCAAGACAATAAAAACCATCCATTGACATGGCATTTTTCGAGATATGAATTTTCATACACAGATGAAGTGTCTCCATGAACCACTTATTTTCTGTATTTTGGATAGCTGGGACCCGGTGCGCCTTGCTGCACCCAACGTTTAAACATTTAAAATCAATCCAAACCTTCAAAATTCAACTCTTCTTAACCAGTAACGAAAAACCAACTATTCCTATAAAAGTTCGAGACATTGGATTCAAAATGCATTTATTTGCAGTGTGACCAAAATTACCTATTATTGTAAAGCTCTGGGGCAGACAATATTTTTTGTCGGCGTGGCCCGTAATAAAGTTATGGTTCTTTCTGGTAAAATAAACACACACGAATATCCTTAAAAATATAACTACCCACCAAAAATAAATATTAGTGGAAGACTATTTTAAAATAAGGCTTTTTCCAGCAACTATTAGACACATAGTATAATTTCAAGAAAATATGTCATATCCACAGTGTTATCCATGCTATAATCTTTTTTCGTATGGACTTTTAGTTAAATTAAACACTCAATAATCGACAAATATTATTACATCGTGAAAGAAAAAAAAATTAAAGGATTATATCTACTAATTTCATATTTAGAAATGGACTTTTGACGGTGATGGACATTATACGCTACAAATTACATGTCTTGCAATTGCTTGGCCCCTGGGTTCTCATCTGCAATGTCACTGACTCAGGTTTTATTTGTTTACCCAGATGCCAGCCTCTTCCCGTATTGCAGAATCCTAGACTTATACCTAAAAATTCAGAGGTGATGGGTTTCTTTCCTTCTTATCCATTATACATAAATCATCCCATATTTCCGTTTCTCCTTACCACCTTTCCAAAAAAACCTTGTTGATCAATTCTGAACCTATTGCTTAGAGAGCTTCAGGATACACTACATTCAATGTTTTTCCATTTGCAGCTAGAATGTCAAAATTTTCCGATTTTCCAACTCTTGAACAACCTACATACAGCTAACCGGGAAATGACACTTATTTGGCAAAATTCTTCCGCCATATTGGCCCCACAATTTTGAATAAGTTTTGATCATAAATTCGTTATTTACTACCTTAAAAATTCCCATATACCGATTTTAATTGGAATCGGAATACAATTCGCAAACTCGTCGGCCATATTGGCGCGGCCATTTTGAATTTAAATTTTGATCATAAAGTCGTTATTTGCTACCTTAAAAAACCTCAGATACAGATTTTCATTGGAATCGGAACACAATTTGCAAATTCGTCGGCCATTTTGAATTTATAAGTTTTGGCCACAAATTTGTTATTTGCGACCTTAAAAACCCCTAGATACCCACTTTCATTGGAATCGGAATAAAATTGGCAAATTCAACCATATTTCTGCGGCAATTTTGAATTTCGGTCATATTTCGGCGGCCATTTTGAATTTCGAAAATCGCGCTACGAGGTGCATCATAGGAGACCCCACCGACCTTCATGCAAAAATTCAAAGCTCTGTGATGACTTTCAACAAAGCTCTTCATGACAGCGCCATCTAGGAGTAGCTTTAGAAAGTAATAGAATAGCCTATGTTCTTCCCTTTAATGTAAATAGCATATGGTTAAAATTTCATTAAGATCGGTTACACGGTCTAGGAGCCTATTGCGTACAGACAGACAGACAGACCGACAGACAAACATTCAGTTTTATATAGTAGATAGAAAAATGCCTAGTGCATGTTTTATTTTCACTTAAAATATGTAATATTGGTTTCGGTCTACCATTTCCAATTATGGATTTCTTTTCCGTAAATGACCGCGAGCCAAAGGATTGCTGCAAAAATCGTCCATTATGCAAAAATGCTTACCATCAACATTACCCATTCTATTTAATAAATCAAAAACAAACTAAAAAAAGCTAACATAAATAATATAAATATTTTTCAATTTCTCCAATTTTCTTTTCAAACTTACTTTTTAAAACTACTTGCACTATTTTTAACTCACAAAACAAATCGCACCAACTAAATTGCAGGCAAAACAATTTTTTATTTATTTTAATTAATTAATTAATTACTCCAAAAATACTGCTTTTTCCTATTTTCTACAATTAAGTCATTAATTTAAAACCACATTGTACAAATTCATTTCCAATTAGATTGCTCATAGAAATGAATTCCCTCCAATCTTATTAGAAAACTTCTCCCCGCTGTCACCCAACAAAAAATATACTCACATAATTCTGACAAAACTTCGTATGGATGCAAAATCTGAATTGCTTCCCTTGGCACTGGTCACAGGAACAAACGTTCGTTGCGTTGTGTCTCCCAATCTCCACTTCCCTCTTAGACCAAGAGCCAGCGACGTATTTTGTGTTGTCATTTCATCCCTCATGAAAATTTCCACACTAAATCTTATATGCCTGCTTAACAATAAAACATACTTCTGGCAGCCCCCTGTGGCCGGGATGAACTACCCCAAAATTACAAAGAGGGTAAAAAATAAAGTTCAATTTTGTTATAGTATTACTCATGAATTTTCTGGAGATTATTTTTGATAGTATTCTCTATTTATAAAAATTAATGCCAGAACATTTACCCTTCACCTAATGCTTGCCAGAACGCTCTAAATATTTATTTAAAGGGGTTTATTGCATAAATAGTCCATTCAAAACGCGAAGGGGGGTGTTCCAACATAACACCATTAAGAAAATCGAACCCTCCATGTATTTTGGGTCGCTGATTACGAAAATCGGGGTCCTGCGGTCCTAAAATATGGGCGTCGCTCTTAAAAACGAAAAAAATACCCCTTTTTTAAGGGGTTGTTCTCGATAATTTCTATAATAATGAAAAATAATCCAACGAAATACACTTTTCTCAATATTTATTTGCGAAGGTGGTTGATTTATATTAAATCAAGCCAAACCTTATAACAAGGGATAATCCTAAAGGGTAAAAACCACCCCTAAATCAACTGAAAATAAAAAAAATTGTAAAAATCTTTTTTTCTAGTTTATGCTCCAAATTCGATTTTATGAGTATTGTTAGCCAAAAATAAATTATTTTCAACCCTTAAGGGGTTAAACTACCCCTACAACTTTAGAAATCAACTTTAAACAAAAAAATAAGCAAAATTTTTTTTCTGCTTAATTATATTCAACACTTTACCCCATTAAGTCAGCCAAAAATTTTATTTTTTATGAAATAATTATTAAAACATTTGGAAAATTTATTTAAAATTTAAATTGGAACCTACGAAAAGAACATTTTTTCAATGTATTTTTTTTGTTTTGATTTAGGGGTGCTTTAATCCGTTTAAAAGGGGGTAAAATAAATTTTCCAAATGTTTTAATAGTATTTCATCAAAAATAATATTTTAATGTAAAATAAAAATTCAATTTTTTTCAAATTCAACTTTAATGTAGGGGTAGTTAAGTGGTGAAAATAAATAATTTTTGGGTTACAATACTCATACAATCGAATTTGAAGCATAAACTTGAAAAAAAAATTTACAAATTTTTTTATTTTCAGTTGATTTAGGGGTGGTTTTAACCCTTTAGGATTATCCCTTGTTTTAAAGTTTGGCTGATTTAGTATAAATCAACCACCAAATCGCAAATAAATATAAAAAATGGATTTCGTTAGATTATTTTTCATTATTATAGAAATTATCGCAAACAACCCTTAAAAAGGGGTATTTTTTTCGTTTTTAAGGGTGACGCCCATATTTTAGGACCGCAGGACCCCGATTTTCGTAATCAGCGACCCAAAATACATGTAGGGTTCGATTTTCTTAATGGTGTTATGTTGGAACACCCCCCTTCGCGTTTTGAATGGACTATTTATGCAATAAACCCCTTTAAATAAATATTTAGAGCGTTCTGGCAAGGGGGCGTCCATAAATTACGTGAGGTGTTTAGGGGGGGGAGGGGGTCGAGCCGAATCTCACCAAATCTCACGTGGGGGAGGGGGAGGGTCTCCGCAAATATCACGTAATTTTTTTTCCGTAAGAAACAGTGTAAAATCGCGAGAAAACGGGGGTAAATTAATAGTACAGGTAAATTAAGCCGAAAAAGCGATATAGCGGAAATAATTAGATACAGGCTGAAAATTGGCAGAGAGCTTCTTAATAAGGGGTTATAAAGTCTACCGATTTTCTACCCCGAGAAGCCCACTTTTTAGGGGGTTTTAGCCCTCAAAATGGGTATTTTTCGATTTTTCTGTAATTTTTTTTGCTAATATCTTTTTTCTTAATATCTTTTTGTTTTTTTCAATTTTAAGTACAATATCTGTAAATGAAAAAATCTTTAATATCGTCTTTTTGGACCCGCACTTAGATTTCATTCACGAAAATCTTGGTGCAGTATCAGATGAACATGGTGAAAGGTTTTATCAATACATATTGCAAATAGAGAAGGAATAATGGATCCATTACATAAAAAGTATACGTAATACTATTACTATATTTCGACTCAATAGCAATTGGGTATAAAAGTTTTGCACTGCCGTTTACACTGTATTTGTTCACTGTTTTAAATACCATCCAACTGGAACATCCAAAAAAAATAAAGAAAATAATTTAAATATCTGGGAATGAAGAGTGTATGACGTGTTGAAAAATTCTTATCATTTTATACAATGGTCTGGGAAAAACTGCGAAAGTAATGTATGCATTGACTTATACGACCATTTTTGGACAGATTGCGACCCTACGATGAACTAGTGTGGTGGTCTAAGCTTAAACAAAACAAAAAGGCCTGGAAGCCCAATTGATAAACCTGGAACCTAATGCCCTCCTCAGTATCTCAAGTGCATAATGTACCCAATCCTACTGCAATCATAGAGATTATATTAAGAATCGGCTCTTTTCACATCAGTCAGAACACATGCTATCTTCGGTGCATTACCACTATACAAAAAGCAGACATTTACACCAGGCGACATAATTAGTCATCTAAGCAACTTACAGGATTCGAATTTTGAAGCGACAACCATCTGCTCTGATATAGTAAAGGCCAAGATAGATTTTGAAAACCTTTTGTTATCATTATCGAGAGTTGTGAAGAATGGAAGTCTAACAGATCCGGACTTCTTGAATCTGTATCCTGATGTACAGGCGACTCAAACGTCGATTTGAGAAGCTGGCTGTGACTTCAGACTCCGCTTTTCTAAGGCGATACGAAAGTAGAAAGCAAACGGAAGCTAGTAGCGATGCCTGATAAATCTTCGAAAAGAAATTATTGTCAGCCAACCAACTTCATTTATTAACTTAATTTGACATTTTGATGCGAACAATAAATTGTTTCAAGAATATTTCAAGAGCTTTTAGAATATTTTAAAACAAACAAATAAATGCAGCGCATGCGGCAATGGCTTTACTCGCGGACTGAAATCCGATAACAGGCGGACAAATTTAATTCGATTTTGCATTGGTACTATTTTCTTATTTCCGAATTTCATGACTTTCGAATCGCATTCCAGGATAACCCCGCCCCCCCCCCCTCGGGTCATTCAGTCACAGGTTTTTTACCCAACGATGACATCTACAGAAGAATGCTCCGAAGTTTGTACATCTCCAGAGTCATAAATGGCTCTACCATTACTATTCAAACAGTCAAGTCGTTACTCTCTAAAAACGAATCAGTGGATGCCAAAGTCAACCTTCGTATGTCAATATATTGTAAAATTCTAAATTTTTTTTATATTCCATATGCTTGCTCTACAAATACACGAGTTTTCTGTTCTCTTGTTAAGAAATCATTATCCCTGTAAGGCACCCTGAGGTTGGTTGCTAAAGGATAGGCAGAATCACCTGCTAAATGGTAATCCACAGGTATTGTAGTTTATATTATATTATATATCAACACAAATTATGTTTTTTTTAAATAAATCCAACGCAATCAAGCACAGATTAAGGCATTTACACTAAAAATACGCATAATAGTGTAAATCCTACAATTTTTTTAAAATTTTAAAAATCTCACGTGAGATTGTGGGGAGGGGGAGGGGGTCGAGCCAAATCTCACGATATCTCACCAAGGGGGGAGGGGGGGTCGAAAAATCGCCGAAATCACCTCACGTAATTTATGGACGCCCCCCAAGCATTAGGTGAAGGGTAAATGTTCTGGCATTAATTTTTATAAATAGAGAATACTATCAAAAATAATCTCCAGAAAATTCATGAGTAATACTATAACAAAATTGAACTTTATTTTTTACCCTCTTTGTAATTTTGGGGTAGTTCATCCCGGCCACAGGGGGCTGCCAGAAGTAACTTTTATTGTTAAGAAGGCATATAAGAGTTAGTGTGGAAATTCTCATGAGGGATGAAATGACAACACAAAATACGTCGCTGGCTCTCCCTCTATCTTCATTTACAAGTTCGCACCGAAGTGCGTTCCAACGGACAGTCAAGGGAAGCAATTCAAATTCTGCGTCTCAAAGTGCACTGGCATGTTTCTTTACGTATATACCCTATATACCCAGTAAACCACGAATGCATACAAAATGAATTCACAATACATTTTAGAAATGAATGAAATGCATTACAGAAAGCATTTTGTAAGTAATGCGGAATGCATTAAAAAGCATTAGGCATGTCCTAGGATGAAATGCATTGCTTATAATGCATTCACAAGATATTTGATATAGAAGTATGTAAAGCATACATTATAAATTACGAATTCATTTTATAGATGTGGGAAATGCATTACAAAAGGCATGTCATAAATATAATGAAATGTATTGAATAGCATTGGGGATGCCCCAGGAAGAAATGCATTGACTTTAATCTGCTAAAAATGCATTTATTATTAAAGGTGGTAAGATATTCCGAATGCATTATCTATATATTATGTGTACTATATGAAAATGGATCATTGTTTTGTGTGTAATCAATATTTGAACATTTGGCTGTATGAAGTGACTGATTGAGAGTTGTTTGTGTTAGAAGACCTCAATACCAAGGTTTATATGTACCTAGAGCTTTCATGAATATGTGTTGAGGTGAATTAACTTTACTAGTTATTATTTTCAGTTATTATATAGAGTAAAATAAAAAAACTAAGTTGGCAGAAATTAAAATGTCACTATACATTAATTAGAAAATGTAAATTAGGTAGCAGTACAATGCGAACACTTAATACGATTGTATGTTGAAAGGTGTGCTCCGAAATTAAATTGACAAATTGTAATTTTTTTTTGTTTGTTCACCGATAATAAAACTACCACTGCCAAATTGGTGTTGTTTTTTATTTGTCACCCAACTGGAGATCATCGAAATTAACAACAGGTTATGGGCCCAGAGTCGCCGCAAGTCAGAATCTCCAGCTGAGGACATCAGAAAGTAGAAAATCGACAGGACAGAAAGCACGCAGGAGCAACCTAACCTACAAATTCACCGGCTATCGTCAATGCAAGTCGGAGCAACCGTCGCCAGCGTCACCGAACTGCGAGTCGACGCAAACAAACACGCAAGTTTGTCAGAAAAATTGTTCGAAAAATTGTTCAAACAATTTCAAGTTTAAATTAAGCGAAAATAATTAAGTTTAATTTAAAACTAGTCTGAAAAGTGCAATCCAAGTCAAATTTATTGCGAAACTAGTCTGAAAATTGTGAATCAAGCAAGTTAATTGTAAAATCAGTCTGAATATGGACACAGTTAAATCAAAGTTGGAAACACTGTGTGAAGATTCACAAGGAAACGTCAATTATGCGTCTTGGCGTTTAAAATTAAATTTAGCTTTAAAAACAAGAGAAGTGTTTGAAGTCGCAATTGGCACAAAAGTCAAACCAGAAGGTGCCACAACTGATGAAGCTGTGAAAGCGTGGGTCAAACAAGACCTCGAGGCCCAAACACTCATCGCACTCAACGTAAGCAGTCAGATAGCCAGCAAGCTCGCACACTGTGCGACCGCAAGACAGATGCTGGACAAAATTGTAAACTTGTATGGAACGAAGACTGAAGTAACCAGAGAGACACTGCGACAGAAATTCTTCTCATTTGTCTACGACGAGACAAAGTCAGCTGCTGAGAATTGTATGGACATCACCGCCATTGCCGAGGAACTGACCACCGATGTCGACCCGATCCGTGATAGTTGGGTAATATCGAGGATCCTAGGTGTGTTGCCACCCAAGTTGGCACACTTCAGGACAGCATGGGATAACGTAGCTGCAGGAGATCAGACGGTGGATAGGCTAATTGAACGACTCAGACTAGAAGACGAGAGGCTGAGAGAAAGTGGAAATGGACATGAAGCAAGCACCCAGAATGCACTTGTCACCAAGCACAACAAAAACCACAACAAGAAAGGACAGCAGTCAACGAGCAAAAGTGAGGCCAAACCAATAATTTGCTACAAGTGTGAAAAGAGAGGACATTTTGTGAAGGACTGCAAAGGCAAGGCAACCGCCAAGTATTTGGCGTACTGTAAACGAAACTACCCCTGCAATGAATGTGGAAAGAAGGGACACTTTGCGAAGGAGTGCAGATCACGTTCCAGTGAGCAAGGTAAGGATTGGAGATGGCACTCAGCTAGATGGCGCTGCTGTTGGGAAAGTGGAATTGGAAGCGTATGATGGCCAGAAATGGAAGAAAGTGGTTGTCGAAAATGTTTTGTACGTGCCAAGTCTCGGATTCAACCTCGTTTCAGTGGGACAAATCTTAGATAAAGGTTTTCAACAAAAAGCTGATCATAAAACGTCAAAATTTGTCAATCCCAAGACAAAAGAAGTAGCTGTCATGGCAGAACGAGAGGGCAACCTATTCAAGATGTTACTGAGAAGGGAAAATAAAGTTGAATACACTTTTATCACGTCCATCAGGACATGGCACGAGAGACTTGCACACCAAAACATAAGGTATGTGAGGAACATTTTGAAAAGTCAAAATGTGAAGTATGTGGATGACTGGGATGGCACCAACTGCATAGGCTGTGCCTACGGGAAACAGCACCGGATCTCCCATCCAGCAAATACTAACTGTAACGGTCGGTTATTTATTACAAAAGTCTTATGATTAATTATTCCTCCCATCTATCGGAAATTTAAGAAATTATTAGTGCAATCACTTCAGAAGCTTTTGGATGCGGAACTTTTTTTGAATCACGTAGGCCAAGAAAAACAAAATTTTTCCTGGAAGAGAAAAAAATTAGAAATTTTGAACAGTCTGGATTGAATCGTGATCGAGGCAGGATATAACCGTGACCAGAGAAGCCGGTGCGGGAAAACGTTCCGTGAAAGTTCACGAGTTTAGCTTAGATCCTTGTTTTTTTTTGTAATAAATAGCCCAAGTGTTAGTCATTGTGCCAAAGTTTATGGTGGCACTATATGGGTTTCAACCATCGCAGTTGAATTGAATTGAGTCTGGAATTATTCGTGGCAATAGACGGTCTGATTCTAGAATTTTCGTGGGCAAATTATAGTCTAGCGATTTAGTAAACGCGAACCTTCAACCATAAGGTGGAGTGATCCTTGTAAAACAATAAAAACCTGTCGAGTATTTCCTTGTGCTCATTGTTCGGGAATTAATAAAATAAATTACCATTGCGTTCTGGCGGAAGCCTGATATAAATGTGTGGAAGTTAATACCACTGAGTTAAGCAAGGAAGATCTTGAATGAAAGGAGACCAGTAAAAAAAAAAAAAAACTTGCAGAGTATCCAGGTGGATCTAGATGTGTTTCTATAGGCCAATTTGGGGCATGCCCGAATTCTGACAGCTGCAGAAAGAAAGTTAAAATTTAGTGCGAATGTAAAAATCTTATAAATAAAATATCCTGCGAGAAAAATCGTAGGGAAACTACCTCGATTCCTTTGGGATAATGTTTGTTTAGAAGAAATAAGGAGCTAAACGGATCAAGAAGAGAAACAGTCAGTTTGAAAATAAATTTGGTAGAAGTGTCGTGAGAGGAAATTTTATGAAGAAAAAAACCAAAGAAAGATAATCGAGAAATGTTGTGGATTGCATGTAGACGATCTGTGACCGCGATTTCTGCTGCTTTTTTTTTGATTTTAATTATTTAAACAGTCATATTCTTGTTATACACACATTGAGTTTATAGGGAGCTAGAAGGATCAAGAGGTTTCCTTCAAGGCCAGGGTGTCAGCATTGCAAACCGTTATCCCCGAAGGAGGATCTGAGGAATTACTAGAGAGGCAGGAGATTCTTCCAATCCTTGGGCCGAAGTGTTTGGCGGTGGAGTAATCCCGTGAACGCTTGGCCGCGGTGTTTAGTGTTAACCCCGCTAGCGGTAGTGGTGTACCGGATGCAAGGGGTACAATCAACAGATAAACTTTGGTGAAACATTGCATAATTTTCTCTTGACTTATGTTCAAGGTAAGTCGAAGTAAAGAGACTACAAATATCAAAAATCCTAAGATTTAGATTGGTGCGTATATAAATAAATAAAATAGAGTTTATTCCTATATTGATTTATTATCTATATTATTTAGTTTGATCATTGTGTTTCCTAGATTGATATATATATACAATTTTTATTATATTGCTTAACACTAAAACTATATTCACACCTTTTTAATTATATTGTTCTGCACTAGTTATATAATAAGTATATAAATACACTTTATCCGTTACCTGAGTTAAACCCTTCTACACTTAGCAAACATTGTTACACTGGTTTTTTTTGGTAGGGGTGCAAACAAACATTAGACGGTTCTAACTGAACCAATTGTCCGAATTATATTGCCCTGCAACTTCGTTTGGCCAAATCGACGTTGTTACTTCTCTTGTGTTTTGTTTTTTTGTTTTGGTTGGCCAAGTTTTATATTGGCTCAGAGTTTTTTTGTGTCCCTCCTTGCCCTCAGTACATCCCACAATACACCAGTTCAATTATCAAAATTTACAAGTGGTAAAAGTTGGTTGCATCCACATTACCTAGATTATAAGTATACTTTTGTTTTGATTTAATATTTAGGTAATATTTAATGCAAACTTACCTTCATTTTGTTGTTGAATAATTATATTGTTTTGGGCTGTATTTATTATAAAATATAATTGTTGTAAATTTCGTTAACTCCTCTAGTATTATTCGGAATGACCACTTAAGGGGATAAATTGTCCAGGATGGTTGGGTTGTGCTTTCTCTCCAGGGTCCTCTCAAAGTCGCGTTGAACATTTACAGGTCCACCAGGTCGATGGAAACGTCAAGCGATGAATCGCCTTGGCTAACCTAGGAAAATAATGACATGAAGAGATATCCCTTTTAAACAATAGGTAAGTGGTGAATCATAGGTGTAGTGTCCCGGTCACACAACCCCACGCCCCCACCGGCGAGCTAGCGTATACCGTGTGGCCGGCTTAGCATCCCCTATAACTTTAGGAACCTAGGGAGGATGTAGTTTCTCAAAATTTTTATGTTACCCAGAACACGATGGCAGTAACCTTGCTGACCCCAGCAAGGAGCTACATCGTGCCGGTGGTACATAATGGCGCCCAACGCATGCTTTCAGCCCAACGTTTTTGGCAAGCAAGTTTTCGATATTAAATTCCGGCGCCCCCTTATTTCATAAATGACGCCCCAACTTCTGTAACTTATTAAAATTATCTTTGACTATGGTTCACCACCAATGCCTCTTTTAACAGATTCATCTTTATCGTCTAAATTCAGTGTGAATTTTCCTTTGCTTTCACTTTTCGATTGTCCCGTATCATGTTATCTTCTTCGCTTTAGGCATCTTTGAACTAGGCTTACCGGCACCGCTGGCTAACAAGCGTATGACCGCTTGGCCATGGGTGAAGGCTGAGTCTGGAGTTCTTTTGTCCTGTGTTTTTGCTCGTCGTCCTGAGTATCAGGCGTCATACCGCCTGCCAGTGCTTCGTTCAGTGGACAGGATCCTTGTTACTTTTTGCTGATGGACGTTTGAGTTGTAACTCGGGCATAACCGGCTGAGGTAACAGGCGTGATATCGCCTGCCCACTGCGCCCCGTGGACTTCTTTAATCTATTCAGTCCCCTCAAATTTTGTTTTCTGTTCTTTCATTTTAGACAATTGGTCGAAATGTGGTAAGGGATGTGGTCACTTCAGGTGCACCTCTAGAAGGCCGCACAGGCTTAACCGTCTGGCTAATCACCTGCGCCCTGTGGACTTTTGTTGAGGGACATCCGGCTACTTCCTTGTGCTTTTATTGTTTTCTCTCCCGTCTGTCCCCGCTGCTGATTGATTTTCCGTAGTGTAGCTCAGTTGTGGATGGACAGCGGAATCCAACTAAATTTTTATGATTTTCGAAGAAGATTTCCTTGTTTTTATGTGGAGGTAGACTCTTCATGTCGTTCGAGTGGGTGAAGACGTGTGGTGCTTCCGGCGTCGTCGATGGCGTTCGGTGTTGGCTATGTCTCATAACTAACACCGAATGACACCGATGACCTCGGCCACCAACGAGACTCCTGGGGAGTGAGATTGCTTTTCTTCAACCATCCTGGAAATTCACCAAAACAGTTTAAATACAAACAACACTACTTTACACCTTGATTTTTTTTCAGGTATCAATTGGTTTTGTTTATTGCGATTTATATTATAACTATATGTTGGGTTAGTATTGATACTAAATAGGAGTATCACTATTGCGAATAATCGGTCAACGGAATTTTTTTTTGACTAGGATAGCTGCGTGGCTGTATTAGTACTGACTTAGTCAGCAGTTTCATTAAGTTTTTGTTGGTTAGCCTATATTTTTTGCGTACCGTCTGTGCTGGTTAAGTACCTTGATTTTGTTAACGGTGAGTAACAACCAATTAACTTCTTTCTCTGTTAAATATAGTGTATATTGTTGAATTTTTGTACACCCATATATTATCATATACTATACTTTTTTTTGCACTGGTTATCCGGGTTAACGTCGCTGACACGATGGACGCGACTGGAGCATTAACTTTTTATGGACGTCCAGTGGTCCATAAAATATTGCGTAGACCACATCGATTATACTATTTATCCCCGCACGCCAGAGAATTTGTTCCGATCCATGCAGCCATCGAAGCCAGGAGGGTGTCCATAACGATGGAGGGTGCCGCTATACGTTACACCCTAAACGTTATTAAATGTTTGGAAGCACACCCAGGTGCGTTTGACACCATGGCCTCCAGGATATTGACAATGCTGGCTGATATTGTTAACAAGCCGCTTACCCTGATCCACGTTGTTGAGATTATTTTTCAACATTCATTGAGCGAACCAAGCTTCTGCCATACGGGATCTAAACTGTATGAGCTGGTTGATTCAATGAATCCTGTGGATGACAGCGTCTTTAGGAATTTGTTGCGACTGACCATGGCATATCAGCAGGAAATTATAAAACGGTATATTCCACCGCTAGGAGATCAGGTACGCGGGAGATCGTTGCTCGTGGCAGAAACATACCGTCGTTTCCAGAAGGTTCGTTCACTGGGAAGCGAACTGGGACAGATGCTTGAGGGGCTGCTGAATCAGCTGCTCCAAGAGCCTACCCCGGACAATTTAGAATGTCTCTGCCAAGCGTGCAAGGCAGCAGGTTTGGAAATCCGGGAGGATTGTCCTTACCAAATTGGGCTTATCCTACGCGATTTACACCGAGAGTCACCCTGGTTGACCGTCCGGGGTTAAGTATTTTAAGCGGGGTTAAGTACCTCTTTGCTGTTACTACTTTTTTTTCGCATTCTTGACTTCGTTGTTCACGTTTAGTTAATGTTAGATATTGTTACGTTGATGTTAACCATCCAGTTGGCGATTTAGTTACCTTTATGTGTTCCAGCAGTTAGGGGTTCATGATATTCTTCATGGTATTTATATGGGTATATGTTTTATGCACTTGAATTTCTGAGAGATGTTCCTTGGATCGGTGTTTATGTTAAATCATCTCTAGTCCAGACCTTATGGTTAGTGGCGGGTTAGTTGTTTAGTTATAGTCAGTTAGTAACAAGCGACGTGCTTTTCGTATTATTGTTTTCATATCGCCTTAGACGATATTATTAATTTTCCTTCAAGACTATTCTTCTGGTCTACTGTTTCTTCGATTGATTCCTTCGATTCGTTAAAACACCGATGAGTTCACGAAGACCCTTATACATACGACTTCGTGCCCTGTTCCTACACACCTCTTCCTTCACTTTAATATCATCGTACTGCTGACGGGTGGTGATTGTAGAGGAAATTATTTCTAAATCGACAACCTTTGCGTAATGTGCCTCTTTTACTCCATGCTGTTCTTCCGATCTCTTGAACATTTCTACTGTTGCCTCAGCATCAGTTCCTTCTACAAGTGCTCATTGGAGTATCCCTACACCTCTTTGATTGTCGATCAGTCTAGGGAACAACGCTCGGCGAAGGACTCTCCTGGCGATCCACCGGGGAAGGTCAAAGGCAATGTGGTATTGCTGGAGACTGTCCCGATGGACCGAAAGGAGACCTTTTCGACATGGAGACCTGGATGATTGTAGAAACCTGGAGGGGGACAATGTGGTATTGCCTTCCCCAGATTTTTGGCAACTCCAGAGATTCCTCCGAGATACTCTCCAGACTGAACATTTTATCACCTTATTTGGAACACGTACTTCAAAAATTATCCAGGTTGTTTCTTTTTGTTTATCTCGCTCTCGGACCATAGCTGGGGCTTGAGACTCTGGATCTCAGGGAATGAGACGAGCCCCACATTGGCGCCACATACCGGACCTTACGACAGAAAAACCTTCCGTTTTTTTCGGCTCCTCACTGCCTCGCAAGTCGGCCTTGTGGACCCGAGGGTATGTAACGGTCGGTTATTTATTACAAAAGTCTTATGATTAATTATTCCTCCCATCTATCGGAAATTTAAGAAATTATTAGTGCAATCACTTCAGAAGCTTTTGGATGCGGAACTTTTTTTGAATCACGTAGGCCAAGAAAAACAAAATTTTTCCTGGAAGAGAAAAAAATTAGAAATTTTGAACAGTCTGGATTGAATCGTGATCGAGGCAGGATATAACCGTGACCAGAGAAGCCGGTGCGGGAAAACGTTCCGTGAAAGTTCACGAGTTTAGCTTAGATCCTTGTTTTTTTTTGTAATAAATAGCCCAAGTGTTAGTCATTGTGCCAAAGTTTATGGTGGCACTATATGGGTTTCAACCATCGCAGTTGAATTGAATTGAGTCTGGAATTATTCGTGGCAATAGACGGTCTGATTCTAGAATTTTCGTGGGCAAATTATAGTCTAGCGATTTAGTAAACGCGAACCTTCAACCATAAGGTGGAGTGATCCTTGTAAAACAATAAAAACCTGTCGAGTATTTCCTTGTGCTCATTGTTCGGGAATTAATAAAATAAATTACCATTGCGTTCTGGCGGAAGCCTGATATAAATGTGTGGAAGTTAATACCACTGAGTTAAGCAAGGAAGATCTTGAATGAAAGGAGACCAGTAAAAAAAAAAAAAAACTTGCAGAGTATCCAGGTGGATCTAGATGTGTTTCTATAGGCCAATTTGGGGCATGCCCGAATTCTGACAGCTGCAGAAAGAAAGTTAAAATTTAGTGCGAATGTAAAAATCTTATAAATAAAATATCCTGCGAGAAAAATCGTAGGGAAACTACCTCGATTCCTTTGGGATAATGTTTGTTTAGAAGAAATAAGGAGCTAAACGGATCAAGAAGAGAAACAGTCAGTTTGAAAATAAATTTGGTAGAAGTGTCGTGAGAGGAAATTTTATGAAGAAAAAAACCAAAGAAAGATAATCGAGAAATGTTGTGGATTGCATGTAGACGATCTGTGACCGCGATTTCTGCTGCTTTTTTTTGATTTTAATTATTTAAACAGTCATATTCTTGTTATACACACATTGAGTTTATAGGGAGCTAGAAGGATCAAGAGGTTTCCTTCAAGGCCAGGGTGTCAGCATTGCAAACCGTTATCCCCGAAGGAGGATCTGAGGAATTACTAGAGAGGCAGGAGATTCTTCCAATCCTTGGGCCGAAGTGTTTGGCGGTGGAGTAATCCCGTGAACGCTTGGCCGCGGTGTTTAGTGTTAACCCCGCTAGCGGTAGTGGTGTACCGGATGCAAGGGGTACAATCAACAGATAAACTTTGGTGAAACATTGCATAATTTTCTCTTGACTTATGTTCAAGGTAAGTCGAAGTAAAGAGACTACAAATATCAAAAATCCTAAGATTTAGATTGGTGCGTATATAAATAAATAAAATAGAGTTTATTCCTATATTGATTTATTATCTATATTATTTAGTTTGATCATTGTGTTTCCTAGATTGATATATATATACAATTTTTATTATATTGCTTAACACTAAAACTATATTCACACCTTTTTAATTATATTGTTCTGCACTAGTTATATAATAAGTATATAAATACACTTTATCCGTTACCTGAGTTAAACCCTTCTACACTTAGCAAACATTGTTACACTGGTTTTTTTTGGTAGGGGTGCAAACAAACATTAGACGGTTCTAACTGAACCAATTGTCCGAATTATATTGCCCTGCAACTTCGTTTGGCCAAATCGACGTTGTTACTTCTCTTGTGTTTTGTTTTTTTGTTTTGGTTGGCCAAGTTTTATATTGGCTCAGAGTTTTTTTGTGTCCCTCCTTGCCCTCAGTACATCCCACAATACACCAGTTCAATTATCAAAATTTACAAGTGGTAAAAGTTGGTTGCATCCACATTACCTAGATTATAAGTATACTTTTGTTTTGATTTAATATTTAGGTAATATTTAATGCAAACTTACCTTCATTTTGTTGTTGAATAATTATATTGTTTTGGGCTGTATTTATTATAAAATATAATTGTTGTAAATTTCGTTAACTCCTCTAGTATTATTCGGAATGACCACTTAAGGGGATAAATTGTCCAGGATGGTTGGGTTGTGCTTTCTCTCCAGGGTCCTCTCAAAGTCGCGTTGAACATTTACAGGTCCACCAGGTCGATGGAAACGTCAAGCGATGAATCGCCTTGGCTAACCTAGGAAAATAATGACATGAAGAGATATCCCTTTTAAACAATAGGTAAGTGGTGAATCATAGGTGTAGTGTCCCGGTCACACAACCCCACGCCCCTACCGGCGAGCTAGCGTATACCGTGTGGCCGGCTTAGCATCCCCTATAACTTTAGGAACCTAGGGAGGATGTAGTTTCTCAAAATTTTTATGTTACCCAGAACACGATGGCAGTAACCTTGCTGACCCCAGCAAGGAGCTACATCGTGCCGGTGGTACATAACACAGCAAAACAAACCTTGGACTTGGTACACGTGGACATGGGTGAAATGGGCGTTCCATCTCTGGGAAATGCGAAATATTTTCTCCTATTCAAAGACGATTACACATATTATCGCACGATCTACTTCATGAAGTCAAAAGATGAAGCACAAAGTAAACTTGAAAAGTACATCAACCTTGTAGAGAACCAGCTTGAAAGGAAAATAAAGAAACTCAGATCAGATAATGGAACCGAGATAAGGAATGTCCGCACAAGAAAGATGTTAGAAGAAAGAGGAATATTTCACACGGTCACGAACACGCACACGCCAGAGCAGAATGGAAGGGTCGAGAGGGAAATGCGAACCATCGTAGAGGCCACTCGGACAGCGATTCATTCCAACGGACTAGACAAGAGACTATGGGCGGAGGCAGCAAACTACGCTGTTTTCACCATAAATCAGACTGGCACAAGCTCTGTTGAAGGAAAGACACCCGCACAACTTTGGTTTGGACGACAGGTAGACATCAGCAAGCTACGTGCATTCGGATGTGAGTGCTACGTACTGAAACCAAGCCACAAGAAAGGAAAGATGGACCGCAAGTCTGAAAAGGGAGTCATGGTAGGATACGAGTGGGACTCACCATGTTACAGAATTTATATCCCCAGCACAGGAAAAATCGTCAGCTCGGACAACGTAATTTTTCACGAAACCAGGCCTGAAGCAAAGCCGAGGACAGAACTGAGCTACTCAAACCCGCAATAAACGACAGATGAAGTGCAGGAAGAGGAGGAGGAAATTGAGCAAGGAGAAAACGAGCCAGACGAAGACGAACAGCAGGAAAAACCGAAAGAAAAAGGCAGCAAGACACCACCAGCGAATCAGACACCAGGACGAGAACTGAGAGACCGCAGCACCTTGCAACGACCACAGAGATATGCCGACTATATCACCGACTTCTGGGGAGGAGGTAACATTGCACAATGTGCACTGATCGGTGAAATTGAGGAAATCGCCGTTGAAGATGCACTGAAGGATCCAAATTGGAGAAAGGCGATGCAGGAGGAGTATGATTCATTGATGAGAATGAAAACCTGGAAGCTGGAAGAATGCCCGAAGGATGTCAAGCCACTATCTTGTAGATGGGTTCTGCGAGAGAAAGCGAACGGAAAATTGAAAGCCAGACTTGTCGCCAGAGGCTTTGAGCAAAAAGAAGGAATAGACTATGGAGAGACATTCAGCCCAGTAGCCCGCCATGCTTCGATACGATTGATTTTGAGCCATGCTGCAACAGAAGGGATGAAGTTAGTCGCATTTGATGTCAAGACCGCTTTTCTGTATGGAAAGCTGACTGAAGTTCTGCACATGACTCAACCCCAAGGATTCGGAGATGGAAGTGACAATGTATGTCGTCTCTTAAAAGCAATCTATGGTCTGAAACAAGCTCCAAGACTATGGAACGAGGAAGTTACAGGGAAGTTTGAGGACTTTGGATTGATGAGTACCGACGACCCCTGTGTTTATTATAATCAGGACAGGAGCATCTTGATGACACTATTTGTAGATGATGGGCTTATTGCAGGAAAGGACGTGGCAGAAATCTACAAGTTGTTGAAGAAAATTAGTCAAATATTCGAGATTACCTACAGTGAGACTGTGCAAGAAGAATTCTCATATCTGGGAATGGAACTGAAAGTGAAGACTGATGGGATATCTGTGAGCCAACCCAGGTACACAAAGAAGATGCTCGAGAAGATGAAACATGCAGACTGCAACCCCGTCTCAACTCCCATAGACGTTGGACTTGCAAAAGAAGTGATGGAGAAACCGAATGATCAACCAACAGCTACCAATATACCCTACCGAGAAGCAATTGGCAGTCTGTTGTACCTTGCAACAATCTCCAGGCCAGACATAAGTTTCGCCGTAAATCTACTCAGTAGATTCTGTGCACAACCGACTGACACTCACTGGACCATGGTGAAGCGAGTATTCAAGTATTTGAGAGGTACGATGAACTGTGGAATCTTCTTTGATGGAGATGACAAACTTGAAGCTTACTCTGATTCGGACTTTGGAGGAGACAGGGAGACCATGCAATCCACGACTGGAGTGCTACTCATGCGAGGAGGACCACTGGTGTGGTACTCGCAAAAGCAACGACTCGTTGCAACTTCCACAGCAGAAGCCGAGTAGCTATTGATGATATCTGTTGGATCAGAAGGATTGCTCGTGAGCTCAACATTTTGAAGACTGATCACCCCACTGATCTCTACGTGGACAATAGATCTGCAATTCACATGCTCAAGAACGCTCACGAAGGCAAAACTAACAAAGGCAAGAAACACATCGAAATTCCTCGTAAGTATATCCAACAGCACATCGACAAAACTGTAAGTCCAAAATCGATTCGAAGTGAACAGCAATTAGCTGACATCTTCACCAAACCTTTGTCTAAGAAAATTTTTGTAAATCTGCGTAGTGAATTAATTCAGGAGGAGTGTTGAGGTGAATTAACTTTACTAGTTATTATTTTCAGTTATTATATAGAGTAAAATAAAAAAACTAAGTTGGCAGAAATTAAAATGTCACTATACATTAATTAGAAAATGTAAATTAGGTAGCAGTACAATGCGAACACTTAATACGATTGTATGTTGAAAGGTGTGCTCCGAAATTAAATTGACAAATGGTAATTTTTTTTTGTTTGTTCACCGATAATAAAACTACCACTGCCAAATTGGTGTTGTTTTTTATTTGTCACCCAACTGGAGATCATCGAAATTAACAACAATATGTGTGTTGGTATTTTTGTAATGGCGCTTGAAAAAATATGGTCGATATCCCTAATGGAATTTTTTTTTATTATTTTCGCATTAAATTGATTTGCATGTGAAATTGGTTTGTTTTTTTAAATGTAATAAAAAAAAGGGGAATCGTACTGAAAAAAGGAATGCAGCGGCGATAGTGGTGTCGAATTGTAAACGCATTAAAGGAAACGTAGCATCAATAATGTTGTGGTGCGTTTACATGTTACTCCCATTGGTTTGGCGTACACGGATCAACACCCAACACTTTTTAAACCGGTTTGTTATCATACTCTCGGGGTACATGGGTATTGCTTCACCAAGAGTAACTTATTATATACTTATTATTATAAAATTTAATTCGTAGTTTTCGACAAAAGCTTATGTGAAAAAGAACAAAAAAATCTGGAAGTTGATGTAACCGAACCGTCACTTTTACAATTTTAGATAGGTGGGGCAAAAAAAATTCGATACAATTTGAAACGAACGTTGGGAAATCGCGATAAACGTACATGCACGCACACACTTACAGACATTGTGTGTGTGTGGGAAAGCATATGTCCGTAAAATTGGTCGCCCAGATTTGTTCATAACTTTTACTTGGAATCCACAATGGGAGGTGATTGAATTGCTATTATCGACAATGGATCGTCACGACATAACAGCACGACTTCCAAAAAAAATTAAATTCACTACTTGATTTGATTGTAAAAAATCATGTATTTGGAGAAAAACCTAGCTGCATGTACTCAGTTGACTGGCAGAAACGTGGATTGCCAGATGCCCACATTCTAATCTGGTTGGTTGATAAAATAAGACCAAATGAAATCGATGATGTTATTTCGGCAAAAATTCCTTATGAAGCTACTGATTAATGATTTTTTGAAGTGATAACAAAAAACATGATTCATGGGCCATATTTAGGATTAAACCCAACTTATCATGCATGATAGGTGGGAAATGTTCAAAGCGGTATCCAAGAGCATTGATTTCTGAAACTGTAATCGGAAATGATGGCTATCCGTTGTATCGTCACCGATCGACTGAGGTCAACGGCAAATAGATAACTTCGAAGGTTAATGGTCAGGATTTTGAAGTTGACAATCATTGGGTTCAATGCTCATATAAGGGCCTGTGCGAATAGTGACTAAATTGATGACTAAACTACATTTTCTGTGGATAATGTAGGGAACTGCTTTGTGAATTCTTTTGATGACTAAATTCTGTCAGTTATTCAAATATTTAAATTGTAACCATAACAACAATTTAGTCAACTGTCGTAAAAATTTATTCTACTCGCCAAAAGACTAAATACTGTATTATCGACACTAAATTTTAGTCATAGAATTCACACACGCCCTAAAGGCTGGTACAGACTATGCCAGTATTTTAGTCGAGTGGCGAGTAATTTACTTACCACTAAACGTCTTAAAACGTATTAGTAGCTAAAAAGTGTCCGAACACAGTGCCTTAGTAAGTAAAGTGTCAAAATGAACAGATGACAAGATAGCAAAGTAAAAATTATTAAATTAATCAATTTGCATGACAAAGTCATGGCATCCTGCCGCTACTCGACCGAAAAAATAGAACAGGAATGGATTGACTCGACTAAATGATTTTAGTAAATTACTCGACTAAATTTGTTTGTCCATACTGGTTTACTTACTCACTCGACTAAAATACTGGCATAGTCTGTACCAGCCTTAAATGTCGAATTTTGCAATTCCGTCAAATCAATCAAACACATATGGAAATATGTCACGAAAGGGAGTCACATGGCTGTTTTTGGTGTTGATAATGCAAATACGATCGACGAAATAACACAATATCAAATGGGACGTTATGTTAGCAGTAATGGAGCGATATGGCGACTTTTTTCATTTGCCATTCATAAAAGACATCCAACTGTGCTTCATTTGGTAGTTCGTCTCGAAAATGGCTGTATATATTTCATGGGTAACGAACGATCACCATCCACCACATTGACAAGTTTCTTCGCGTGCGATGTGCTAACGATGAATGTTTGTATTTACGTTTGTTATTAGTTAATGTCCGTGGACCGACATCATTCAAGCTTTAAGAACAGTCCGATGTTAAGATGGAAGCATTCAATTACAATAAATATCACTATTACAGCATGCACCCCAATATTGTGATTGGTCCGGTCCAATGAATAAATTGTGCCAATATTGTCACACTTTAAAATTTCAAAAGGAATCACCTGGGATATGCTGTTCCAATGGCAATGGTTCCACCTGAGTCATTTCGCGCTTACGTGGATGGGAAATCTTCGTTGTCCAAATATTTTTTAAAACTTCTTTCATTTCGCTATGATGGGTGCAGCGAGGCGCCCCGGTTCCAGCTAGTAAAATATACATATTTATTTCGAACAACTTTTTCCACTGTATAAAACGCGCACTGCACTCTCTGGAAAACACTCACAAATGTACAAAAATTCTACAAACGGCGGATAAAGATAACGGTGCTACTGCCTGATTTGATATACATATTCAGTTATTATACGCGTATGAATCCCCAGAATCCAAACATAATTTAAATACATTGCTTGTAATGTATTTGTAAGCTACTTGCAAGCAGTTGCTGATTGATATCTAACAGATAGCTTACTTGTAATGTACGGCGAATGCATTTCTTTGTTCTATCCATTACATGTGGTTTGCTGGGCAGAATTGTTTTCGTTTGCGAATTCAGAGAGAAGGAGAGGAGAACATGAAATATTGCTTGAAGCAATTTGCTCCCATTCTCAAAAGAATGAATGAATGAATTTTTAGCTAACAGTGGAGGCTAGAAAAGTGGCAAGGAATAATTAAAAGTTAAGCTCAGAATGTAAAAATAAAAAAACAAATTTTTGTAAAAGCAAAGAAAAGTTATTGATAACACTAGTTTACAAAATCAAACTTTTTTTTGTTGCATAAAATATTTTAATGTTTTTTACTAATTTGAGGTCACTGATTTCGAATCTACACTCAGTTTTATTGTATCAGCTCGAGTTTTATTGGTTTCATTTGGTACAATTTTCACATAAGCTTATGACGAAAAGTACCAAATAAAGCCAACTTTAACATCAAAATTTGCTAATATCTTCAAAAATAAAGGCCGTAACACAAAAATTGTCTCAACATTATTTATAGGAAATTGTCCATGCTTTCCAATTTTGGAAAAAAAATATTGACTAACTATGTATTTTTTGGGGAAAAAGGTAGTTGAAGTTGATATTTTTGTTAAAAAAAGCAAAATTTTGACTTTGATGGCTCATATCTCTGGAAGTTGGTAGGGTAGAACCTTCACTTTCACAGTTTTAGATAGGTGGGAGTATTCTGCGTGCAATGGAGTTTGTAGTTTTTTTAAATAAAATATTTTAGTACAGTGAGTATTTTTTCTAAAAAAACCATCCCTCGTTATAATTCATAAACTAAAGCTGATATAAAAAAACTGATAATATATTTGAAATCAGCGTCAAGAATTAGCTTAGAATGATGTAAAATATTCCATGCAACAAAAACGCTGTTAACCAGTGTAATTTATGAATTTTTATTTCTTAAAAAATTGTATAGGATGCAATGCATCCCTTGCTTCCGAAGACGCCACGCCACTGGCAAAATGCAATGAACAGAGAGTATTGGGATTTTGCTCACACTTTGTACTAGTCCAGTGGATAGCGGTAAAAATAGAGGATTACCTCCGAATTCTTTCGGACAGCCCGATTTTAATGAAATTTGGTAATTAAGCTCATCTTGCCCTCCTCTTCAAAAGTTATATGTTCCTGATGTGTACTTTTTGTTTTAAGGGGGTGAAAACTACCCCTTTGGACAAAAAGTATAAAAACAATATATTTAAGCAATATTTCGATTAAATCATGTTTAAATATGTAAAATAAAATTTCTTGCACATACTGGAATGTAATTTATGATTAAATGAAATGTTTCAACCCCTAGAAACCACCCCCTATAACGAAATTCCCAAAAAAATGGTTCTTAACAGTTTAAAATTTGTTAATGGTGCATTTATGATAAATCAAAGTCCAAGCTTGGCTTATACTTTGTAATTTCCAGAGGAGGAAGACATATTTTTGTTGGCGGCGGGGCGAATTACGGCCCCAAGCCAAAATCGCTCCAAAAAAATTTTAAGGTGTTCACATCGATTTTTGAGTGCTCCAATAGTAATTTTAAGGCGGGGACATATATTGTTGCTATCGCAATTTTGGAGGTCAGGGGGGTGTATGGTGCGGAGGGGGCTCCAAACCAAAATGCTCCAAAAAATTGCTTAGGTTTTCAGAGTGATTTTTGAGTTGTTGAGTTGAGTTGGTTGATTATGAATGAAGTTGCGACCAGGTAGGTCGGAGGAGGGTGCGTATAATATTCTTTGCTTTATTTCAACATACCATTTCGTACAAATTGCCCTTGTCCTTTAAATTAGCTGCCATGTTAATACGTAAAATAAAAAACAGAATGTACTCAGTATAGCGGGAAAATAAAATTATGTACATTATAATAACATGCATTATTAAAAATAAATCTATAAATCATCA
Organism: Thereva nobilitata; assembly: GCA_963855945.1. Lineage (NCBI taxonomy): Eukaryota > Metazoa > Arthropoda > Insecta > Diptera > Therevidae > Thereva > Thereva nobilitata. Next base: position 52,623,456 of record OY979697.1, on the reverse strand, counting down.
GAAGTATCATCACTACCTAGATCATCTTCCTGATCCGTTATTGGCGGATCTGGGTTTGTAAATAAACTCTCCTAATGTGCTCATTCAGAGCATCAACTGTCGGTACAAGGGAAGCTAATCTTACAGCGCTGCTCTTAGTGATAGCCTTAACAAAAGATTCAGACCGCCTCTGTTCCTGACAAGCTGACAAGTCTTGGACCCGCCTCAATTTTTCCGAACTCCGACAGTACCTACCGGCTTCTAAATCATTCAACTTTGAAGTGCTACTGATAGGCCAGTCAGTGTGGACAATCAATTAACAATAATTCCAAAAGTTTTGAAACTTTCATGTAAGGTCGGGAAGAGCAAAAAACAAACTACGGAAAGCTACGGAACATTCTTTTATTAAAACTTTATTAAATACCGTTTTTTTGCAAATAAATTTACAGACAAAATTCCAAAAGTCTTGCAAACTCGAGCGCTGAATAGGAACAATGTCCCGAACAATTGCATAAGTTTGCAACCTTTTGAGTTGTGCGGAACATGTTTATTTATAATATTTGTCATTTGTGGTAATTTTTCGAACAAAATTGCCTTGAAATAGTTCCGTACCTTTAAACTGGTTGAAAATCTGGTACGAGGTATAAAATAATACATTTAGCGCTACTCCAAGTTTTCAGCACTTTTGGATTTTTTTTGGCGAAAATGCAGACAAATTCCTTTTAGGGGTCATCCATAAATTACGTGTGGTGTTTAGGGGGGGGGGAGGGGTCGAGCCGAATCTCACCAAATCTCACGTGGGGAGGGAGGGGGTCTCGGCAAATATCACGTAATTTTTTTCCGCAAGAAACAGTGTAAAATTGCAAGAAAACTGGGTTAAATTAATAGTTCAGGTAAATTAAGCCGACAAAAGTGATATAGCGGAAATAATTAAGTACAGGCTGAAAATTGGCAGAGAACTTCCCAACCAGGGGGTTTTAGCCCTAAAAATGGATATTTTCGATTTTTCTGCATTTTTTTTTGTAATGTTTTTTAATATCTTGTTGTTTTCTTCAATTTTAAGTGCAATATCTGTAAATGAGATAATCTTTAAAATCGCCTTTGGATCCGCACTTAGATATCATTCACGAAAATCTTCGGGCAATCTCAGATGAACATGGTAAAAGGTTTTATCAATACATATTGCACATAAAGAAGGAATAATGAATCCATTACATAAAAAGTATACGTGATACTATTACTATATTTCGACTCAATAGCAATTGTGTGTAAAAATTTAGCTACTGCCCTTTACACTGTATTTCTTCACTGGGTTCAAATACCATCCAACTGGAACATCCAAAAAAAGTAATGAAAATATATTAAATATCTGGGAATGAAGAGTGTATGGCGTGATGAAAAATTCTTATCATTTTATAAAATGGCCTGGCAAAAACTGGGAATGTAACGTATGCGTTGACTTATACGACCATTTTTAGACAGATTGCGACCCTACGCTCAACTAGTGTGGTGGCCTAAGCTGGAACAAAAAAAAACCCTGAAGCCCAATTGAAACACCTGGAACCTAACGCCCTCCTAAGCAGGGCCGTCCTAAGATATTCGGCGCTCGTGGGCTACTAAAAATAATGCGCCCTCTTCGTAAGAAAATACACGTGATATTTGGGGGAGCGGGGTGACCAGCAAAGTTATACAAAAATGTCAGAACTAGACAAAGTTAATTTATTACCATTCCACTAAATGTATATTAATAAAAGAAAGTGTCTGTCAGGCTGTGAGTCTGTGGGTCTGTGTATCTGCTTGTGCGTATACAGTCGCGCGTTGGAGCCAAACTAGAAGAGATAAGAGAGAAGAGCAATTGTGCTTCCTGATCCCCCACATGGGTATCAAATGAAAGGGTATTATTAGTACAATACAATTAGCTTTGTGTCATCCCAAATTCAAAATGGCGGCCATAAAAAAATGGCGGATTACCTTTTTCTTTACAAGCCACTCGGTATGCGTACGGGTATCAAATGAACAATGTGATAAATAAAATACTATTAGCTGTGTGGCGTCATTTCAAATTCAAAATGCCGGCAAACACAAAACGGCGGCCAACACAAAATGGGGGACTACCTTTTTCTTTACAACTCGCTCGGTATGGGTATCAAATGAAATGGTGTAACAAGTAGAATACTATTAGCTGTGTGGCGTTATTCTAAATTCAAAATGGGGGCCAACACAAAATGGCGGATTTCCTTTTTATTTGCAAGCCACTTGGTATGGGTATCAAATGAGAGTGTACGACAAGTATAGTACAGTAAGCTGTGTGACGTCATTTTAAATCTAATATTGCTAGTATAAGATAAAATTCATATGTACAAAATTAAAAAATAAAAACTGAGCTAAAAGTGTACGGTAACGGGTGAAGAGAAGCGGTGGGAAAAAAATTTTGTTTCCAGAATTTTCCATTTTTATGTCAATTCAGGGGTGGTTTTCACCCCTTCTTTTTACCCGTTACCATACAGTTTGAGCTCAGTTTTTATAGACGCACCAAATTTGCCAATTTGCACATTCCAACCATAAAAATGGCGATTTGGCTATTTTAGGGGTGATCCAACAATTTTAGAGTCACGGGACCCTGATATTCGTGATCAGCGCCCAAAAAAAATAGAGTACAAGTAGTCTCGTTGCGTGGGGCGTTCCGAGCGTCATACCGCGCGATTCTAGATCATAGAAATCTAACAATAGTCAGAAAATGAGTAAAAAGCTCAAAGCTCTTGCCCCTTCGGTGGAGACTATGTGCTTTTGTCAGAAAAAGAGAGGATTTGGTATTCTGGATGTTAGATCTAACAAATGGAGGGGAATTGTAAGCTTTGAAAATCTAACTATAGCCAGCGACTTGCGAGCTGGCTGTTATGGTCGTATTGATGATTTAGGTATTAAATTCTATGACTAAAATTTTAATTAGGCTAGTGCCAAAGCGGATTTTTTGCGATTTGCGGTGAAACATGACCTCCTAGAGGAAAATGTTTCATACAAAAGTTGTAGATAATCAAATTTTCCAAGAAAATGGCGGAAAAACGATTTATCAGTTTTTAATTTTTTTCTCCCGTAAAAATAATTCAAATTACATAAAAATCTGTAAGAGTATACCTTGTGTTGCGTTAAATAAGCATGATTTTTTTGTTTGGATAACGGATAGTTTCCTAGAAATTAACATTTTTCGAAAAAAATACCCTAATCTTGCATGGACAACTTTATTGATGTTTTTGTCGAATTTTGATGTTCAATAAGTGCTCATTTATACCCGGGACAGACTAGCACCATTAATGACGAATATGACGTCAGAATGACGTAGACTCCATTTTACTTCCATATCGTTTATATGGGTCTACGTCATTCTGACGTCATATTCGTCATTAATGGTGCTAGTCTGTCCCGGGTATTAACCATTGAAATGTCTAGTTTCAAATGGTCTATAAATTTTGATACTTTATTTTCATTAACCCGCTTAAAATTAAGAATAACCGAACACCTGATTTTTCGAATCACGTACATATTTCTCGATTTTTTCAATTTTATTCAATTTTTTTAATTTCTCTGTTAATGAGGGATTAAATTTTAATTAAAACTTATTTTGTCATTTCCTATTGCATACTACATCTGTGCAGGGCTGGACTGAGAATGAATTTAGGACCGGGAAATTCAAAAATTTCGGCCCATTTCAATACATTTTGCTTTAACAATCAAGTAAAATTCTTTTTTGCTTTCAAAAGTTTTTCTTTAAGCATAATTATGAGAAGATCTATGTGTGAATGTGTAGGTGTGTTTGTGCGTACGTCCGTAGTAATTTTTTCCTGCACGAGAATAGGGCGAACCAAAAAAGATGTCTTCGTGGAGGTGCCGATCGAAGCGTATTAGCTAAAGCATGATCTAATTTTTTTGTTTAAACGACGTACCTGATTTTTGTACCCGCACGATATCGCGCAAACCAAAAATGATATCGGCTTCGTTGGGATGCCGATCGAAGCACATTAACGAAAACATGCTTTGGAAAAAAATTCATAACATTCGGCCAAGCCCTTTTTTGAAAAGAGTTCGGCCAAGAGCCACTAGCACCAGCTAATAAACTCGATAGAATAAAACCGGTTCTAAATGAAATTAACTTTTCTGGATTCAGCTTCCGATAGCTTCCCCATAAAACATCACTTGTCAATAAAATCCGAGCATTCTTTAAAACCCGTGCAAAAATTACGTTACCCTTTTCCAACATCACTATTTTTTTCAAACCTTGACCACCACTTCTTGGACGGGGAATTGTTTTCTACGTCCTACATTTTCTGAAAAAGAAATTGGCCTTTTCGGTCAAGTCTCACGAGCCCTTTATCGTTATTTTAACCTATTATCGTTATTTGAACTAGCTTCTATCAGGATTACTTAAGCACCAGTTTCGGTACTACCAACCCTACCAACTTAGTTATGAGTCGTCAAAGTCAAAATTTTGGTTTTTTTAACTACAATTTCAACTTTCACTAATTTTTTCTCCAAAAATTACGCAGTTAACCTATACCTTTTCCAAGTTTAGAAAGCATGAATAATGTCCGTACAATTTTTATACTACGCGTTTAAAAGTACTTGTTTTTTAATTTTTTGTTTCTCCCAACCTCTTCGTCGTTTCGTTGACATTTTTAATTTTTTAGATTTTTTTAAATTCCACTGAATCCTTATTAAATAAAAGTCTTCTTTTAAATTACCTTGTTTCTGTATACCGTGAGCAAACACCGGCTAACATGATTGAGCGAACTGCTGAAGGGGAAGTCTGACAATTCAAAGTCTCCAAAATCGAGGGGAAAGCTTTACGCCAAAGCTCTTTTCGATACCTGGGGTCGAGTTGTTAGATCTGACAACAATCTAACAACTAGAATCGCGGGGTAAATTTCCAGTACAATGAAATTCCGATAATTTCGACAACCAATATTTCGAGTTCTCCGGCATATGCGCTAGAATTCCATGATTGAATGAAAATGTCAGGACTTTTCCACACTTCCTTAGGCGCCCTTTCCCGCTCTTTCACGTGGTGCTATTAGTTTTGCAATTTTTATTTTATTTTTCGAGATAAATACAACGCAAAAAAAAGATTTTCTTTATCGTTTTCTACACCCAAAAAAGTACCTAAGGTCCAATTTTCAGCGAGATCACATTTTGTGCGAGGTCAAAGTCTCTGACAACTGGGCTAAATATGTATGTATAACCAATTAGAACAGGTTATTGGGTTATTTTTGTTACGAAAAGATTTTAAATAAAAATAAAAAAAAATATAATAAAATAAAAACAAACAAAAATTGCCGCCCCGAAAAGGCTTGCGCCCCGGGGCTATAGCCCATTTAGCCCTGTGGTTAAGGTGGCCCTGCTCCTAAGTATCTTGAGTGCTTAATGTACCTAATGGGGTTACTTAGACTAGTCATGATTACTATGTATTAAAATCGATTTTTAAGAAGAGAGGGGTGAAAGGGCGGGGTGCTCACCCCGCCCCATCACCCCTATCTTCTTAAAATTCGGGTTTACTACATAGTAATCATGACTAGTATTGTTATGTAAAAATTCCACAACCAAAACAACAACAACAAAAACCAAAAGACTCGCACCGAGCGAAATAGACGAAAATCCAACACCTTATCGCAAAGGTATCGGATTACGTCTATCTTCCCTAGGTGCGAAACTTTCCCCATGAGACGGTAATTGTCGTCGCGGTTCCACGGCATCAAAAAACGCTGACACCGCGAAAAAGCCACCGCGGCCGGTGTTGTAGGAAAACGTGTGTTTCTAACCTTGTCCGTGGTGTGGGAACCGTCTTCGATGTTTGTTTTTGAGATCCACGGCTCAGCGGCGGTGGAAAATGGAAAAGTCGAGTGTTGTTTTAACCAAGTAACCCGGCGGACGCTTGGGCGGTTTTGTTCTTTTTCGTTGTAAAAAGTTATAAAGTAAAATTCTTTCACAATTAATAAAAATTAATTTAATTGTATTTACAAATTTAACTTAAAAAACTGTGGTTTTAATTCAAGCCGTTTTTATATATAAGTGGAAAGTTATAAATGGAAAGTTATAAAGTAAAATTCTTTCACAATTAATAAAAATTAATTTAATTTTATTTACAAATTTAACTTAAAAACTGTGGTTTTAATTCAAGCCGTTTTTATATATAAGTGGAAAGTTATAAATGGAAAGTTATAAAGTAAAATTCTTTCACAATTAATAAAAATTAATTTAATTGTATTTACAAATTTAACTTAAAAAACTGTGGTTTTAATTCAAGCCGTTTTTATATATAAGTGGAAAGTTATAAATGGAAGGTTATAAAGTAAAATTCTTTCACAATTAATAAAAATTAATTTAATTGTATTTACAAATTTAACTTAAAAAACTGTGGTTTTAATTCAGGCCGTTTTTATATGTAAGTGGAAAGTTATAAATGGAAAGTTATAAAGTAAAATTCTTTCACAATTAATAAAAATTAATTTAATTGTATTTACAAATTTAACTTAAAATACTGTGGTTTTAATTCAAGCCGTTTTTATATATAAGTGGAAAGTTATAAATGGAAAGTTATAAAGTAAAATTCTTTCACAATTAATAAAAATTAATTTAATTGTATTTACAAATTTAACTTAAAAAATTGTGGCTTTAATTCAAGCCGTTTTTATATATAAGTGGAAAGTTATAAATAGAAAGTTATAAAGTAAAATTCTTTCGCAATTAATAAAAATTAATTTAATTTTATTTACAAATTTAACTTAAAAAACTGTGGTTTTAATTCAAGCCGTTTTTATATATAAGTGTTATATAATCCCATACATAGAACAACAACAGCAAAAACCAAAAGACTCGCACCAAACAGACGAAAAATCCAACGCCTTATCGCAAAGGTATCGGATTACGTCTGGGAGTGAGAGTCTTTCAGGTACTAAACGGTTAAATTGTTCCCAAGAGATACTGATTCTCGTCGCGGTTTCACGATTAACGCTGAAACCGCGATAAAGCCACTGCGGTCTCTGATAACTGAGTAATCTTGACCTTGACCGCAGTGTGGGAACCGTTTCCCGTGGTTTTTTGTTTTGGTGGAAAATCCACGGCTAAGCGGTGGTGAAAAATTTTAAAGATGTTGAGTGTTGTTTTTACCTGAACCCGCGGTGGACGGTTTTTCTTGGACAAAGCGTGTAATCTCGAATGCGAGCGGGCGGATTTTGCTTAATGAACAGTAAAAGGTCTTCGGGCAACTCAAGATTAGACCGGGAGGTGTTTGTTATATTTAATGTGAAATTTTAGTTACGTAAAATTAATAAAGATAGTCACATTTGATCATTGATCTGTGAAACTTTGGTTACGTAAAATTAATAAACATAGTCGACATTTGATAATTGTTTTGTGAAATTTTCGTTAAGTAAAATAAATAAACATAGTCGACATTTGATAAGTTATGTGAAATTTTTGGTTAAGTAAAATTAATAAACATAGGCGACATTTGATAATTGTTCTGTGAAATTTTGGTTAAGTAAAATTAATAAACATAGTCGACATTAATAAACATAGTCGACATTTGATAATTGTTTTGTGAAATTCTGGTTAAGTAAAATTAATAAACATAGTCGACATTTGATAATTGTTTTGTGAAATTTTGGTTAAGTAAAATTAATAAACGTAGTCGACATTTGATACTTGTTCTGTGAAATTTTGAGTAAGTAAAATTAATAAACATAGTCGACATTTGATAATTGATCTGTGAACTTTTGGCTAAGTAAAGTTAATAAAAACATTGCCGATAACAGATGTTTGTTTGATGAAGTCCAAGTACGTAAAATTAATAGACATAGTCGACATTTGATAATTGATCTTTGAACTTTTGGCTAAGCAAAGTTAATAAAAATATTGCCGATATCAGATGTTTGTTTGATACAGATCAGTTAAGTAAAATTAATAAATTTCGTCGAAAGTTGAGATCCGATTCACGGAGATCTCCAAGATTTGGTTGTTGGAACCACAACAGAATTAAGACAGAACGGGATATTGAGAAAAAAGAACAATATATAACAGTTAAAAATATATATAACAATTGGCGCAGCCGGTAGGATCCGAGCGAGCCTAACAATTATTGATCAAGTGCTGGATATAGGCACCTAATCCTTGAACTCAGCCTGAGCCGAGGCTGAGGGCACTAGATCAATAGAGGCGTTGACCCCGGATCCTATGCGAACAACGAACAGAGTAGCTTAAACTATAGGTGGTAGAAACCACTCTACTCTGCAACGCACCCAAAAGGTGCCACCGGTGGACTTTTGTGGGCTTCATCCCTGCCCAGGATAAAGTCCATAAGGACCAACAAGGGGACGATCTATATCCGCAGACGCTCCCCCGACGTGGGATTGAAGATATTTTCAACCAACATTAAATAATCCATCGCTAATTCACCAAGGGCTCCGACGTTTGTAACTGTCGGAGGTGGGTGTGCCGGGGCACGAAGGAGGAGAAATTGCCATAAAGGCCAAAAGACTACCATTACAAAAAAAAAACTTGGGGAAGGGGACTCAAAAAAAAGGGTGGCTCGGACGGTTCGACCGCCGGGGGAAGTGTCGCGAATTTACACATCCAATGCACCGGTTGTAGGCACGACTAGCGGTGCTCTAGCTAGCTCGCCAGATGGGGTGGGGTTCGCGGTGCTTGGATGGCGGAGGGGGTGACAGTTATACTGTTAAATCGCTCGTGCCTATGCAACAACAAAACTAAAGGGGCGACGAGGGGGTGGAACGACGTCCAGGGCCAACGAGAGGGGCAAAAAGGGAGAAAAGAGAAAGGGATAGAAGGGTGGTCGCTGGTCACCAGGTCATCATCAATGGGGTGGTCACATATCGGACAACACTATAAAATTTAAGGAGGCGGCACTTACCTTGGGTTAGGGCATCCTCACTCAGGGGGCCACACCGACATGGGGGTGTATTAGTCCATCAAAACCATGACGGCATCCATTCTATCGTGTAATGTTTACTTAGACCATCTATCGCAGCGTTATGTATTCAATGTTTATGTAGGTGAATTATTTTAGCAGTATATTCGATTTTTATGTGGATTATGTATTCTAGCACTATATTCAATTTATGTTTATACTATCTATGTTGATATTATATTCAATTTTTATCAATATTTTTTTTGTTTATCTCAGTATTAAATGCAATGTTCATTCATATTATTTATTTTATGATTATACTCAATCTTCATTAATATTATTCATGTTAGTATTAAATGCAATTTTCATTTATATTATTTATTTTTTTATTATACTCAATTTTTATTAATATTATTTATGTTAGTATTAAATGCAATTTTCATTTATATTATTTATTTTTTTATTATACTCAATTTCCATTAATATTGTTTATGTTAGTATTAAATGCCATTTTCATTTATATTATTTATTTTTTTTTTTATACTCAATTTTTATTCATTTATGTTGATATTATATTCAATTTTTATTGTGATTATTTATTTTAGTATTAAATGCAATTTTCACTTATTTTATTTATTTTATTTTTATATTCAAGTTTAGCGCTTAGCTTCTATCGATGTTAATAGATGATGATAATTTTTTTTTTTTCAAATTTATAAATAATGAATTGGGAGCGACGGATTCTTCAATGAAAGTACAGCGAATATTCTCTTTTAAGGTAGAAGATATTAAATAAATGGTTTAGTTAATAAACCAAACACTAATGTTAACAATGGATTTTACCATTCTCGATGTTAAAGATATTCTTTTGTATGTACTTCTATCAAATTCACTGAAGATTTAAAAATAAATTCATTTCTGTATTTAAAAAAAAAAGACCACCAAAATATTTGCTAGGCACTGTCAATTTAATTTAATCTGCAACACCAATTTAGTTATATCTGTATTTAGTCCATTCAATTATTATATTTTTTCCTTTTTTTTATATCTATTCTTATTCAATTTAATGGTTACTTTGCTATTTACATCCACGATTCCATTAAGTTTTAACGAATTTTTATCCGTAGTTTGATGGTAATTTATTTAGTTATATGCAAACAGCACATTTAATTGTACACTTTATGTCATATTATCACCGAGAAATCCTTGTGAAATTCTTACTTTTTTTTCCTTTGTTTTTATTAAATGAATGTGAAGTGAAAAACAACAAACCAGATTCGGAGTCTCGTCCTATGCTGGCTCCTCTATTAAATACACGACGGACGCAAAGGGAACAACCATCCACAATGGGGCCCCACACACAATAATATCCACACGGAAACTCGGAGAATATATAGAGATGGTGTAATGTATATTTACATATATATCAGTATTCTTTCCATGCCCTTCGCTGGTTTATTATAAAAACTTAAATTAGTTCTATTTGACTAAATTCACTCAAAATTAACTATTAAACTATTTACAATGAATTTTTATTATTTATTCACTTGGATTTTTAGTAAAAACCACCGACTTTAACACACCATCTCGAATACACATCGACTGCTATTTTTTTACTCACCCCAACCCTCCCCCAAGGAGAAACGGTACTCATCAAAATGCCAAAATTACAGTCAAATCGAAAAAAAACAAAATTATTTCTTAAGCAATACGAGATTAATAATTTTATAAGGTTATTAACTATAAGAAACTTGAAAGGTTAGCACAGATCTATATGTATACGTTTCAATCCCGTAACTGTAAAAGTTGTTGACATGCTTGCAAATATGATAAGTAACATCTAAACGCAATCACCAAAACTTCGGTTAAAAACCAACTCTAGATATTAAAGCAGTATCTACGTTATTTTTGGATATTTCTCTTACTGGCGAAATTTGTTTTTCTCTTTTCCAAAATAAAATATTACTCACAAAAAAAAAACCTCGACGGTTCGATTCAAAAAGCAAAAAAAACTGCTTTCAAAAAAATCAAAATCGACTATCCTCACTCAAACCCAAAATTCGACTCCAATTTCGATTTATTGATATTATTATATTCAATTTTATTTTTCCTTTTTTATTTCGATTTATTATTTTTTTTTTTTTTTTTAAAACTTCGATTACACAACGACAGAGAATTGACAGCGTTTTCTCGTTTTTTTTTTTTTTTTTTTTTTGAATTTTATAGAAAGGACGAGGTGGAGATAGAAATAAAATCAATCTCTACTTAAAATGATATTGTTGTAAATTAATTTTTCTATTAAGTTTGTTTAATAAATAGAAAAAATACACGACCATTATGTTTACTGTTCGACATTTTTTTTTTATATTTCCGCTAGTTACCACTCTCTACCGATTTTCTGATTATCCAGAGGTCAGACAAAACTTGGAAGAACCTTTCTTGCACTTAAACAAGATTCACAAAAACACTGAAGCTTGAAGCATTTTTTTCACTAGGTATAAAGAAATTTATTGATTTTACTTTTAAGCACTGCGTGCACACAATAAAATTTTCTTTATCTTTTGCACAACTAGATTAACTCCTTGGCACTCATATTTACAATAATTTTTAAATTAATATCCACTCGAATTTCTGTATCAATTAAACGCGCGGCGAACTTAGATGAACGCGACTCTTGAACAACTTCATCCCGACTCCAAAAAAAAATCGACCCTTCCTATCCAAAAAGTACAGACTGACTACCCTCGAAGCACACTTTTTTTTCCCCAAAACTCGATCACGCCACTTGGGCAATTTTTTTTTCGATCTCCGGCGCGATGAGCGGTAAATTTTTCCTTTGTCTCGCTGCGGTTACTTGCGCCGGGGCTTCGGTGACGAAAAATTGGAATTGCTGGTATATTCAATTCGAAATTTGAATGTCTTAACGGTTAATATTAAACATAATAAAATGTCTACACAGAATAAAAATCGAAAGAATTCAGTTCCAGTTTGAATTTGTAGCATGACAAAATGAATTTTCATACATTTTAGGAAAAAAAAATTCGGAAAAATTATAAGGCCACCATTCCGTGTGCCACTAATGAGGGTATTACATATTGCACACAAGCATATATAGCGATGGAGAAGCACAGACGTTATTCAGGGATCTTTTTCATGGAAGACCGCTCGGGAATTCATCAAGGTATAGAAAAAAAATACGATGCTGTCCCGAGCGGTGTTGCATGAAAAAAAATCCAATAAAAAAACAGAAGGGAAGAAATGGACTTTGGTGCGTCAGAGGTCCATGTATTTTAGGGCGACCGTTACAACACGCGCCACCTAGATGTCGCCAGAGGAGAGGGGGTGCGAAAAAAACAAACGGAGGCCTTGTTGGATCGCCAGCCCAACGTGTGGCTCAACCACGCCCTGAAACCGAGTCTCATGCTCTACCGACTGAGCTGGCCGGGCTGTTACAAGGTGATGTGTGTTTTCCACCACGCTATGCCTTCGGAGGGGTTGGGTTCGGGAGACCATGGACGATGCTGAAGTCGTATGTGTTAAGCGCATCAACTACCTTATCGCAGCTTTGTATTTAAAGAAACAAAAAAAACTTTCGAGATTGATGTAAGTATTGGCATCATTTTGGACAACGGCGCTCGTCAACGGCCACGATATGGTTCCTTATCGCCAATTACACCATGCGCTCCCTACTGGGGTGTGGTACAGGAGACGTTTTGTTCCGTCCGGTACAACCGTACTCTGCATATCTCCTATACGTCCCTAGGCAAGCGTCTTATAGGGTCGTTTGGGCCTCATGAGCCGGGATTGTGTCTAGATTGTTGGCTCTATACTCATAACAGATGTGGTCCTGCGGTGGTAGTTGGAATTATTCAGTGCAACGTCCGTGTCCAAGAACTCCCCCTCCCAAGGCAAAGCGGTACGCAGAAGGTCTGTGACCTCGTGAGTCACTTTTACATACCTATTGGGGTTGGTCTGGCAACCCTTGAAGTCACGAACAGGAAGCTTGGCTCCAGACAGTCAAGTTAGCTAAAGAGGTGTACCATCCGCTGGGGAAGCTACCCAAGCGGACCTCGACGGGTACCCTATTAATAACCGGTTAGGCCGGCGAGATGCCTTATTAGGGCTACTCGGAGTCACCTTCGCTTCCAATAGTTATACTAGGACGTGTCTTGGGCCTGATTGCTCTACGGAGTGACTTCGCGTGTCCGTCGAGAAGGTCGAGGCAATTCCACATTGTCCCGACGAGTCCCTCTGAGCGCGAAGTCTCTCTTCCGGAAGATATCTCCTGCCCCAAGGACTCAGTCCGCCGACTAAACCACATAGTCGCCGTCTGGAACCCTTGGTCCACGAGGTCACCTTCTGCTACTCAGGCTGTCAGGCCTTGAGATATTTGGCGTGAAAAATACCGATCGGCTTTCCTTTTAAGTCCTCTAACTCATAACGCCCACTCCCAAGCTTTCGCCTCACGCGAGCCTTCATAAATTTGTCTGCCAGTTTAGCGCTAAACCGGTCGATCTTGTTACTTACGGGGAAGGTACGTCGATAAACTACCTGGCCGGGCGAGAACTCTACAGCTCTGCAGCGCAGGTTGTAGTGTTTCTCATGTCTCGTGTGAGCCGCGGCCAGGTGTTGCTCTATTTTGTCCCGCCGGGCCTGCCTTCGATCTACGGCCGGCGACACCGTTATATCTCCCTCTTGCGAGGCACCTAAGGCCTTCAGTACTGGGTAAGCGGATCCATGCAGGATCATTGGGCACCCGAACAGGGCCTGGTAAGGGGAGGTGTTAATGGACGTGTGGTGTGCACTCCGTAAGGCACATTCGATTGCCGACAGGTGTAGGTCCCAATCCCGGTGATCTTCTTTCAGATACGCTCGGATAGCAGCTAAGACGGAACGGTTCACCCGCTCGGAAGCGTTGGCTTGGGGGGAATAGACAGCGGTGAGTTGGTGTTTGACGCCGTAATCGGACAACAGTTTCGTGAATTCCTTGGAAGTGAAATGACTTCCATTATCAGAGAATATCACCTCGGGGACACCGAAGGCATGGAAGATTCGATGTTCCAGGAAATTCACGGCGGCTTTGGATGTTTCGCCAGCTACTGGGTGGAGAAAAGAGAATTTGGAAAACGCGTATAGCACTACCAACACAGCAGTGTGGCCTTTCTTAGTCCTAGGGTAAGGGCCCATATAATCGATGTACAAGAGTTGAAAAGGTCGGCACACATCCATGGCTTCGCCCATAGGGGGCCGAAGGGGTGTGTTTGGAGCTTTTGTTTCCTTACATACTTCACAGCTCGCTATATATTTTCTGACTTGGCTAGTCATACCGGGCCAATAATATTTTTCCCGAAGGCGTGCAAGGGTTTTGTGGATACCGCCATGGGAAGTCTGAGGGGGCTCATTAGCGGACTGGATCAAGGGAGCGGTCAATTCTGTAGGGATCCACAATTTCCATATCAGATCGTCCGTCTTGGGGTCGCCAGTTCGTGGGGCCGAACGGTGGAACACATAACCATCCGAAACCTGAAGGTCAGGTAACTGCCCGGCATCTTTGCTGACTTTGTCAACAAGATGCTGGTAGTCCGCTGACCTGAAGGCTGGGGACGTTAGGTCCACGTCACGACAGAAGGACACTTCATCGACACAGTCGACTCGTGACAGTGCGTCCGGAACCACATTCTGACTACCCTTGCGGTGCTCGATAGAAAATTGGAAGCCCTGCAGCTTTAGGCTCCACCGCGCTAGCCGGCCGTTTAAGTCGGTCTGGCTCATGAGCCACTTCAAGCTGGCATGGTCAGTAATTATTGTAAAAGGCTGTCCTTCCACATACGCCCGGAACTTTTTAACGCTCAGCACCGCTGCGTAACACTCTAGTTCTGTGATGGAATAATTACGCTGGGCGCTGCTCAGCTTCTTGGAGAAAAATGCGATGGGATGTTCTTCATCTGTCTTTGGAAGAGGACGCTTCCTACCCCCGTTTTGCTGGCGTCACATTGGATGTAGAAGGGGCGGGTGAAGTCTGGAGTGACCAGTAAAGGAGCAGACATCATTGACTTCTTAAGTTCCATGAAGGCTTGGTGGGCCTCGTCGGACCAAACAAATTTGCCGCCTTTTAGGCAGTCCGTGATGGGAGAGGCGATACTTGCATAGTTACCTATGAAGCGCCTATACCACCCCGTCATACCTAAGAAGCGTCGCACCTGTTTGGTCGACTTGGGAACTGGGAAGTCCCTAATGGCTGCCACCTTGTCGGGATCAGTTTTCAGGGACCCATCGCCAATGATGAACCCCAGATACTTCACCTCCCGGACGCAAAATCGGCTCTTTGACAGGTTTACTGTCAGCCCGGAGCGACGAAGGCAGTCGGCAACCTTTTCCAACAGTTGAAGGTGGGTCTCAAAGTCCGGTGACACCACCAATAAATCGTCCAGATAGACGAACACATTTTCTCTAAGTGAGCCCGGTATCGCCTTGTCCATCAAGCGACACATGCGTTGCGGAGCGTTACAAAGCCCGAACGGCATCACTGTAAATTGATACAGCGGTCTTCCTGGGACGGTGAAGGCAGTTTTTTCCCTGGATTTTTCCTCCAATGGGATTTGCAAAAAGGCATCTTTCAAGTCGATTGCGGAAATGAACTTAGTGTCCTGCAATCGCCCCAGGAGACCGTCTATATGAGGCAGTGGGTAGGCATCCTTTATGGTTACGGTATTTACCTTGCGGGAGTCCAAGCAGAGGCGGACCTTTCCAGGCTTACGCACCAGGACCACGGGTGAGTTCCATGGACTGTTGGACTCTTCGATCACACCTAAACTCAACATGCGATCGATTTCCTCATACATGAGGGCCTGAATGGCGGGAGAAACAGGATAGTGCCTCTGCTTGATGGGCACCGCCTCGCCAGTGTCGATCACGTGTTGTTCCAGGTGTGTTCGACCAAGTCCACAGGTGTCGAACGACGGGAATCGCGCGCGGACCTGGTTCAGTCGCTCCCGTTGGGAGTCCTCAAGGATATGGCAGTCGGGATCAGGTTGTGGGGTATGATGGAGTTCCCCAATTATGTGTGGGGCCAATTTAAAGGCCCTCCAAAAATCGACGCCGAGATAAAGATTCTGAGACAAGTCCGGTACTACATATAGTGTCATGGTCATAGTTTTCGATCCATAAGTTACTGGGACGGTGATGAAACCACTAACATTCTTAGACGTACCGTCAGCTACTTGGACATCGGCGCGCAGGCGATGTAGCTTAATGGCCGGGTTGTCCTGGAGGAACGACTCTGCCCCTCTACCCAGGCAGCTAATGCTGGCGCCGGTGTCCAACAGGCCTGTTAGTTTGGTACCTTGGATCCGCACGTTGACGAAAGGTCGATCATCTCCGTTCTCATGTAACATGGCGGCGACAATCTTCTGTGTATGTGCCCTCTTCTCTAGGGCCCATGACCGTATGCGCGGGGCTTTGCGAGTTGGTGGCAGTTCGGCAGAATCATTAAAGATTCGCTTACGAACTCGATGATAGTTGGCCCATCGCTGCATAAAAGAGGCTCTGGCCTGTGGAGAAGGGAAGTCTGGCAGAGATTCCATTATCGACAGGTCAGAGACGTCGGACATGCTTGTTGACAAATCAAGTGTAAAAGGGGGACTTTCAGATACTAGGTCGGGCGCGGACCTCCCCGGGGCCTCGCACCCAGGTTCCGGTTTCCCGAACAAACTGGGCAAGAAGTGGTGTAGACTTCGGGGCGTCCACATCTGTAGCAGAAGATTTTCCGATGTGGAGAAGGGCAATCAGAGAACGAGTGACCTTCTTGCTGGCAATTCCAGCAAGTGACTGGGCGGCGCGGAGTTGCGTCGGCCCTCACCTCGTCTACAGTAGGTGGTGGTGTGTCAGGAGCGTAGTTGGGATAGGGCAAGGCCGGTTGCTGTGTGTGTACGTCGTTCAACTCATGCACTCGATGGGAATGGCGATTCTCCTCCCTCTTGGCTTTTTGCCATCTCTCAACGCGGATGCACGCTTCGCGAAGTTGGCGCATATTGTCATAGGTGGATCCTATAATGGCTGAACCCAGTGTACTGTTCAGGTTTTCCATGACAAGGTGTACCAACTCCGTGGAGGACATTGGGCGCGAGAGGCGGTTTGCCAAGGCTAGTATTTTCGCGGCGTAATCGTCGAACGATTGGTTAAGCTGTTTCGTCTCCATCATTTCCTTAATGATTTGATGGTCGGTCTGCCTTCCTCCGAACTGGTCAACCAGTCCCCTTTTGAAGTCAGTCCATATGGGGCTGGGTTGTTGTCGGCGAAACTGTGTCCAGTACCACTCTTCCGCGGGTCCCGTCAGCAGTGCCACTACATTTCTTACTAACTCTAAGCTTGAGACGTCGTCGTCCCTCGCACGGGATTCCATTCTATATAGGAATTCTTCGGCCGGGGTGTCTCCAGGTCGGCCTGAAAATTTTAAGTTCCAATGTAGCACTGGGGACTTCCGACGGTTGACGGGTCCAGCGACATCTTGGTATTGACTGGGACGGCCGCTAATGCTAGGGGCCCGCGACAGAGTGTCAGTGGGCTCAGCTCCACCCGGTATTGAGGTGAGGCGAATCTGGGTTGAAGTCCCGGCTTGGCCAGCATCACTCGCGGCGAGATTGTGTCGTTCCCTCATACGGGCTAACTCGTGAGATAAAGCGGCTACTTGCTCGATCAACGCGGTTAGCTTGGGATCTTGGTCCTCATCGCCACTATCAGATGGGGGGTTATCATTGCCTTCGGCCCCTCCGTCGTCGGCGTTATTGGCTACGAATTGCCCCTTTTCGTTTCTGGATTTCGGCATTGTTCGGCAGGGTTAGATACCAAGTCTATAGGGATTCTAACTATAATACGTATACTTGGGTGTTTCGCCTATGGCTTATATTATATGCAGAACGATATATATATTAGGGAAGGTGGAACCTATAAGACAACTCCCTTAAATATTTATATTGTCTTCAAATAGAACTACTATTTTGTGTGGTCTCAAGATAACTGCTACGTTACTGTTGACTTCGAAAGGACTATCGAACGTCAGGGATATATTGGCGCATTGGGGACTTCGTCGAATTCTTGCGAGAACTGCGATAAGTTTCACAACCTTGTTCAAAAATTTGAAATGCACTGCTACGTTTAGTACTTAAAGGTACACGTATTTCACCAGGGCTGAATCCTTAGCGAAACCTAAACAAAACTTATACCGTCAACCCTCAACCGGTCGCAAACGCTCAAAAAAAATTTAGTGGGAGAAATTAACAATGCCTACGGTATTGAACAGAGAAAACTAACTTTCAACTAACGTATTGTTATTATTGTTATTGTTTATGAACTCCCGGAGATATTTTTCTTTTTTTTTCTAATTAATAACTGCAAAACGCGAAACTGTATAATAAAGAAATAAATTCGATAATGGTATAAAAACAAATCCAAGGAAAAATATATTATTTTAGAGTTATAAAATAAAAGTTTTATTAATATGGACAAAGAAAAGAATCTTCGAGGAAAAAAAAAATTTTTTTTTTTTTTTTTGTGTGAGGGTGGCCCCAGCAAAGGATGCCATACCCAGGGCTACGGTGGCTGATGGCGCCGATGACAGCCAGCCTGAACTCAGGACTGAGTGGCATCCGCGTCATCAGAAGCATCAAGTGCCTCCACTTGCGGGATCGATGATGAGGGTGGTGCCAGGCTAATGTCTAGCACCATCTTCATCAAGGAATCCCTATTGTCTGACATCCGGCAACCCCAAAGCGATGACCGGATCCCAGTGACCAACAAAAGAAGAAAGGGTGAAAGAAGGGATAGAAGCCTCCCGTGAGAGATGAGGGAGACCGCTCCGACACCCAGCCACAACTGGTCAGTCACTCTGCTGAATCACAGGAAGGTGAAGTGTCAGAACGGTCAAACAGCCAGGGGCGGGTGCATATCAGGAGGTCGACCCTGTCGCAGCGCCAGGCGATGGAACGCCTGTTAGCCTTGACGGGACAGGTCCGACGTTCAGGCATACATCCGCCCATACTACAAAAGGTAGAGCAAAGAAAACTGAAGAGTGATAGTCACTGTCAGTGAAGGCTCGCACAGTGCCAGGCGGTATTACGCCTGTTAGCCAGACTTTGAGCCTCACTGACAGGGACTGCAAATTAGATAGGGAGGCTACCGCAGAAGAAATCGAAGGATGAAGTGGTTGAAGAAGAAGAAAGATAGGAAAGTGGAAGAAAACAGAGATGATGAGGGCTAGAGTACCGCGGTAGGTACTTTTCGCCCTTTAACCAGAAGCCGGAGGGACTTGGACTGAGAACGGAATAAAGGAAAAAAAAGAAGTCCACTCCTGGCTCCTCTCGCTGACCTGAGCCACAAAATTTAAAAGATAAACTACTAAAATGGAAAAAAATACTAATAGTCCAGTAGAAATAGGGTTCGAACAACAAAAAAATTCGTTACAGCAATCTGACAGTGGGATATTGTCGAACAAGCTCTTGTAAAAGAGGGAAAAATAAATCGAACCGACAGCGGTTATCCGGGGAGGAATGGGGGGGGGGGGGTTTAGGGGTTTAAAACAGTTTTTCGCAATTTCTGGCTAAACTGTACATTCTATCGAAAAAAGTTAAAAGTAAAAGTTGTAGGAAATAAAAAGATCTACAACTTTTGTATTTACCATTTTTCCCTAACCTCAAAATTTTTCGAGAAAATGGCGCAAACCCGGTTTTTCGGTTTTTTATTTTTTTCTTTGACAAAAAAATTTCTATGAAGCTGAAACTTGGGCAAAAGATACCTGTTAGTGTTGCAAAAATGCAGTAATTTTTTCAGACGGAAATATTTAGAGGTTGTTGTTAAATTTAATTTTTTTAAAAAAAAAAGCGAAATTTTTAACTGCGATTCCTCTTAAAACTACATGTCCTACGAAGTTCTGTTTTGGCACACTTACTCGTTGTTACGTCTACTTCCGATAAATGGTAAAAAAAGGTATACTGCAATGGAAAAAATGGCCGGAAAATTGTTATATTCACGTTAACGACGATTATTCAGAAAAAAATTATAGATGCTGATAATGGCAGTAAATTAATAGTATGGATTTACAGTAAAAAGCAAAATTTAACTCTGCGTGACTTAAGGTTTGACATGTATAAGACAGCCACGTTTAAACCAAGTTTTAAATTGGAAAAATTACCTCCAACATCAGGGGCAGCAAAACAGCATTGTTTTAGAGCATATTGTGAGCTACAAACACGGCTTGGAAACGAAGTAATCGCAACAGATTGGGGTTGGAAAGAAACAGCGGAAGGTATCATTAAGCCGAATACCATAGATGATAAATTAATACCCGATTATCTCCTAAAAACTATTTGTTGCAGCTGTGAAAAGGGCTGTTCTTCTGTAAAATGCGGCTGTAGAAAACATGGTCTGAAATGTACACACTTGTGTTTAAATTGCTTTAATTTAGAAAATTTCTCAAATGCTGAACTTCCACAAATTTCTATAGACGAAAGTGACTCGGAAGAAATGGAAACAGATCAATGTACTGTGACTGAAACACTGCTCAATGAAACTGTCGAAAACACTGAAGAATCGTCCAGTTTTATGGCTTCTGTTGAAGAGAATTTGCAACACTCTGCAAAGAGAGCAAGATTAGAGAAAAATTCATAAAGAAGATTTTAATGCATATTTTTTTTCAATTTGGCGTTTTAAGCATGTTCAAAAAAATATTTAATTTTTTTTACCCCATTTATGTATTTCATGCTGTTAATATTTATGTATTTGATTTTGGAGAGGAGTTCCCTCCTGGGCCTCACTTGTATCAGTTGGAAATAAATGGTGGAGTTTTTTTATTCAATTGAACTTTTCTCCACTCAAAACAAGGTGAATTGTGTTTTATTTAATATGTAGTACCGATTTCCAGAGTGTTCCTGAGCTATCGAAATGTAGTTAATACAATGACGTATTATTTTTTTACAACTTTGATTTATAAAAACCGACTTCAGAAAAACCAAAAATAATGCACAAAAAACCCAAAAATAATGCACAAAAAAGGATAAAATAATTGTTTGAAATTCTTTACAACATTAATCCAATCAGAATGGATTTAATAAGAAGAATCACTTTTGAAGACGGTGCCAACACCTGTTTTCGGGGTGATGTATTAAGGGCATAAGGCTAATAAAGAAATGAATACAATTTTCGCAGCAACAGTTAATGCAATGAAAGTCAACTACTACCTGGCACCGTCTTCAAAAGTGATTCTTCTTATTAAATCCATTCTGATTGGATTAATGTTGTAAAGAATTTCAAACAATTATTTTATCCTTTTTTGTGCATTATTTTTGGGTTTTTTGTGCATTATTTTTGGTTTTTCTGAAGTCGCTTTTTAAAAATTTATTTTATTTCGTACTTTTTAGTCCGTTAATTTTTTTTCGGGGGCAATATAAAAAAAATTATTTATTACGAGAAGTATGACACTCAGCCGCGCGCCGTCGAAAAGAATTGAGGCAGTAGCTAAAAAGTTTTTGCAGTAATGAATTTGCGTATTTTCGGACCAATTTAAAAAAAACTTATTTAATATGAAACAAAATTCCCCAAAGGAAATTAAAAAGAAATATTTATTGTGTCGATTGAAAAAAAAATTGCTCCAGGTCAAAGAATCGAACTCGCAACCTCCAGGACGAGAGGAAAGCTTCTCAGTCGTTGTGCTACGGGAGATTGTTACAACAAGAAGGCTAAATACGTAAATAAAGCTTTTCAGAAACTGCTTTAAATAGAATTTCATTCCAAAGGAATACTCTCTTACAGTCTGCATGAGTAGAGTATGCATGAAATTTCTCACCGAAGAGTTTGTAATTCTTTACAACATTAATCCAATCAGAATGGATTTTAGAAAGAGAAAAAAAGAAAAAAAGTCGAACTACCCTCCGCGGTTTGAACCCGCAATTTTTATTTGCAGGTCAACGCCTTTGCCGATTCATCCACCGGCCTCTTCTCGAGCACGCGACAATAAAGTAATTTGTTCGCTGCCTTTAAAATACTTCTATCCGTTCAAGGTGTACTAATTTTACCAGTTTTTTACGCCTACCTTCGAACTCCTTTATCAGAATTTTAAAAAAATTGTACGGGACCACCGTGGGAGACTACCCTTTCAAACAAAAAAGAAAAAAAGCAAAAAAGTCATTGCGTTACAAAGTTATGCGTGAACAGGACCAAAAAATACCTACGCGTCGAATTGATAACCTCCTCCTTTTTTGAAGTCGGTTAAAAAATACTATTAATATAAACTTGTTCCGTGCCACATGCAAATACTGTCTTATGATTGAAAACCACTCTCGAAAACCAGTATCATTGTAGATCCACTCTATTACCTATTCTATGAATACATGCTGTTCAGTTAATTTTGGATTTCCAGTAAAAAACAAAAATTGTTCGTAAATGCATATTTGGGATGTGCATTTCTTACGTTTTGTTTGATAATTACAATCCTATGTACGACGATCGTAGAAGGCACTAAAATGCACACTATACTTTTTTGTTAATTAAATAAAGTAAACATAACAATGGAATCAATAATTTGTTTCTGAATAATCGTCGTTAACGTGAATATAACAATTTTCCGGCCATTTTTTCCATTGCAGTATACCTTTTTTTACCATTTATCGGAAGTAGACGTAACAACGAGTAAGTGTGCCAAAACAGAACTTCGTAGGACATGTAGTTTTAAGAGGAATCGCAGTTAAAAATTTCGCTTTTTTTTTTAAAAAAATTAAATTTAACAACAACCTCTAAATATTTCCGTCTGAAAAAATTACTGCATTTTTGCAACACTAACAGGTATCTTTTGCCCAAGTTTCAGCTTCATAGAAATTTTTTTGTCAAAGAAAAAAATAAAAAACCGAAAAACCGGGTTTGCGCCATTTTCTCGAAAAATTTTGAGGTTAGGGAAAAATGGTAAATACAAAAGTTGTAGATCTTTTTATTTCCTACAACTTTTACTTTTAACTTTTTTCGATAGAATGTACAGTTTAGCCAGAAATTGCGAAAAACTGTTTTAAAATCCCTAAACCCCCCCCCCCATTCCTCCCCGGATAACCGCTGTCGGTTCGATTTATTTTTCCCTCTTTTACAAGAGCTTGTTCGACAATATCCCACTGTCATATTGCTGTAACGAATTATTTTTTTTTTCTCTCATTTTTACGACTAATTCTACTGGACTATAAAGGAAATCCTAGCTTCGGACGGGGAAAATGACTAAAACAACAGACTTTCCGAGCTAGGTTTACGAGACTAGAGAATCAAAAGAAAATTCAATTCACTAGCCTACGTTGGGCGCCATTTGTAACTGTCGGAGGTGGGTGTGCCGGGGCACGAAGGAGGAGAAATTGCCATAAAGGCCAAAAGACTACCATTACAAAAAAAAACTTGGGGAAGGGGACTCAAAAAAAAGGGTGGCTCGGACGGTTCGACCGCCGGGGGAAGTGTCGCGAATTTACGCATCCAATGCACCGGTTGTAGGCACGACTAGCGGTGCTCTAGCTAGCTCGCCAGATGGGGTGGGGTTCGCGGTGCTTGGATGTCGGAGGGGGTGACAGTTATACTGTTAAATCGCTCGTGACTATGCAACAACAAAACTAAAGGGGCGACGAGGGGGTGGAACGACGTCCAGGGCCAACGAGAGGGGCAAAAAGGGAGAAAAGAGAAAGGGATAGAAGGGTGGTCGCTGGTCACCAGGTCATCATCAATGGGGTGGTCACATATCGGACAACACTATAAAATTTAAGGAGGCGGCACTTACCTTGGGTTAGGGCATCCTCACTCAGGGGGCCACACCGACATGGGGGTGTATTAGTCCATCAAAACCATGACGGCATCCATTCTATCGTGTAAT
Source organism: Thereva nobilitata (assembly GCA_963855945.1). Taxonomy (NCBI): domain Eukaryota; kingdom Metazoa; phylum Arthropoda; class Insecta; order Diptera; family Therevidae; genus Thereva; species Thereva nobilitata. The sequence continues at coordinate 52,599,676 of OY979697.1, read as the reverse complement.
GTTTACTTAGACCATCTATCGCAGCGTTATGTATTCAATGTTTATGTAGGTGAATTATTTTAACAGTATATTCGATTTTTATGTGGATTATGTATTCTAGCACTATATTCAATTTATGTTTATACTATCTATGTTGATATTATATTCAATTTTTATCAATATTTTTTTTGTTTATCTCAGTATTAAATGCAATGTTCATTCATATTATTTATTTTATGATTATACTCAATCTTCATTAATATTATTCATGTTAGTATTAAATGCAATTTTCATTTATATTATTTATTTTTTATTATACTCAATTTTTATTAATATTATTTATGTTAGTATTAAATGCAATTTTCATTTATATTATTTATTTTTTTATTATACTCAATTTCCATTAATATTGTTTATGTTAGTATTAAATGCCATTTTCATTTATATTATTTATTTTTTTTTTATACTCAATTTTTATTCATTTATGTTGATATTATATTCAATTTTTATTGTGATTATTTATTTTAGTATTAAATGCAATTTTCACTTATTTTATTTATTTTATTTTTATATTCAAGTTTAGCGCTTAGCTTCTATCGATGTTAATAGATGATGATAATTTTTTTTTTTTCAAATTTATAAATAATGAATTGGGAGCGACGGATTCTTCAATGAAAGTACAGCGAATATTCTCTTTTAAGGTAGAAGATATTAAATAAATGGTTTAGTTAATAAACCAAACACTAATGTTAACAATGGATTTTACCATTCTCGATGTTAAAGATATTCTTTTGTATGTACTTCTATCAAATTCACTGAAGATTTAAAAATAAATTCATTTCTGTATTTAAAAAAAAAAAAGACCACCAAAATATTTGCTAGGCACTGTCAATTTAATTTAATCTGCAACACCAATTTAGTTATATCTGTATTTAGTCCATTCAATTATTATATTTTTTCCTTTTTTTTTATATCTATTCTTATTCAATTTAATGGTTACTTTGCTATTTACATCCACGATTCCATTAAGTTTTAACGAATTTTTATCCGTAGTTTGATGGTAATTTATTTAGTTATATGCAAACAGCACATTTAATTGTACACTTTATGTCATATTATCACCGAGAAATCCTTGTGAAATTCTTACTTTTTTTTCCTTTGTTTTTATTAAATGAATGTGAAGTGAAAAACAACAAACCAGATTCGGAGTCTCGTCCTATGCTGGCTCCTCTATTAAATACACGACGGACGCAAAGGGAACAACCATCCACAATGGGGCCCCACACACAATAATATCCACACGGAAACTCGGAGAATATATAGAGATGGTGTAATGTATATTTAAATATATATCAGTATTCTTTCCATGCCCTTCGCTGGTTTATTATAAACACTTAAATTAGTTCTATTTGACTAAATTCACTCAAAATTAACTATTAAACTATTTACAATGAATTTTTATTATTTATTCACTTGGATTTTTAGTAAAAACCACCGACTTTAACACACCATCTCGAATACACATCGACTGCTATTTTTTTACTCACCCCAACCCTCCCCCAAGGAGAAACGGTACTCATCAAAATGCCAAAATTACAGTCAAATCGAAAAAAAACAAAATTATTTCTTAAGCAATACGAGATTAATAATTTTATAAGGTTATTAACTATAAGAAACTTGAAAGGTTAGCACAGATCTATATGTATACGTTTCAATCCCGTAACTGTAAAAGTTGTTGACATGCTTGCAAATATGATAAGTAACATCTAAACGCAATCACCAAAACTTCGGTTAAAAACCAACTCTAGATATTAAAGCAGTATCTACGTTATTTTTGGATATTTCTCTTACTGGCGAAATTTGTTTTTCTCTTTTCCAAAATAAAATATTACTCACAAAAAAAAAACCTCGACGGTTCGATTCAAAAAGCAAAAAAAACTGCTTTCAAAAAAATCAAAATCGACTATCCTCACTCAAACCCAAAATTCGACTCCAATTTCGATTTATTGATATTATTATATTCAATTTTATTTTTCCTTTTTTATTTCGATTTATTATTTTTTTTTTTTTTTAAAAACTTCGATTACACAACGACAGAGAATTGACAGCGTTTTCTCGTTTTTTTTTTTTTTTTGAATTTTATAGAAAGGACGAGGTGGAGATAGAAATAAAATCAATCTCTACTTAAAATGATATTGTTGTAAATTAATTTTTCTATTAAGTTTGTTTAATAAATAGAAAAAATACACGACCATTATGTTTACTGTTCGACATTTTTTTTTATATTTCCGCTAGTTACCACTCTCTACCGATTTTCTGATTATCCAGAGGTCAGACAAAACTTGGAAGAACCTTTCTTGCACTTAAACAAGATTCACAAAAACACTGAAGCTTGAAGCATTTTTTTCACTAGGTATAAAGAAATTTATTGATTTTACTTTTAAGCACTGCGTGCACACAATAAAATTTTCTTTATCTTTTGCACAACTAGATTAACTCCTTGGCACTCATATTTACAATAATTTTTAAATTAATATCCACTCGAATTTCTGTATCAATTAAACGCGCGGCGAACTTAGATGAACGCGACTCTTGAACAACTTCATCCCGACTCCAAAAAAAAATCGACCCTTCCTATCCAAAAAGTACAGACTGACTACCCTCGAAGCACACTTTTTTTTCCCCAAAACTCGATCACGCCACTTGGGCAATTTTTTTTTCGATCTCCGGCGCGATGAGCGGTAAATTTTTCCTTTGTCTCGCTGCGGTTACTTGCGCCGGGGCTTCGGTGACGAAAAATTGGAATTGCTGGTATATTCAATTCGAAATTTGAATGTCTTAACGGTTAATATTAAACATAATAAAATGTCTACACAGAATAAAAATCGAAAGAATTCAGTTCCAGTTTGAATTTGTAGCATGACAAAATGAATTTTCATACATTTTAGGAAAAAAAAATTCGGAAAAGTTATAAGGCCACCATTCCGTGTGCCACTAATGAGGGTATTACATATTGCACACAAGCATATATAGCGATGGAGAAGCACAGGCGTTATTCAGGGATCTTTTTCATGGAAGACCGCTCGGGAATTCATCAAGGTATAGAAAAAAAATACGATGCTGTCCCGAGCGGTGTTGCATGAAAAAAAATCCAATAAAAAAACAGAAGGGAAGAAATGGACTTTGGTGCGTCAGAGGTCCATGTATTTTAGGGCGACCGTTACACGTTCAACCAATCAACCGATCGACACATCACCCAAAACAAATCAACTGTTTTGCTACAATTGATCCAGGTGAGGCCAACATACCTTGTCGGCTGCAAACTAAGGCAGACGACTGAACCTTATCAAGATCTTCGCTCGGGGGTGTTCAACAAAGGCGCCTCTGCTCCAGGCGGGCACGCGCTCACCCCCATATAATTTCATCGCGGGAATTTTAGTGGGCTTCATCCCTGCCCAGGAGACGCCCTATGTCCGAGGGCCAACCAGGGGACAGCAGCCATTCTGAGACTCCCCCACCGAGGGACCAAAAAACCCCAACTAGCGAGATAGACACACCAGGACCCTCAACCTTGCAAGGGCCCAACGGAACTCCGGTGAACTACCAGGCCCTTCAACGAGGGAACACCTCGACACCAACAGCGACCACCTCATCGACAGAACCACCAGAATCCCCCAGACGACTACGAAACGGGACCCACATAAGCAAAAACGTTAGTCAAGTAAGTGTAAAAACTCTAAACGATATCCTCAAGCGAGCGCAGGAGACCGGCGAGTTCAATTTAGCTCATTTGGAAGCCGTCGATAAACAAATCGAACGTGCCGGTAAAGAGCGAAAAGTTAAATTAGTAGCCTACAAAGAGGCGGCCTTAAAATTCCAACGCCACCTAGAGGAATTCAAAGGCAATCTCCCTCGCCCCCTTGAGGATAATAATTTAGATTTAAATGTTAAGGAGGATTTAGTTGTAAACTCCGATAATAACACCGAACCACCCGAGTCCGATAACGCCACTTTAGATCTCCTAGCGGACTGGATAGAACTGACCAGCCGCTCCCTGTCGTTACTGGAGGAAGAAGAAAAAACCTTTAAAACTAACCCCCTTTTTAACCCTTCCTTCTTAAAAAAAGACTTACCAGCTATGGCCGACGATTATATAAAAGTCGCCAAACTAACGGCCCAGCTTGTACCCTTATTTTCTGGCGGACAAAGCCCGACAATAGGGACAGAATTACAGATGTTTCTGGGCTGTTGCCGTCGGGTACTCCAGTGCCTGACGGAACAGGAAAAAGCGGCATTCCTACAGATATTCCCCACTAGGCTCCGTGGAGAGGCCTACCAACTGGTAGGCACCTCCCAACCCGCCACTTTTGAGGAGGCAGAAAACCTCATAAACAGGACATATCTCCCCAGAGAAACGTACCAGGAATTGGTAAATAAACTAATCCAATTACGACAATTCCCACTAGAGCCCCTCACCACGTATACAACGCGCATTAAGCAACAGTTGTCCCTGTGTGAAGAGGCGGCCATTACCAAATATGGCGCCCTAGCAGCCCCGGCCGTTAAGGGCCAATTACAAGACTTCGCTAAAAATGCCCTGCGGAGTGGGGTTACTAACCCCCACCTCTGCCAATACCTTTTAACCCTGGGAGAGGACACTCTTGAGAGTCTGACACAAAAGGCACTGGACATGGAGAAGCTCCAACAGAATTCCATGTATACCCCTTACCAAATGTCAGCACCGCTTCCCTCCTTCACCCCTTACGTACAGACAGCCCCACTAACGCAGTCCAATAATAGCTACTCAATGGCCCCCGCGACCGCCACACAAAACATTCACACAGTTAACACCATCGCCCAGGTACCAATAATACAGCCGCAACAACACTCCACCCACCAGTCATCACCGCCCGCCCAACCACCAATACAACACCCCATAGCTCAAGACCTGCCCCAACAGCCACAAGAAAGAGTACACGTACCAAGGTCCTCCACAGATAGGCCAACACGCCCCCCACCGGAAGCCAATGTCACATGCTCTTTCTGCCGAAGACGGGGACACATTTACAGCGATTGTATGAAACGCAAGAACACTCCGTTCTGCTCACACTGCCAAAACTATGGTCATGATATCGGTGAGTGCCGCCGATTAAAATATAGCAACGAACGTGCCCAGGCTTCCGCACGGAACATGCCCCAACAGCAGAACCCCTACAATACCAATAACAATCGGCCACCCCCTCACGACTATTCACAGAATCTCAATAATAGAAACCCCCAGGGAAGACCTGACAATAGTAGAAGGTACCCTCACCCCGGATCGGGCCAACCCAATCGGGGCCAATCTAATTCCGGCCCAAATCCAGGCCAACCTAATAGAACCCCACGAGTCTATCAGGTAAGCAGGAAATGTGATTTCTGTGGTCGCCGTAGCCACGTAGTGAGCGAGTGCGCTCAAAAGAGAATGTGGGAAGAACGGAACCAGGGAAACGCCGAGCCGTCGAGCCAAAATCCCCTGGCCCGACAACCATAAGTCCATTCAAACCCAAGGGTAAACCTCAGCCGCCCCGTCTTAAAATTCCACGAGTTACCTTACCTTTAGATATCAGCCGAGACGGCAAAGTCAAATTAGTAGTGGATTCTGGCGCTGAGGTAAGCGTCATCAAACAAAATAAATTAAACCCGGACGTAGAAATAAACCCCGATGAGAAATGCACTCTTGTAACCCCAGCCGGAACTACCGAAACCATAGGGAGTTGTCACGGAAATTTCGACCTCCCCCCTAAAATCCCCGGCTCTTTCCAGGTAGTAGAGGATACACCAGAATTCCTGAACGACGGGCTACTAGGATTTGACTTCATCTTGGAGAACTGCAATGTAGAAGGTCCCAACCGAAAGTTGAAGTTCCCACGTACAGCAACAAACCCTAAAGAGTTTAGCGTTCCATTGACATTCGACGAGCATTCGCCCAAAGAACGGGCAGTCGAAGTGAGGCACAGTGTGGGCAAAACCAACACTGTCTCTAAGGCCCCTGACAAGGAGGCTGACTGCAAAACCCAAAGGCCGACTGACATAATCGAAACTCAAATGGAACCTACACGGACTAAGATTGAATTGGGACGGCTGACACGAGTGCCAGGCCGTACCCAACAGATAATCTCAGTGCCGCTAAACTTAAAGGAAGAAATGGTCTGCCTGTCTCAGGAAATAGAACCCGGTGTTTTCCTCTCAAATAGCCTACTACCCAAGGGAAAAGACACAGTTCCGGTAAGCATTCTCAACAGTACCTACACCCCAGTGCCCATAGCCGCACTTAACCTGACACTGGTCCCAACCAATATATACGAAATAACCCCACTTCAAGAGATAACACGGCCAACCGTAACAACACCATCCACCAAAAATTCGGCCCCCAAGGCCCCTGAAAAGTATGCCCCTGAGATCGCTAGCCAAAATACCATTCGTACGTTCTTAAACGCTATCGCTCTATTCCTAATCAATTATTTAATAACAATATGGTCCGCATGTAACTCTGAGTGCGTCGACCAAACCAGCCCCCAAGGCTTAACCCAAAATAACGGTGCTTGTGAGTACAAGAGCCCCAACGTTGGCCACCAAACTCCATCACCACTCACCACACATAAGAAAAAGGGAACAAATTCCCATTCAAAGGCACCATACACCCCTGCCTCTAAATTCCAAAAAAGCAAAAGATTAGGTACGCAAACCCCAAAGAGCAAGACCGAGGCAAGAATTAAACATATCCGATATTCATCTCCAAACCACGAATATCCGGCTCCCCAAGACCTCGAAGCCCGCTTAGAACAGATCAACAAAGAATTGAATCTGGATGAAAACCTAAGCGCGGAAGAAAGACAGTCGATCACCGACTTCTGCTACGAATATCACGATATCTTCCATCTAAAGGGTGATCTCCTCACGCATACAAGCCCCATTCAACACGAAATACCCTTAATCCGGGACCAGGCACCCATAAACCAGAAAATGTACCGTTTGCCAGAAAGTCAGAGGCAAATAATAAATGACCAGTTACAAGAAATGCTGGAAAATGATATAGTACAACCTGGCAAAAGCCCGTGGAACTCCCCTCTCCAATTAGTTCCCAAGAAGGCAGGCGCAGACGGTGAGAAAAAGTGGCGTGTCGTCGTCGATTTTCGTAAACTTAACGAAAAAACAATCGGCGACGCCTACCCCTTGCCACGCATAGAAGAGATCCTAGACCAGCTAGGACACTCACGTTATTTCACCACTCTTGATCTAGCCAGCGGCTATCACCAAGTTCTGGTCGATCCCAGGGATCAAGATAAAACCGCCTTCAGCACCAATTACGGGCACTACGAGTTCAAACGTATGCCGTTCGGGCTAAAAGGAGCCCCGGCTACGTACCAAAAACTAATGAACTACGTACTCACCGGCCTGCAAGGCCTAGAATGCTTCGTCTACTTAGATGACATTGTCATCTATGGTAAGAGCTTAGAAGACCACAAACGGAAGCTCGGAAAAGTCTTTAACAAACTGGGGGAGCATAACCTCAAATTGCAGTCCGAAAAGTGCCAATTCCTACGTAAGGAGGTAGTCTACCTAGGGCACATCTGCTCAGAGAAAGGAGCGCTCCCGGACCCCAGGAAAACGGCGTGCGTCCAAGAATTCCCGGAACCACGCACTATACGCCAGGTCCAATCTTTCATCGGACTCGCGAATTATTACAGGAAATTTATTCCCGACTTCTCAAAAATCGTCCGACCTTTAACCAATCTTCTCCGAAAGGACGTAAAATTCTCCTGGACTCCCAGATGCCAAGAATCCTTCGACCAAATCAAGGCAGCTCTGGTCAAACCCCCCCTACTCATTTACCCCGACTTCACTAAACCCTTCAATCTGACTACAGATGCCAGTAGTGAAGCCCTTGGGGCAGTACTTTCACAAGGGGAAGTCGGAAAGGACCAACCCATCGCGTACGCCAGCCGAACCCTAAACAAGGCTGAGCGAAACTACTCAACCATAGAAAAGGAGCTTTTGGCCATAGTCTGGGCCGTGAAAAACTTCAGGTGTTATCTACAGGGTCGAACCTTCACGGTGTATACCGATCACAAGCCGTTGAAAGGAGTTTTCAACGTGAAAGACCCGACAACCCGATTGGTGCGCTTCCACCACAAACTCTCGGAATACGATTACAATATTGAATACAAACCCGGCAAGTATAATACTAATGCCGACGCCCTCAGTCGTATTCCGCAAGATACTAAGGCTCAGCAGACTTTCACGGTCGAAGCAATAGTTCACTCCCCCATGGAACCCCCCCATGCAGTCACCCGTGCTCAAGCACGAGGGAAAGGACCCATCCCTACACCCGAAAAGGAGGCCCAAACCGGGGTAACAAGCATAGGACTCGCCCCTGAAGGCAACGGAAAAACGGCCAACCGTATAAAGCAGTTAGATACCAAACCACTCAAATCACCCGAACACCCAACCACGCCGAACCCCGTGGACACAATAGTCGAAACCAGCCCTCCTCAAGAGGCTGAAACCAATCAAAGACCCAAAATTACGGTAATCACGGACCCCGATGAGATAGCCACCATCTTGAAAGACTATCATGACTCCGCTTTCGGAGGTCATCAAGGCGTGATCAAAACCTACAAGCGAATCCGTAGGAAGTACTGGTGGCGCCACATGCTAAGGGACATAGGAAAGTATATCCGACGATGTAGAAAGTGTCAAACAAATAAGTCCACGCCGGCCCTTAAAATGCCGATGGTAATCACAGACGTGGCCGAAAGACCTTTCGACAAGGTCTATCTGGACATAGTGGGACCCCTAGAAACTACCCACTCTGGGAACTTGTACATCCTAACCTTTCAAGATAACTTAAGTAAGTTCTTAGATTGCTATGCCATCCCCAATGCTGAGGCAGAAACCGTAGCACAAATAGTTTTTGATCAAATCATTACCCGATACGAGATACCCAAAAGTATAGTGACCGATCAGGGCACCAATTTTCTCAGCGGCCTATTCAAGGGCCTGTGTAAACTATTAAAGATTAAAAAACTACAAACTTCCGCCTACCACCCCCAATCAAACGGCGCTCTAGAAAGGGCCCACCGGCCCCTAGTGGAATATCTGCGCAGTATCACTGACCAGAACCCCAAGTCCTGGGACCAATATCTACGTACTGCCGCCTTCGTTTACAATAATAGTGTCCATGATAGCACCAAACTAACGCCAATGGATTGTCTTTACGGCTTCTCTCCAGATATTCCTTCCAATCTAAAAAAGGACCCAGAACCACTATACAACCACGAAAGCTACTACCACATTCTGAAATATAAATTACAAAAAACCTATTCCATAGCCCGGCAAAATTTGCTGTCAAGCAAACAAAAATCCAAGGCCCACTATGACCAAACCACGAGACCCCACTCATTCCATATTGGTGACCTGGTTCTCATTAAAAGTGAAAACCGAAAAGGAAAGTTGTCCCCATCTGGAGGGGCCCATACCCAGTGATAGCCGTAACCAGTCCTGTAAACACCAAAATTAAAATAGGTAACAGACAAACGATAGTACACAATAACCGACTTAAGCCCTTCTACGAGTAACCATCTAGAATAGCACCAGGTAACAATAGAACCGAAACCCTACCACCATACACACACTAGCACACACCACCCTTACCTCAGGCCCACAAAAATAAACGGCTCCAATCGAAAGACTGTCAAAATAAATCGGAGATTGGTTTCGGTCAAGCTTGAAGCCGTTCTATGAAAATAAAACGTAGCTTTAAGCCACTAAAGCCGGTCCTGCCTACTGACGCCTAACGGTGCCTTACGATAAAGCACCGACTTAGACGGATGGCATCCGGACAAAACACATACACTAATCTTATTAGTTCAATTGGCTACAAGTAAACGAAAACTAATCTCCCGTTTATAATCTTATTGCAGCGCACCATGTGGACGCTGACCTACCTGCTTCTCATACAAATGGCCGCGAGTATGCCCGGACCCTTGCCCAATACCCTATGGCCGTACACCTTCACCCCAATCAACGCTACGGGGGTCCTAATCGAGCACGTGGGAGAAGTTTGGTTGTATCACCACACATGGAACGTGGTAACAGAACTGGACCTACACGAATTAGAGGTGCATACCGACCTAACGGAACAGGCCGAGCAAGTGACCCAGCAAATATGCGCAAGGAACCCTACCGAACTCTGCGCGGCTCAGCAGAAACACATCCGCTCCATTGTTACCCACATAAAACAGCGCACAGGTACAATACGAGAGCTAATACCCCGAAACCGACCCATCAGGTCACTATTCGACGGCATTGGGCACGCTCTGCATTACCTGTTTGGGACTATGGATTCGAACGACGACCAGGAGATTTACAGTAGGTTGAATGAACTAGTAGGCAACGAGAAAGCCTTGGCCGAACTGGAGAAGAAACAAATAACAGTGGTAAACAATACCCTACGTGAAATTCAGAAACCACTGATCGCGCTCGTGGACAGACAGAACCAAATCACCGAGCAGCTGACAAAACTTCACAATGCGACCGAGGATTTATACAACACCCAACTAAGGCAAGGGATAGTTACTGACCTACTACTACAAGTATCCGAAATAGAGTCCCGATAGCAAACGCTCCTGGACATAATCCTTTCAAGCGCAAACAACAAAATCCACCCCTTGCTAATCTCGCCTAGTACATTATCCAAAATCTACCTCAAAACTAACCCGGAATGCGAAGACTGCACCCCCCCTTGCTTCAAGTCACACAGCTTCTCAGTCCTCATTCAGGACAAGCTGGTAATAAAAATCACTCTACCAATCTTAAACTTGCCCAAAATGCAATACTACAAAATTACAGTCTTCCCGATAAACACGGCGGCAGGACACTCGTTGATCCCAGACATCCCATACTCCCACGTGGCTTCGGAATTTAAGACCCAACATTTCGTTCTATTCCGCGCACAAGAGGCCAAAGTTCTACAACGGGTCACCGGGGACCTAAGGGCTAATTCTTTTATAGGACCTTTAACGGTCCCTATCGTACTGTCCGCAAACACTAAGGAATGTACCATTAGACTCCTCTATAATCCCCTAGGAGAGAAGATAGAGTGCCCCATACGGGCCACAGACAAGCCACGAGATGTAATAACTAGCCTGGTTCAGACAAACACATGGCTGTACTCCCTAAACAAACCCACGCTGTTTCGCATCTCATGCGACAAAGTCAACCACACATTAAAAATCGCAAAGCACGGTATACTAAAAGTCAATCAACCGTGCCAAGTACAGGTGGAAGACAAAATTCTGGTGTACAATGGACGCTCAACGCGAACCACCCAGATAATAGAACCCCCGTACTTCCCTGCCACTGACCCCATAACTATAGCCGTATCTGCTTACAGACCACTACGAACCGAATTGGTCCCCGATGAAGGTATAAAACTGCTCTCAGGTGACGATACTAATAAGAGGATCCAGGAAGGCACTAAGCCCCTGCAAGAGATCTACTCCCAATTAAATCACCTGACCTGGGAGCGTACTCACACCCACTCAACAGTCGCCATCTCGTTCAGTGGCATCCTGATACTCAGCCTCATAGGGTATACGTGCTATAAATGCACTCCGTTGTTAGTCGCCATCGCCCGCTCTAAATGTGTCAGAAGGCCCAGAAACGCATGTCCCCCGGAGGAGAGAACCACCTCCGAGGACCAAACGTCCCCAAGAGGGCCCCCAACGCAACTAGAGCCCCCACAGGACACATCGGCGACAGTGACCACAATGCCCCGGCCTTTAAGTCGAAGCCACACACTACCAAAGTCCTCCACCATCCAGTTAGTGCAACCGGGAGGAGGACCTCAATAAGTATAATAAAATTTTTTTTTTCTCCCCCCGTACCGCACCCCAAGCGCCGGTACCACAACTCCCACATGTGCAGAACTCATTTTTTTTTTATTATTAACCCCTCCGTACCGCGCCCCTAACGCCGGTACCACAACACCAATAGGTGTTAAGTTAAAATTTTTTTATAAACCCCCTTTACCGCGTCCAAAAGCGCCGGTACCACAATACTCACCTCAAGCGAACATCTCTAGTTTCCCCCGATGATGAAAAAAAGGAAAAACACCCAAAACAATAAAAAATATAGAGAATAACAACAACTACAAAGAAAAAAGAAATCCAAATTAAAACTCACACTTTATTTTTCTTTTTTTTACACAAAAAAAAACAAAACAACCCGGGATCAGTCCACCTTGGTTTTAACGTGGCGAACATCACCCGGGGAATACTCCTCGGGGACCGGGAATTCGGGGACCCGAGGAGTCCTGCCCCCCCCCGCCGGGGCCACTGTAGCCTGATCCGCCAGGGGGTTCCAGGCCCTAAGGGGGGGAGGAGCGACGCGTGGGGGCTCGTGGTCACCGGACCGCGACGTGGAGGCAACATCTTCCCTCCTGGTGCTGGGGGCCGCCTCCGCCCAGAAGCACGTAATGAGGCCAATTCCTTCTGGGCCCGGGCCAATTCCTTTTTGTGGAAGGCGATCTCCCTCTGGTGATGCGCCTCCCGATGCACCAACTCTGCATGTGATAAGCTGGAATAGAGAAAAAAAAATATTATATAATAATATAATAAGAAAAAGGAACAACAAAATATATACCCAAAAGTAGTAGAGAATACTTACTTACTCATCCTTCACTGGGTTCACAATTGCTAATGCCAATAACACTCGAACAAACTCGAAGGCTAATATCGCACCATAAGTGCAGCATCAGCCAAAACTACGATCTCCAAACGAACAAGGCGCCTTTGTTTCACGACGACGCCTTGTTCTTATCGGTGCCCCCAAGGAGTTGTTATATAATCCCATACATAGAACAACAACAACAAAAACCAAAAGACTCGCACCAAACAGACGAAAAATCCAACGCCTTATCGCAAAGGTATCGGATTACGTCTGGGAGTGAGAGTCTTTCAGGTACTAAACGGTTAAATTGTTCCCAGGAGATACTGATTCTCGTCGCGGTTTCACGATTAACGCTGAAACCGCGATAAAGCCACTGCGGTCTCTGATAACTGAGTAATCTTGACCTTGACCGCAGTGTGGGAACCGTTTCCCGTGGTTTTTTGTTTTGGTGGAAAATCCACGGCTAAGCTGTGGTGAAAAATTTTAAAGATGTTGAGTGTTGTTTTTACCTGAACCCGCTGTGGACGGTTTTTCTTGGACAAAGCTTGTAATCTCGAATGCGAGCGGGCGGATTTTGCTTAATGAACAGTAAAAGGTCTTCGGGCAACTCAAGATTAGACCGGGAGGTGTTTGTTATATTTAATGTGAAATTTTAGTTACGTAAAATTAATAAAGATAGTCACATTTGATCATTGATCTGTGAAACTTTGGTTACGTAAAATTAATAAACATAGTCGACATTTGATAATTGTTTTGTGAAATTTTGGTTAAGTAAAATAAATAAACATAGTCGACATTTGATAAGTTATGTGAAATTTTTGGTTAAGTAAAATTAATAAACATAGGCGACATTTGATAATTGTTCTGTGAAATTTTGGTTAAGTAAAATTAATAAACATAGTCGACATTTGATAATTGTTTTGTGAAATTCTGGTTAAGTAAAATTAATAAACATAGTCGACATTTGATAATTGTTTTGTGAAATTCTGGTTAAGTAAAATTAATAAACATAGTCGACATTTGATAATTGTTTTGTGAAATTTTGGTTAAGTAAAATTAATAAACGTAGTCGACATTTGATACTTGTTCTGTGAAATTTTGATTAAGTAAAATTAATAAACATAGTCGACATTTGATAATTGATCTGTGAACTTTTGGCTAAGTAAAGTTAATAAAAACATTGCCGATAACAGATGTTTGTTTGATGAAGTCCAGGTACGTAAAATTAATAGACATAGTCGACATTTGATAATTGATCTTTGAATTTTTGGCTAAGTAAAGTTAATAAAAATATTGCCGATATCAGATGTTTGTTTGATACAGATCAGTTAAGTAAAATTAATAAATTTCGTCGAAAGTTGAGATCCGATTCACGGAGATCTCCAAGATTTGGTTGTTGGAACCACAACAGAATTAAGACAGAACGGGCTATTGAGAAAAAGGAACAATATATAACAATTAAAAACATATATAACATAAGTGGAAAGTTATAAATGGAAAGTTATAAAAGAAAAATTCTTTCACAATTAATAAAAATTAATTTAATTGTATTTACAAATTTAACTTAAAAAACTGTGGTTTTAATTCAAGCCGTTTTTATATATAAGTGGAAAGTTATAAATGGAAAGTTATAAAGTAAAATTCTTTCACAATTAATAAAAATTAATTCAATTGTATTTACAAATTTAACTTAAAAAACTGTGGTTTTAATACAACCCGTTTTTATATATAAGTGGAAAGTTATAAATGGAAAGTTATAAAGTAAAATTCTTTCACAATTAATAAAAATTAATTTAATTGTATTTACAAATTTAACTTAAAAAACTGTGGTTTTAATTCAAGCCGTTTTTATACGAGTACATAAGTGGAAAGTTGTAAATTAAATTCTGCCGTATTAATAAAAAACGAGTCAAAACTTACAAAATTTAACTGCTTTTGGTTTCTAAAATTAAACCTATAATCTAAAACGCTTTCATTCCGGAGAGCAACAAAGATTAAATCTAAAGAGATTCGAGAGTGGACACGTTATAAGAGAAAACAAGGGAAACACCAAATATACATAAGGTAAACGGCAAGTAAGTAGGAAGATTTTTACAATATAACAATTGGCGCAGCCGGTAGGATCCGGGCGAGCCTGACAATTACTGATCGAGTGCTGGATATAGGCACCCTATCCTTGAACGCAGTCTGAGCCGAGGCTGAGGGCACAAGATCAGTAGAGGCGACGACCTCGGATCCTATTAAGAATCCACGCTCGGGGGTAACCATCTTACGTGCCTCTGCTCCAGGCGAGCACGCATTTACCCCCCCTAAATCATATCATCGCGGGAATTTTAGTGGGCTTCATCCCTGCCCAGGACTCGCCCTATGTCCGAGGGCCAACCAGGGGACAGCAGCTATTCCGAGACTCCCCCACCGAGGGACCACCAGCCTCCAGTAAGTGACCTAGCCACACCAGGCCCCTCAACCCTACCAGGCCCCCACGGAACCCCAGCGAACTACCGGGTCATTCAACGAGGGAACACCTCGACACCAACAGCGACCACCCCAGTTAATCAACAGAACTGCCAGAATCCCCCAGACGATTACGAAACGGGACCCACATAGGCAAAAACGTTAGTCAAGTAAGTGTAAAAACTCTAAACGATATCCTCAAGCGAGCGCAGGAGACCGGCGAGTTCAATTTAGCCCATTTGGAAGCCGTCGATAAACAAATCGAACGTGCCGGTAAAGAGCGAAAAGTTAAATTAGTAGCCTACAAAGAGGCGGCCTTAAAATTCCAACGCCACCTAGACGAATTGAAAGGCAATCTCCCTCGCCCCTTTGAGGATAAGAATTTAGATTTAGAAGTTAAGGAGGATTCAGTTGTAAGCCCAGACAAATCACATAACGAACCGCCCGAGTCCGATAACGCCCCGTTGGATCTCCTCGTTGGATCTCCCCTCGAGCTGTCCAGCCGTTCCCTGTCCCTTCTGGAAGAAGAAGAAAGGACCTTTAAAACTAATCCCCTTTTTAAACCTTCCTTCATAAAAGAAGACTTAACAGCTATGGCCGACGACTATATAAAAGTCGCCAAACTAACGGCCCAGCTTCTACCCCTATTCGCAGGCGGGCAAAGCCCGACAATAGGGACAGAATTACAGATGTTTCTAGGCGGTTGCCGCCGGGTACTCCAGTACCTGACGGAACAGGAACAAGCGGCCTTCTTACAGATATTTCCCACTAGGCTCCGAGGAGAGGCCTACCAACTGGTAGGCACCTCCCAACCCGCTACTTTCGAGGAGGTAGAAAACCTCCTAAACAGGACATATCTCCCCAGGGAAACTTACCAGGAATTGGTAAATAAACTAATTCAATTGCGACAATTCCCACTAGAGCCCCTCACCACGTATACAACGCGAATTAAGCAACAGTTGTCCCTGTGTGAAGAGGCGGCCACTACCAAATATGGCGCCCTAGCAGCTCCGGCCGTTAAGAGCCAATTACAGGACTTCGCTAAAAATGCCCTGCGGAGTGGGGTTACCAACCCCCACCTCTGCCAGTACCTTTTAACTTTGGGAGAAGACACCCTGGATAGCCTAACTCAAAAGGCACTGGACATGGAGAAGCTTCAACAGAACTCCATGTATGCTCCCTACCAAATGGCAGTGCCCCTCCCAACCTTCAACCCCTACGGGCAAACAGCCCCAGTAAGCCAATTTGAAAATAATTACAAAATGACCCCCTCGACACACCACCAAAACACCAACACTCAATACACCGCCCTGCCAATAACAACAACTCCTCAAATAGCAACACTCCAAAATCAGATATACCCCCAGATAATGTACACTACATACGCCCCACTACCAAACAACACTCCAAATACCTCACAGGCGCCAATACAAAACGCCCCACAGATAACCAGTCGGAGTCCCTCCCCAAAACCTGTAAACAACCCTGTGACAAACATCACTTGCAGCTACTGTCGGAACAGAGGGCACACATATGCGGATTGTCTGAAACGGAAAAACACTCCTTTCTGCATAATTTGCAGGGCCATCTCACACGATGCTAGGGACTGCCGTCGACCAGTGGAGTCGGACAGGTCCCACTTCAATAATACCAACAGGTATCCACAACAAGGCCCATCATTTAGTAATAATAGTCGTTACCCCAACCAAAGGTCCCAATTCCAAGGTAATAACCGTTACCCAGACCAGAGGTCACAACCAGTAGGTGACTACCGTTACCCTGACCAAAGACCTCCCAATCAGGGCGTTAATCGTCAACCAAACAATCGACCCACAAGTAATGTTAATTGCCCTCCAAATGACCGTCAACAACCGGCCAACAACACCAGATCAGTGTTCAATATTAGATATAGGTGTGATTTCTGCCATAGACGTGGCCACACAGTACACGACTGCCGTCAAAGGCAGCGTTGGGAGTCGCAGCAAGCGGGAAACTCCCCGCAGTCGGACCAAGAAACCCCGGCCCGACAATAACTTCGCAAAATCCTACTACAGGGGAACCTCAAGAGCCCGCACCAAGTGTCCCACTCGTCACCCTTCCACTAGACATAAGCCTTAACGGCAAAGCCAACCTAGCAGTGGACACCGGCTCTCAGGTCAGTATACTAAAACACAAAAAACTCAAGGATCCCAACCTATTAGATCCCGCTAAAAAATGCACATTATAAACGCCATACGGCCAAGGAAAACCCCTAGGGAGCTGTCAGGGGAATGTTCTTCTCAATACCCCCCTCCCATGCACCTTTCAAATTGTGCAAAACACGCCAGAAATTCCCAGCGATGGCCTATTAGGATACGATTTTGTTACCAAACACTGTAACGTTGAGGGCCCAAACCAAACACTACGATTTCCTCGCACGGAAATCAATCCGGTAGAAATACCTATTCCACTACATAGTGGAGCCATCAAGTCGAAACCCAAAGAGCAGCAGGAGCAAACCCAAACCAGGGAATCCCCCGATGGTGTCTCCCCAGTATTCTCAGAAAAGAATACCAGTTGCATAACTCAAGATGGGTCAAGGTTGGAAGACAGCCTCAACGACTTTGAGACCACCAAGGTAACAAGACATAAGGTAGCATGGGATAAACCCCTCTGCCTCCCAAGTCGGTCTCAAATGGTGGTCCCTATTTCACTAAGGCTAGAGGAAGAAATACTCTGTGAGTCATACGAGCCGAGCGAAGGAGTATTCCTCGCCAATGCCTTCTTGCCATCGGGAACAAGAACAGTATCTGTCGGCCTCCTCAATGTTAACACCCAACCGGTAGCCCTGGCGAACCTAACTCTTACGCTCGCCCCAGCAAAAGACTACAACACCATTCAACTAGCCCCAACCATCAACCCTAAGCCGCTAACGAATGCTAAAGACGAAGGAGGGTACCCTTCAGACTCTGACCCAGTCGGTCTCAGGAACGCCAGTGCCCCTTCGTCTCCAAACGCAGGTATGCCCAAACAAGGTGCAATCCCGCAAGGTATACCCAAGGGTAAACGGGCAAAATTGAAGTTGAGAAAAAGGAAAAGGGACAACCCCCTCTGCCAACTGAGATTTCTATTTACGGACTTCGAAGATCCGGACCCCGAGCGCCAGTCGCGCCTCAAGAAACTGGACGAGGAACTTAACCTCGACCATCCCCTAACGGCCGAAGAGGAACGGTCCATCAGGGATCTCTGTTACGAATATGCCGATATCTTTCATTTAAAAGGGGACAAGCTAACCTACACGGAAGCCATGAGGCACGAGATCCCTATGGTCTACGACCAGTATATTAACCAAAAAATGTACAGGCTGCCTGAAACCCAAAGGCAGGTCATAAACGACCAATTAAAAGAAATTTTGGACAACGACATTGTCCAACGAAGTAAAAGCCCTTGGAACTCACCCCTTCTAGTGGTCCTTAGAAACCGGGCCCCGATGGTGAGAAAAAATGGCGGGTAGTGGTCGATTTCCGAAAGATCAATTAAAAGACCATAGGCGACGCGTACCCGCTGCCAAGGATCGAGGACATTCTAGACCAGCTCGGTCACTCGAGATATTTCTCTACCCTCGACTTGGCCAGTGGTTACCATCAGGTATTGGTGGAACCACAAGACCGCCCCAAAGACGGCCTTTGGCACGAATTACGGGCATTATGAGTTTAAACGTATGCCGTTCGAGCTAAAAGGAGCCCCGGCTACGTTTCAGAGACTAATGAATTATGTCCTCACAGGCCTACAAGGTCTCGAATGCTTCGTGTACCTAGATGATATAGTCATCTACGGGAAGAACCTTGAGGACCATAATTCCAAGCTCCAACGGGTATTCGACCGGTTGAGGGAGAACAACCTCAAATTACAACCGGAAAAATGCCAGCTCCTAAAGAAGGAAGTAGTCTATCTAGGTCATGTATGCTCCGAAGAAGGAGCCCTCCCGGACCCCAGGAAGACAGAGTGTGTCCAAAACTTCCCGGCACCCCGAACAATCCGGCAGGTACAGTCATTCTTAGGCCTCGCCAACTACTATAGAAAGTTTATCCCAGACTTTTCTAAGATAGTACGCCCGCTAACGATTTTTTTGCGAAAGGGCGTGAAATTTTCTTGGACGCCGAAATGCCAGGAAGCATTTCAAACGGTAAAGCGTTCCTTATTCTCCCCACCACTGCTGATCTACCCTGATTTAGATAAACCGTTCAACCTAACAACGGATGCCAGTAGTGAGGCACTTGGAGCCGTGCTCTCTCAAGGAGAAGTGGGTAAAGATCAGCCCATAGCATGTGCGGGCCGCACCCTAAATAAGGCGGAGCGCAACTACTCCACCGTCGAAAAAGAGTTGCTAGCCATAGTATGGGCTGTTAAGAACTTCAGGTGTTACTTAATGGGTCGAAAGTTTACGGTCTACACAGATCACAAACCGCTCAAGGGGGTCTTTAACGTCAAAGACCCCACCACTCGACTCGTTAGATTTCACCACAAATTGTCGGAATACGACTACCATATAGAGTATAAACCGGGTAAATACAACACGAATGCTGATGCTCCGGCCGGATTCCCCAAAGAGCAGAAGAGCCCAATACCTTCACGGTGGAAGCTCTAATTCACCAATCCGGTGAGCCCCTACCCGTAACCCTCGCGGAAACTGGGGCTGTTGCGCCTCCTACAGAAAGACCGAAACAATGTAACGCGGTCACAAGGGCTCAGGCACAAAAACTCCAGGAGGTTGAAAAGGACGAACACGTCCCAACTCTCAAAGCCCCCGATATCGAGGAAGGGCCTGAATAAATGGACCTGATAAAGGAAATTGGGAAGCCTCTCGAAGCCTCAGGGGAAGACCCCATCAAGCAACAAAGAAAAGTGGAATTAATAACCAGCCCCGAAGAAATTCAAGTCATTTTAAAGGACTGCCACGACTCCCCTTTCGGTGGACACCAGGGAGTCGTCAAAACCTATAATAGAATTCGCCAAAAGTATTGGTGGAGACGAATGTTCCGCGACATAAGTCGGTATGTCCGGAAGTGTAAAAGGTGTCAAACCATGAAGGCATCGAGACAATTCCGAATGCCCATGGTTATAACAGACATAGCGGAAAACCCGTTCGACAAGGTTTATTTGGACATCGTAGGTCCACTGGAAGAAACCATTTCGGGAAACAAGTATATCCTAACCTTCTAGGATAAGCTAACTAAATTCGTCGACTGGTATGCCATTCCCAATGCGGAAGCTCAATCGATAGCACAAATTTTCTTCGACGAAATCATCACGCGCTATCGCATACCTAAACAAATAGTCACCGACCAAGGGTCGAATTTCCTCAGTGACTTGTTCAAAGGCGTGTGTAGGCTGCTAAAGATTAAGAAGCTCCAGACTTCAGCCTACCACCCCAGTCCAATGGTGCACTTGAACGGGCCCATAGGCCCCTGATCGAGTATCTGCGCACCATTGTAGATGAAAGCCCAAATGGTTGGGACCAATTCTTACGTACGGCAGCCTTCGTGTACAACAATAGCGTACACGAGGGAACGAAACTCACACCCATGGACTGCCTCTACGGTTTCACTGCGGACGTCCCGTCCTATCTAAAACGCAACCCGGAGCCACTTTATAACAACGAAAGCTATTACCACCAATTGCGGTACAAACTGCAAAAATCCTACGCCCTAGCAAGGAGAAACTTGCTAGCCAGTAAGACGCGCTCCAAAGCATATTATTTATTTATTTATTTATTTATTTATTTATTTAGTCTACTGAATACAAAAATTCTTACAGACTAGAACTAATTACAGCAAGAAACAATCAAAGTTCATAGTTAAAAATATTATAACTTGCATATATAACAACTAATAAATTATAATAAATTTTGCCAAACTTAACTGCATAACACTTTCACGGCATTTTTAAATTTAGCTCGACTGACATACATTTCAATATTATTATAAATATTATTAAAAGTTCTTGCACAATGAGTAATAGGATCATGCTGGCCATAAGAAGTTCGGTGAAAAGGAACACGTAAGAAATTATAATATCTGAAAGATGTGCTAGGAATATGGATATTAAATAAAGCAACAAGTTCAGGCGAACGAATTTCAAAACACAAAACATCCCTAACAAACATAATACAAAAAACTTTTCTTCTTGATTCCAACGTCTGTAGACCAAGAAGAAGGCATCTAGTAAGATAAGTGGGAGGTTGACTCAAACGGAAACTACGCAATGCATAACGAGTAAAATTTCTTTGAATAGACTCAATACGTTTAATCTGAATCGTAAGATAAGGGCACCAGACAACAGAAGCATATTCTAAAACAGATCGAACTAGCGACACATAAAGAGTTTTTAGAGTATAACAATCAATTCTCTTTATAAAACCAAGCATTTTAAACGCTTTAGATGTGATATAATCAACATGAAGGGAACAATCAAGTTTAGTATCAAAAATAACACCTAAATCTTTAATATAAGATGGACGCGCAATCACGACATTATCAATAACATAGTCAAAACGAAACGGATTACTATTGCGATGGAAAGAAAAACTATTACATTTGCTCGGATTTAAGAATAAATTATTCTTAGCACACCACACAGCAAGTCTGTCTAGATCAGATTGAATTTGAAGGCAATCTTCATAATTTGTAACTGATTTATAAATTTTAAGGTCGTCAGCATATAAAAGGCACTGCGAAAAGTTAAAAACATTGACAATATCATTAATGAAGATTATAAAGAGAAGTGGACCCAAATGACTACCTTGGGGTACACCAGAGTTGACACTTATCAATCGAGACTCAAACGATTCAATTTTAACACGCTGTTTCCTTCCGGTGAGATAAGAATCAATCCATTTAAAAAGAGATGAATGAATGCCAAAAGATAAAAGTTTTATTTTAAGAAGAGAAAGATTAACGCGATCAAAGGCCTTAACAAAATCAGTATATACCACATCCACTTGTGACCCATTCTCAATTTCGTTTATAACAAAATTTTTAAAGAGAATTAAATTTGAAGAAGACGATTTACCTGCTACAAAGCCATGTTGCTGATGACTGATCGCTTCTTTAATATTGAAAAATAATTTATCCTTTACTAAGCTTTCAAAAAATTTCGGCAATGGCAAGAGCTTAGCAATCCCTCTATAATTTTTAATTAAATTGCGTGGCCCTGCCTTATGTAAGGGCTTAATAAACGAAAACTTCCATTGATCTAAAAAGCACCCGAGACTTAAAGAGAGATTAAAAATTATAGTCAAGGCGGGGGCCAGTGAAACACAACAACTTTTCAAAAGAAAATTAGAAATCTTATCATATCCGTAAAAGGTATCATCGTTTAATGAATACAGAGCAGTCTCAATTTCCTCTGTTATAAAAGATAAAAACCCCAGATCAACTACCGATTGTATATTATCAGATTCACAGTTAAACAGCTGAGAAGCACATGTCGAAAAGCTAGATTCAAAGTGGTCCGCAAATAATTCGCATGTCGACTGAAGATTACAAGAAGAGACATCATTAAGAATCATTTGCAAAGGAAACCCTGAAGACGAACGTTTATTATTAACAAAAGACCAAAATGCCTTACTATTTTTTTTGATTTTAGATTCACATGCCCAGATGTATTGTTTGAACAAATATTTATGTAAAAAGTCATATTCGCGTTGAAGACGCCTAAAATTGGATTCATTAATATGATTAGAAGATGTTTTAAACAATTTGTGTGCTTTATTTTTTGCATTTTTCAATCTTAGTAATCCACGTTTAAACCATGGCGGATGATTATTAACCTTGTTCTTCTTAAAAGGTATGAACATATTAACACCAGCCAGAACAATATCTAAAAAAGATGAGTAAACCAATTTTAAGTCACATGTATGTAAATCGAGAACATTGAGCCAATGTACCGAAGAAAAGTAACGATTAAGTTTGGCATAATCACCCCTGCGAAAATCAAAACGATTACTAGAACTTTCATTAAAATTAGCAAATACAAGTACACTAATATCAATTACTACAGGTTTATGATGCAAATCAGGTTTAGTAATAGGATAAAAAACCTCATTAACATTAGAAATTAAATCAACATTTACAAATATTAAATCTAAAATTCTATTTAAGCAGTTAGCAACGTGATTAATTTGATTTAAACTACAACTAAGGAGTGTATCAATTATCAATCGTTCAGATTCCTGGGTGATGTTCGTGGGAATAAGACACAATTCATCATCACACCAAGTCCATTTGATGTTTGGCAAATTAAAGTCACCCAAACAACATAAAAAGTCGTCCGGATGAATAGCACTAAAAAGCTCCTTTATATTGTTGGAATGCATTTCGTACAGAAATGGTGAACTGGCAGGAGGTATATAACTGACGCAGAAATTAATCTTAGTTGTCCCAAAAGTGAAGACTTCTACAGCTAGTTGTTCGATGATCCCTCCATCGTTAGACAAAGCAATACAGCGAGATTGGAATGAGGCCTTGACCGCAATCAAAACACCGCCGCCACGGGACAAGCCTGTGGATAAAGTGCATCTGTCCTTACGGTATACAGTATATTTACTTTCGTCGAAAAATTCAGCCGAAGCAATGCTAGCAGAAAGCCAGGTTTCTGTTAAGACGATAATATCATAGTCGCAACTCAACATAGCCAAGTAGATGTCGGAAACTTTGGTGCGCATGCCACGAATGTTTTGGTAGTAGCAGGAAAAATTAGGTTTCCCTAACTGTCCACCTGCACAGGCACCTTCGACTCGTTTTTTTGTAGACTCCTAAATGGACGCACATGCACACCTTCAGGCCAATTCTCCGGTTTTAATGAATTTTCCATTGCATAATCAGGGAGACCAATTTTAAAGTTGACATATTTTAACGTTGAAAGCTCAACGTCTTTCTTGACCAACCGGTAACACAACACAAGGTTCACATCAAGTCCAAGTTTATTTGCGACATATTTTTGTACAGATTCAGCAGAAGTATCAGCAGAGAATCGGGAAATATGCAACCATTTATTGTTTCTAACAACATTGACTTCAAAATCTATGGCGTTAGTATCGTTCCCAATAATATTCCTCACTCTTCGGCTCTTCTTATGACGAACGGTAGTCCATAAATCCTTTGCATTGACTATTTCAATTTCTGATGCTTCAGTAGCTGATGCATTGTTTGACGGAGGCAATGTTCCTTTATCAGGTCGATGACCCCCAGTGTTTGATTTTGCCGGCTTGGGAGCAATTGTTGTCACAACGCACTCAACAGGCTCAGGGACTGTAACTGAATTCACCGAGCTGGTGGAAGCATTATGAATCACGTTTGTCGGCTTTGAAGCAATGTGAATGCTAGATAGTGAAGGATGTTCACAACTAGCCGGCGCTGCATCATAAAAACATTTTTTCAGATTACGAACTTCATCTTTCAAATTTTTAAAGTCATTAAGAAGCGTACAGAGCATAGAGGCAATTCCGTTGCCGGAAAATGAATTCGCACAAGAAGCACAACTCCAAAACAAATTTTTATTACTTTTTAGAACGGTGCTAATATTATCGGTAATACCGGCACACCGTTTATGAAATTTCCGATCACACATGAAACATGAATGCGTACCGTCCGGGAATAATTGATTCCCACACTTAAAACAACTCATATTAGTAATACTCATTCCGAGAACGCAAAAACACATCCGAACTCTAGAGAAAACAGATTTGAATCAAAACGGGAACGCCCGGCCACTATCCCTCCACGTAGGCGACAAGGTTCTCTTGCGCAACGAGGCCTGGAAACACAAATTTTCCCAAATCTGGGTCGGGCCCTACACCGTAGTTGCAGTCCCAAGCGCAGTGAACACCACCATCAAAATAAATAGGAGATTGGTTACGGTCCATAATAACCGCTTGAAGCCGTTTTATGAAAATAAAACGCAACTTTAAGCCACTAAAGCCAGTCCTGCCTACTGACGCCCGGAGTGAGCCCGGGCCTGTACCTTATACCCTCACCCCTATAACCACGCATGGGGTACTCTATGAATTATTAGGAGACTTATGGCTCTATAACCGTGAGTGGAACCTACTAACGGAGTTGGACCTCCAGGAACTGAAGGTACACACAGAGTTAGCCGAACAGGCCGAGGAAGCGGTGCGCCGATTATGCAAGAATGACGGCTCGGCAACAAGCCAGGCCCAACAGATAAGTATTCACTCGGTTATCATCCACATAAAGCAGCGTACCCAAACCATTCGAGAACTGGTTCCCAATGGGCGGTCTAAACGATCCCTGTTCGACGGCATCGGACATGCCCTACATCTACTTTTCGGTACCATGGACGATAAAAACGAGGAAGAAGTCTATAGCCTGTTAGGAGAGCTGGAAACTAACCAAAAGGCTCTAAATGAACTGGAGAAACTCCAAATAACGGTAGTAAACAACATCCTGCGAGAAATCCAAAAACCCCTAGCCGCCCTACTAGACCAAGAACGAAATATTACGAGTCAGGTGAGAACCTTGGACAACGCAATCGAAGGAGTGGCAAAAACCCAAGTGAGACAGGGGATAGTTAGCAACATCCTACTACTGGTGATGGAAATTGAGTCCCGGCAAAGGACGATTTTAGATATTATAATAGCTAGTAGAAACAATAAAATACATCCCTTATTAGTATCTGAGACCTCTCTAGCGAAGATTTACCGCAGGACTCATCCGGAGTGCGAAGACTGGCTGACCCTCCTACAACAGACCACCCGACTGCAGTCCCATATCATTAATGATAAACTAGTAGTAAAAATAACTCTACCCATTTTGGATATCCCCAAAATGCAATATCACCAAATCAGGGGCTTTCCCGTCCTTACCAAATTAGGACATTCAGTGGTCCCGGACATTCCATATTCCCATTTGGCATCGGATTTTAAATCTCAGCAATTCGCACTTTTCGTCCAGCCGGACACAAGAAAATTCTATAAAACTACGGGAAATCTGGAAAACAATACGTACGTAAGGTCATTGCGGTTCCCATTCAGACAGTACCCCGCAACCAAAGAGTGCGCCATCAAACTCCTCCACAACCCCCTGGAGGAAGAAGTCACATGTCCCACGAAGATACAGGACCCACCACATAACGTGCTGACTAGCCTAACGTCCCCCAACACCTGGCTGTATTCGCTCGTCACCCCAACCAAGTTCACAATCACCTGCAATAAGATAGCCCATGAAGTCCTAGCAACTCAACAAGGAATGCTCAAACTGAACGTACCTTGTCAAGTAACGATGGGAGACAGAACGATATTGTACAACGGTCTTTCAACCCAAACCAGTCGAGGGGTGCACGCACCCTACTTTCCAATACTGAAGGAGACCAACTTCAGTACCCTCAACCTCGGAGTACCAACAATAACCCCTAATACTACCATAAAACTATTGGCAGGTGAGGACACGAATAAGATCATCCAGGAAGGCACAAAGCCCCTGCAGGATATCTATAACAAACTAAACCATCTGACCTGGGAGCGTGCACATACCCAATCAACAGTCGCCATCTCGTTCAGCGGCATCTTAATAGTGGGCCTCATAGGTTTCACGGCCTACAAATGCACCCCGTTATTAGTGGCCATCGCCCGCTCTAAATGTGCCAAAAGGCCCGGAAATGCATGTCCTCCGGATGAGAGAACCGCATCCGAGGACCAAACGGCCCCAAGCGGGATCCCAATGCAACCCGAGCCCGCACACACCACAGTATCGGTAGAGACAATCTCTAGGCCCCTAATTAGATCCCACACATTACCAAGGACCTCCGCCATCCAATTAGTTCAACCGGGTGGAGGGCCCTTTTACCGCGCCACCAAGCGCCGGTACCACAATACCTACCTCAAGTCTTAAATCCTGTAAAAGAAAAAGAAAAGCAAACCACGGCCTCCTAAAACACAAAAGGGAACAGAACCCAACAAAACCATCTGAAAACAAAAAAAACCCCAAAGCGAAAAAATAGAAGACCTCAACAAACTACAAAGAAAAAGAATATTAAAATAAAGCCCAACTTCATTTATTTTACGCAAAAAAAAACCCCAGAGTCAGTCCGCCTTAATTTTTTATGTGGCGAACGTCACCCGGGGGGTACTCCTGCGGTATGGGGAATTCCGGGATGTGAGGAGTTTCTCTTATAACCCCCCTGGGGCCAGTGTCGGCTGGTCCGCAAAGGGATTCCAGGCCCTAAAGGGGGGGGGGGGTTGGGCGGCGCGTGGGGGCTCGCTGTCGCCTAGTCGCGACGTCGTCGCAACTCCTTTCCCCCTGGTGCTGGGCCCCGTCTACGCCCGGACGCGCGGATAGTGGCCAAGTCCTTTTGGGCCCGAGCCAATTCCTCAGTATGGCGCGCCGCCGCCTTTTGGTGGTGCGCCACCGCCTTATTATGGCGCGCCAGTTCACGCTGGTGGTGCGCCTCCAGGCGCACTAACTCTGCATATGATAAACTGGAATATACAAAAAAAATGTTATAATATACAAAAAAAATAGAAGGAAACTACTTACTTATTCATCTCGGTAAATCCTCAATTGAAATGAACCGTCCACTAACCAAACACAAATCCCGAAGGTCTTATCTCGCACCATAAGTGCAACATCAGATCAAACAAAGATTTCCAAACGAACAAGGCGCCTTTGTTTCACGTCGACGCCTTGTTCTTATCGGTGCCCCCAAGGAGTTGTTATGTAAAAATTCCACAACCAAAACAACAACAACAAAAACCAAAAGACTCGCACCGAGCGAAATAGACGAAAATCCATGTGCCTGAAGTTCCGAACGTTCATATGAACGATTTCGGAAAAAAAAATTAAATTTTAAATCTGGGGTTTTCACGTTAAAAAACGAGTAAATAATTAATTTTTGATAAAAGGCGGACATTGGAGGTTTCGAAAATTATCCCCCCTAAATTATTAACCCCGAATTATCAACCTACCCCTAACTCACCCCCTAAAAATGATTATTTTTGAAAATACAGTTAGAGGCTTTAGAACCAGCTGCAAATTTGTGCACATGTTAAGAGTGGGGTTAAGAAATAGCACAAAAAATCTCAAGTCCATAACATCCCCGGAAGCCACCCCTAACTCACCCCCTAAAAATGATTATTTTTGAAAGTACAGTTAGAGGCTTTAGAACCAGCTGCAAATTTGTGCACATGTTAAGAGTGGGGTTAAGAAATAGCACAAAAAATCTCAAGTCCATAACATCCCCGGAAGCCACCCCTAACTCACCCCCTAAAAATGATAATTTTTGAAAGTACAGTTAGAGGCTTTAGAACCAGCTGCAAATTTGTGCACATGTTAAGAGTGGGGTTAAGAAATAGCACAAAAAATCTCAAGTCCATAACATCCCCGGAAGCCACCCCTAACTCACCCCCTAAAAATGATTATTTTTGAAAGTACAGTTAGAGGCTTTAGAACCAGCTGCAAATTTGTGCACATGTTAAGAGTGGGGTTAAGAAATAGCACAAAAAATCTCAAGTCCATAACATCCCCGGAAGCCACCCCTAACTCACCCCCTAAAAATGATAATTTTTGAAAGTACAGTTAGAGGCTTTAGAACCAGCTGCAAATTTGTGCACATGTTAAGAGTGGGGTTAAGAAATAGCACAAAAAATCTCAAGTCCATAACATCCCCGGAAGCCACCCCTAACTCACCCCCTAAAAATGATTATTTTTGAAAGTACAGTTAGAGGCTTTAGAACCAGCTGCAAATTTGTGCACATGTTAAGAGTGGGGTTAAGAAATAGCACAAAAAATCTCAAGTCCATAACATCCCCGGAAGCCACCCCTAACTCACCCCCTAAAAATGATTATTTTTGAAAGTACAGTTAGAGGCTTTAGAACCAGCTGCAAATTTGTGCACATGTTAAGAGTGGGGTTAAGAAATAGCGCAAAAAATCTCAAGTCGATAACATCCCCGGAAGCCACCCCTAACTCACCCCCTAAAAATGATTATTTTTGAAAGTACAGTTAGAGGCTTTAGAACCAGCTGCAAATTTGTGCGCATGTTAGGAGTGGGGTTAAGAAATAACACAAAAAATCTCAAGTCCATAACATCCCCGGAAGCCACCCCTAGCTCACCCCCTAAATGTGATTATTTTTGAAAAAATAGTTAGAGGCTTTAGAACCAGCTGCAATTTCGTACACATGTTAAGAGGGATGTTAAGAAATAACACAAAAAATTTCAAGTCCATAACATCCCCGGAAGCCACCCCTAGCTCACCCCCTAAATGTGATTATTTTTGAAAAAATAGTTAGAGGCTTTAGAACCAGCTGCAAATTCGTACACATGTTAAGAGGGATGTTAAGATATAACACAAAAAATCTCAAGTCCATAACATCCCCGGAAGCCACCCCTAGCTCACCCCCTAAATGTGATTATTTTTGAAAAAATAGTTACAGGCTTTAGAACCAGCTGCAAATTTGTACACATGTTAAGAGTGGGGTTAAGAAATAACACAAAAAAACTCGAGTCCATAACATCCCCGGAAGCCACCCGTAGCTCACCCCCTAAATGTGATTATTTTTGAAAAAATAGTTAGAGGCTTTAGAACCAGCTGCAATTTCGTACACATGTTAAGAGGGATGTTAAGAAATAACACAAAAAATTTCAAGTCCGTAACATCCCCGGAAGCCACCCCCAGCTCACCCCCTAAATGTGATTATTTTTGAAAAAATAGTTAGAGGCTTTAGAACCAGCTGCAAATTTGTGCACATGTTAAGAGTGAGGTTAAGAAATAACACAAAAATTCTCAAGTCCATAACATCCCGGAAGCCACCCCTAGCTCACCCCCTAAATGTGATTATTTTTGAAAAAATAGTTAGAGGCTTTAGAACCAGCTGCAATTTCGTACACATGTTAAGAGGGATGTTAAGAAATAACACAAAAAATTTCAAGTCCATAACATCCCCGGAAGCCACCCCTAGCTCACCCCCTAAATATGATTATTTTTGAAAAAATAGTTAGAGGCTTTAGAACCAGCTGCAAATTCGTACATATGTTAAGAGGGATGTTAAGATATAACACAAAAAATCTCAAGTCCATAACATCCCCGGAAGCCACCCCTAGCTCACCCCCTAAATGTGATTATTTTTGAAAAAATAGTTAGAGGCTTTAGAACCAGCTGCAATTTCGTACACATGTTAAGAGGGATGTTAAGAAATAACACAAAAAATTTCAAGTCCATAACATCCCCGGAAGCCACCCCTAGCTCACCCCCTAAATATGATTATTTTTGAAAAAATAGTTAGAGGCTTTAGAACCAGCTGCAAATTCGTACATATGTTAAGAGGGATGTTAAGATATAACACAAAAAATCTCAAGTCCATAACATCCCCGGAAGCCACCCCTAGCTCACCCCCTAAATGTGATTATTTTTGAATAAATAGTTACAGGCTTTAGAACCAGCTGCAAATTTGTACACATGTTAAGAGGGGGGTTAAGAAATAACACAAAAAAATTCAAGTCCATAACATCCCCGGAAGCCACCTCTAGCTCACCCCCTAAATATGATTATTTTTGAAAAAATAGTTAGAGGCTTTAGAACCAGCTGCAATTTCGTACACATGTTAAGAGGGATGTTAAGAAATAACACAAAAAATTTCAAGTCCATAACATCCCCGGAAGCCACCCCTAGCTCACCCCCTAAATATGATTATTTTTGAAAAAATAGTTACAGGCTTTAAAACCAGCTGCAAATTTGTACACATGTTAAGAGTGGGGTTAAGAAATAACACAAAAAATTTCAAGTCCATAACATCCCCGGAAGCCACCTCTAGCTCACCCCCTAAATATGATTATTTTTGAAAAAATAGTTAGAGGCTTTAGAACCAGCTGCAAATTCGTACACATGTTAAGAGTGGGGTTAAGAAATAACACAAAAAATTTCAAGTCCATAACATCCCCGGAAGCCACCTCTAGCTCACCCCCTAAATATGATTATTTTTGAAAAAATAGTTAGAGGCTTTAGAACCAGCTGCAAATTCGTACACATGTTAAGAGTGGGGTTAAGATATAACACAAAAAATCTCAAGTCCATAACATCCCCGGAAGCCACCCCTAGCTCACCCCCTAAATGTGATTATTTTTGAAAAAATAGTTACAGGCTTTAGAACCAGCTGCAAATTTGTACACATGTTAAGAGTGGGGTTAAGAAATAACACAAAAAATTTCAAGTCCATAACATCCCCGGAAGCCACCTCTAGCTCACCCCCTAAATATGATTATTTTTGAAAAAATAGTTAGAGGCTTTAGAACCAGCTGCAATTTCGTACACATGTTAAGAGGGATGTTAAGAAATAACACAAAAAATTTCAAGTCCATAACATCCCCGGAAGCCACCCCTAGCTCACCCCCTAAATATGATTATTTTTGAAAAAATAGTTACAGGCTTTAAAACCAGCTGCAAATTTGTACACATGTTAAGAGTGGGGTTAAGAAATAACACAAAAAATTTCAAGTCCATAACATCCCCGGAAGCCACCTCTAGCTCACCCCCTAAATATGATTATTTTTGAAAAAATAGTTAGAGGCTTTAGAACCAGCTGCAAATTCGTACACATGTTAAGAGGGATGTTAAGAAATAACACAAAAAATCTCAAGTCCATAACATCCCCGGAAGCCACCCCTAGCTCACCCCCTAAATGTGATTATTTTTTAAAAAATAGTTAGAGGCTTTAGAACCAGCTGCAAATTCGTACACATGTTAAGAGGGATGTTAAGATATAACACAAAAAATCTCAAGTCCATAACATCGCCGGAAGCCACCCCTACCTCACCCCCTAAATGTGATTATTTTTGAAAAAATAGTTACAGGCTTTAGAACCAGCTGCAAATTTGTACACATGTTAAGAGTGGGGTTAAGAAATAACACAAAAAATTTCAAGTCCATAACATCCCCGGAAGCCACCTCTAGCTCACCCCCTAAATATGATTATTTTTGAAAAAATAGTTAGAGGCTTTAGAACCAGCTGCAAATTCGTACACATGTTAAGAGGGATGTTAAGATATAACACAAAAAATTTCATGTCCATAACCTCCCCGGAAGCCACCCCTAGCTCACCCCCTAGATTTGATTATTTTTGACAAAATAGTTAGCTGCAAATTTGTGCACTCTTTAAGAGAGATCTTAGGAAAGAACAAAAAAAAATTGCACTAACTCACCCCCTAGAAAGGATTCTTTTTTTAAAAATAAGTAGGGGCTTTGGGACGCGTTGCATGTTTGTTTATTTGTTAATTGTGTTAAAATATACTTCAACAGGAATGAATTTATTCAGATTTTAAAAGAAGAATGAAAAAAACAAAAGTAATGCTATAAATGTCACCACCTCAATGCTAGCTACAATAAAAAAAATCACTGAAAAGAGTAAGGCTGCTGGCACACTGCATCAGAATTTGTACGAATTTGTGCGAATTCTGACAAAATTGTATCGATTTCATCAAAATTCGGGCAAATTCGTACAAATTCTTATCCAGTGTGCGAGCAGCTTTAGGGGATAAAGTGATACTCTAACCAAGTGTACTAATAAATTAATGTGACGTGACGCATTTGGCGGAAGGATTTAAATCTAACAAAGAGTGCTAAATAATTTGTTTAAAAATAATCGACTCCCTAGCATCCACGGAAGTCACCCTTTTGAGCACTCCCTGTTGAAGAATTGTTTCATTTTTTTTTTTTGTATTTTTAAGAACGAGTTAATTTTGTTTAGAACGAGCTAAATAGTTTCTAAATCGCCGATGCGATGTTGGATAATATTTCTAAAAACTAGCTTTCTCCCGCAATCTCGGCCGCATAGCTTTTGGATACGTAAATTTGTTTTAGGGTGTTGAAAATTAAATACACCAAGACTTCGTTTTTCGTCGTAGACAGGTTCCAAAAAAACACCACGGAAAGCACGATTTACGATTTTTTATAGGAAACCATGTAAAATCTAAGATAGGTTTCAACATTTTTTTTCCAAAGGCAAACAAAAAAACTATATGACAAAAATTAAACAAAAAATTTGAATTATTCACATAAAATACAAAACAACTAATAAAAATTCAATTACAAAGAAAAGAAATTAATATGTAGTAAAAAAAACCATAAACACATTAAAAAAAACTCCGTTGACGGTACCTATGTGCTATGAATTTGTCCATCTGTTGAACTGCATTGTTTTCATTTCAACAAAAATTTCTTTGTATCAGATAATGTCGGCTAATACTGGTAGCCCTAATAGGCCATCAATAATAGTGTAACATAGTTTCACTTAGGTAGGATGTTCCCTTAGCGGAGGTGCATCTGTTTCTTCACTGGTCTAGTAGTCGGGTAGTCTTTGTCGGCCGGTTAGCGAAATTCACTTCCTTCAGAAGGCATAACACCCCGACGAAGCTGTCTCCGGCTAACCGCGACGGTTGCATCTGTTGCTCAGCCGGATGCTTCAAAAAATGAACTCGTACAACATCCAAAACTTCAAACGCGTGGCATCCTGCAGACTACCCTTAACCAATCATATCCTTTTATATACTTCGAGCTAATCTTACTATCTGATGATACCAAATAAAAAAATAAAAAATAAAAAGTCCACCAAAAAATACCGTCGACATGTCTCTACAAAAGTAGATACTGAACGAGACACTTTATGTAATATAGTGGATTCACATGATGGAGACTTTTGGACGTAGAGTAAGTAAAGATTCAGTCTACCTTGGGTCTACAATTACAAAAAGAAACATAGAAGAGGAAGAGAAAACTAAACGAATTTTCTGGCTAATAGAGCCTTTTAGGTCCAGAAGCAAAAACTGCACTAAAGATTTGTGCACAGAAACACAAAACTCTCTACAAATTAGTAATACGACCGATAGCAGAAATTTCGTGAAATAGAACCGTACACAGCCCCAGGAGGAGATACATAAACTTTGTGACAGGTGACGCAAAGGCAATACTCAACATCCGGAACTGAAGGGACCGTCAAACTTGAAGAAGTGCCCTAGTGGGGGCGAAAGCTCAAAGTGGGCTGTAGCGCAATTGCATGGACTTCTGCCTCTACTTCTATAGTTTTCTCTGTGAAACAAAGTAAAGTCGCTGGAAAAAGTCAACCAAGGAAGTCCTAAAGGGCCCAATAAACGAGCGCTCCATCCGACGAGAGAAATTCTGTCGATGTAATATATATAGTACATATTAGGGGCATTCATGCCAACCCTCGTAAATTGCGTAAACGTAGTAAACGGCATAAACTAATGTCATATTCATGTTAATCTGACATTAGTTACGCCGTTTACTAGTTTACGCGATTTACGAGGGTTGACATGAATACTTCTATTATGTATGTCCGCACAGAAAACTCCACAGTCGGTACAGAAGTCGCACGGAAAGGTAGACGACCAAAAGACCTTATTGTGTGAACCCACCATATGAGATATCAAGTGGGTCACATTTTACCGATTTGGCCTGAATTTCAAAAACTAGACATTCCACGCTCTTGGCCGAAGTGCCTAATATTCGGCGGCCGAATTTTCGGTTAAAAATAAGTGCATGCATTTCGAGCATAGACAAATTATTACCTAGATGGGAAAAGTAGCATTAAAACTCGATTTGCTTTCTCGAACTAGCGCAATGCCGCCTGATCTTACCACTACAATCATACTTCCTGTGTTAACACAATTGCGCGAAACTTCATCGACGATTTGAAGCCACTCGATTTCGGTTTTTTTGCTTTTTTATTGCTTTTCCCAGGAAATTTGTTCGTCGGTCCGGAGTCCTCTTTCATGATTTTATTGTTTTTGTTGTTGCTTTTCCGAAGAAATTTGGCCTCCTCGCATATAATTTTAGGCTGGCCGCACACATCGGTTTCCGAATACGGAATTCCGTGAGCCTAGCGCAGACGTTCGGTTTTTGGCGTCTTGACTTTTGAACCGAATATCAGGAATGGTTTCCGAACGGAAAATTTAAGAACGTGTGCGCTGTGTAGAGTTATTTGTATGAAATGCCTGCATTCGGATTTTCGAATACGGAAACCGTACCTTAGTGATATGTATGTGCGTTTCTTTTTATGATTTGAGTAATCCATATTATTCGGCCGAATACCGAATATTAAAAAAGTGGCCGAATACCGAATATCAGCCGAATATTGGTGGCAATAAAATTGTTGTAATTCTTCGACAATATTATTTTCACTTTCAACTTATCACGACCCACAACGAAAATCAGTGGTGTGATATTTAAAGAAAGCAATAAACAAAAAACACAAAAGTCATAAAAAATTTTATAAGTATTTGCAACAATACAAAAATGTGCAATAGACATGGGCCGGGGGATTTGTCGCCCTGTCCAGACGTCTACGGAACCCTGAAAATTTTTCCCCCCAAAAAAAGCGCCTAAATAGGTCACCAATTCACAGAATTCCGTTCATTTTAAAGAAAAGGGTCGTATGAAAATTACGTCGTAGTTGTAGAATGCTCTTTCTATTCATTGCCGATGGGTGCGCACGGTGCAGATAGATATAGCGCGTTCTCTCTGTCAGAAGCAATTCTTAGCACGCACGTTTTGGTTATTTTGAAAGACTCAAAGTCTGGGTCCGTGGCTGAGGGGGTTCTGCATACATGACGAGGCATATATTTTTTAAAGATAATTTCTACAGATTTTGATTTGCTGAAATGCAAAGTATTTTTGCTAAATCTCGGTCGTTAAATTCTTAGAAACAATTACATATTTATTAACAAAAGGAACTTCGACAGAGAGGGTACATAATGTATATTTAATAATGCAAGCATTTAAAAACATTTTTTTTGTTTCTTCATCTAAATTATAAAGCCCATGAATTTGAGTTTAACTAATATATGTACATATCTGTACTTGCCTAACTCTGACATAAATAAATAACGCATAAATTGACCGTCTTTAAGCTTTACGAAATGTGATAATCATTTTATTTTATTTAATAAAAAAAAATCAATTTCTATTTTAGGCTACTTTTTCACTTTAATGCGACTATCGGGTCCCACTATCTGATTAGACCGAGAACTTGATCCCGTAGTCGAACGAAAGTGAGTGAAAACTTTTTCCATCATTCTAATTGTAGGCCTCAAAGAACTCGATCTAAATATCTAGATTTTTCTAAGTAAATCTTGACCGTACTATAGGCAATCCTTTTCCTTTTAGTTAGATTTTAGTGGAATGGGTTGCCTATAGTGCCATGCCATAACGAAGCAAGTATGGTGCAAACAATTTTCTGTCGTGTGGACGGGGCATTATAGACAATATTAAAGAAACAAAAATATTATAAGAACAAACAAATTTTAGAAAAAAAACGAGAAACAGCGACGGTAATTTTCAGGACGAAATCAGGGCTAGTAATATCGCATTTTTAATGTTGTGTGTTCGTCTCAATCCAAAATCAAAAAAAAACAGTAGAAATATGTGTGATGTATTTATTCGATTTTTTAGGGGCGCAAAATTGCGAATTATTGGTTGTACGGACTCATCATTTATTTTATGTTTTGTATTTACATATTTCTTTCATTAATATTTAAGCGAGTTGTAACATTTTTGTAAGGGGTGAATTAGAGGTAACCAGTACACAAAAGTGCAGCTGGTTCTAAACTCTCTAACTATATTTTCAAAAATAATCACATTTAGGGGGTGAGCTAGGGGTGGCTTCCGGGGATGTTATGGACTTGAAATTTTTTGTGTTATTTCTTAACATCCCTCTTAACATGCGCACAAATTTGCAGCTGGTTCTAAAGCCTCTAACTAATTTTTCAAAAATAATCACATTTAGGGGGTGAGCTAGGGGTGGCTTCCGGGGATGTTATGGACTTGAAATTTTTTGTGTTATATCTTAACATCCCTCTTAACATGCGCACAAATTTGCAGCTCGTTCTAAGGCCTCTAACTATTTTTTCAAAAATAATCACATTTAGGGGGTGAGCTAGGGGTGGCTTCTGGGGATGTTATGGACTTGAAATTTTTTCTGTTACATCTTAACATCCCTCTTAACATGTGTACGAATTTGCAGCTGGTTCTAAAGCCTCTAACTATTTTTTCAAAAATAATCACATTTAGGGGGTGAGCTAGGGGTGGCTTCCGGGGATGTTATGGACTTGAGATTTTTTGTGTTATTTCTTAACCCCACTCTTAACATGTGCACAAATTTGCAGCTGGTTCTAAAGCCTCTAACTATTTTTTCAACAATAATCACATTTAGGGGGTGAGCTAGGGGTGGCTTCCGGGGATGTTATGGACTTGAAATTTCTTGTGTTATATCTTAACATCCCTCTTAACATGCGCACAAATTTGCAGCTGGTTCTAAGGCCTCTAACAATTTTTTCAAAAATAATCACATTTAGGGGGTGAGCTAGGGGTGGCTTCCGGGGATGTTATGGACTTGAGATTTTTTGTGTTGTTTCTTAACCCCACTCTTAACATGTGTACGAATTTGCAGCTGGTTCTAAAGCCTCTAACTATTTTTTCAAAAATAATCACATTTAGGGGGTGAGCTAGGGGTGGCTTCCGGGGATGTTATGGACTTGAGATTTTTTGTGTTGTTTCTTAACCCCACTCTTAACATGTGTACGAATTTGCAGCTGGTTCTAAAGCCTCTAACTATTTTTTCAAAAATAATCACATTTAGGGGGTGAGCTAGGGGTGGCTTCCGGGGATGTTATGGACTTGAGATTTTTTGTGTTATATCTTAACATCCCTCTTAACATGTGTACGAATTTGCAGCTGGTTCTAAAGCCTCTAACTATTTTTTCAAAAATAATCATATTTAGGGGGTGAGCTAGAGGTGGCTTCCGGGGATGTTATGGACTTGAAATTTTTTGTGTTATTTCTTAACATCCCTCTTAACATGTGTACGAAATTGCAGCTGGTTCTAAAGCCTCTAACTATTTTTTCAAAAATAATCATATTTAGGGGGTGAGCTAGAGGTGGCTTCCGGGGATGTTATGGACTTGAATTTTTTTGTGTTATTTCTTAACCCCCCTCTTAACATGTGTACAAATTTGCAGCTGGTTCTAAAGCCTGTAACTATTTTTTCAAAAATAATCACATTTAGGGGGTGAGCTAGGGGTGGCTTCCGGGGATGTTATGGACTTGAGATTTTTTGTGTTATATCTTAACATCCCTCTTAACATGTGTACAAATTTGCAGCTGGTTTTAAAGCCTGTAACTATTTTTTCAAAAATAATCATATTTAGGGGGTGAGCTAGGGGTGGCTTCCGGGGATGTTATGGACTTGAAATTTTTTGTGTTATTTCTTAACATCCCTCTTAACATGTGTACGAAATTGCAGCTGGTTCTAAAGCCTCTAACTATATTTTCAAAAATAATCATATTTAGGGGGTGAGCTAGAGGTGGCTTCCGGGGATGTTATGGACTTGAATTTTTTTGTGTTATTTCTTAACCCCCCTCTTAACATGTGTACAAATTTGCAGCTGGTTCTAAAGCCTGTAACTATTTTTTCAAAAATAATCACATTTAGGGGGTGAGCTAGGGGTGGCTTCCGGGGATGTTATGGACTTGAGATTTTTTGTGTTATATCTTAACATCCCTCTTAACATATGTACGAATTTGCAGCTGGTTCTAAAGCCTCTAACTATTTTTTCAAAAATAATCATATTTAGGGGGTGAGCTAGGGGTGGCTTCCGGGGATGTTATGGACTTGAAATTTTTTGTGTTATTTCTTAACATCCCTCTTAACATGTGTACGAAATTGCAGCTGGTTCTAAAGCCTCTAACTATTTTTTCAAAAATAATCACATTTAGGGGGTGAGCTAGGGGTGGCTTCCGGGGATGTTATGGACTTGAGAATTTTTGTGTTATTTCTTAACCTCACTCTTAACATGTGCACAAATTTGCAGCTGGTTCTAAAGCCTCTAACTATTTTTTCAAAAATAATCACATTTAGGGGGTGAGCTGGGGGTGGCTTCCGGGGATGTTACGGACTTGAAATTTTTTGTGTTATTTCTTAACATCCCTCTTAACATGTGTACGAAATTGCAGCTGGTTCTAAAGCCTCTAACTATTTTTTCAAAAATAATCACATTTAGGGGGTGAGCTACGGGTGGCTTCCGGGGATGTTATGGACTCGAGTTTTTTTGTGTTATTTCTTAACCCCACTCTTAACATGTGTACAAATTTGCAGCTGGTTCTAAAGCCTGTAACTATTTTTTCAAAAATAATCATATTTAGGGGGTGAGCTAGGGGTGGCTTCCGGGGATGTTATGGACTTGAAATTTTTTGTGTTATTTCTTAACATCCCTCTTAACATGTGTACGAAATTGCAGCTGGTTCTAAAGCCTCTAACTATTTTTTCAAAAATAATCACATTTAGGGGGTGAGCTAGGGGTGGCTTCCGGGGATGTTATGGACTTGAGAATTTTTGTGTTATTTCTTAACCTCACTCTTAACATGTGCACAAATTTGCAGCTGGTTCTAAAGCCTCTAACTATTTTTTCAAAAATAATCACATTTAGGGGGTGAGCTGGGGGTGGCTTCCGGGGATGTTACGGACTTGAAATTTTTTGTGTTATTTCTTAACATCCCTCTTAACATGTGTACGAAATTGCAGCTGGTTCTAAAGCCTCTAACTATTTTTTCAAAAATAATCACATTTAGGGGGTGAGCTACGGGTGGCTTCCGGGGATGTTATGGACTCGAGTTTTTTTGTGTTATTTCTTAACCCCACTCTTAACATGTGTACAAATTTGCAGCTGGTTCTAAAGCCTGTAACTATTTTTTCAAAAATAATCACATTTAGGGGGTGAGCTAGGGGTGGCTTCCGGGGATGTTATGGACTTGAGATTTTTTGTGTTATATCTTAACATCCCTCTTAACATGTGTACGAAATTGCAGCTGGTTCTAAAGCCTCTAACTATTTTTTCAAAAATAATCATATTTAGGGGGTGAGCTAGAGGTGGCTTCCGGGGATGTTATGGACTTGAAATTTTTTGTGTTATTTCTTAACATCCCTCTTAACATGTGTACGAAATTGCAGCTGGTTCTAAAGCCTCTAACTATTTTTTCAAAAATAATCACATTTAGGGGGTGAGCTAGGGGTGGCTTCCGGGGATGTTATGGACTTGAGAATTTTTGTGTTATTTCTTAACCTCACTCTTAACATGTGCACAAATTTGCAGCTGGTTCTAAAGCCTCTAACTATTTTTTCAAAAATAATCACATTTAGGGGGTGAGCTGGGGGTGGCTTCCGGGGATGTTACGGACTTGAAATTTTTTGTGTTATTTCTTAACATCCCTCTTAACATGTGTACGAAATTGCAGCTGGTTCTAAAGCCTCTAACTATTTTTTCAATAATAATCACATTTAGGGGGTGAGCTACGGGTGGCTTCCGGGGATGTTATGGACTCGAGTTTTTTTGTGTTATTTCTTAACCCCACTCTTAACATGTGTACAAATTTGCAGCTGGTTCTAAAGCCTGTAACTATTTTTTCAAAAATAATCATATTTAGGGGGTGAGCTAGGGGTGGCTTCCGGGGATGTTATGGACTTGAAATTTTTTGTGTTATTTCTTAACATCCCTCTTAACATGTGTACGAAATTGCAGCTGGTTCTAAAGCCTCTAACTATTTTTTCAAAAATAATCACATTTAGGGGGTGAGCTAGGGGTGGCTTCCGGGGATGTTATGGACTTGAGAATTTTTGTGTTATTTCTTAACCTCACTCTTAACATGTGCACAAATTTGCAGCTGGTTCTAAAGCCTCTAACTATTTTTTCAAAAATAATCACATTTAGGGGGTGAGCTGGGGGTGGCTTCCGGGGATGTTACGGACTTGAAATTTTTTGTGTTATTTCTTAACATCCCTCTTAACATGTGTACGAAATTGCAGCTGGTTCTAAAGCCTCTAACTATTTTTTCAAAAATAATCACATTTAGGGGGTGAGCTACGGGTGGCTTCCGGGGATGTTATGGACTCGAGTTTTTTTGTGTTATTTCTTAACCCCACTCTTAACATGTGTACAAATTTGCAGCTGGTTCTAAAGCCTGTAACTATTTTTTCAAAAATAATCACATTTAGGGGGTGAGCTAGGGGTGGCTTCCGGGGATGTTATGGACTTGAGATTTTTTGTGTTATATCTTAACATCCCTCTTAACATATGTACGAATTTGCAGCTGGTTCTAAAGCCTCTAACTATTTTTTCAAAAATAATCATATTTAGGGGGTGAGCTAGGGGTGGCTTCCGGGGATGTTATGGACTTGAAATTTTTTGTGTTATTTCTTAACATCCCTCTTAACATGTGTACGAAATTGCAGCTGGTTCTAAAGCCTCTAACTATTTTTTCAAAAATAATCACATTTAGGGGGTGAGCTAGGGGTGGCTTCCGGGGATGTTATGGACTTGAGAATTTTTGTGTTATTTCTTAACCTCACTCTTAACATGTGCACAAATTTGCAGCTGGTTCTAAAGCCTCTAACTATTTTTTCAAAAATAATCACATTTAGGGGGTGAGCTGGGGGTGGCTTCCGGGGATGTTACGGACTTGAAATTTTTTGTGTTATTTCTTAACATCCCTCTTAACATGTGTACGAAATTGCAGCTGGTTCTAAAGCCTCTAACTATTTTTTCAATAATAATCACATTTAGGGGGTGAGCTACGGGTGGCTTCCGGGGATGTTATGGACTCGAGTTTTTTTGTGTTATTTCTTAACCCCACTCTTAACATGTGTACAAATTTGCAGCTGGTTCTAAAGCCTGTAACTA
The DNA here is from genome assembly GCA_963855945.1 of Thereva nobilitata. Classification (NCBI taxonomy): domain Eukaryota; kingdom Metazoa; phylum Arthropoda; class Insecta; order Diptera; family Therevidae; genus Thereva; species Thereva nobilitata. Next base: position 52,557,793 of record OY979697.1, on the reverse strand, counting down.
TTTTTTCAAAAATAATCATATTTAGGGGGTGAGCTAGGGGTGGCTTCCGGGGATGTTATGGACTTGAAATTTTTTGTGTTATTTCTTAACATCCCTCTTAACATGTGTACGAAATTGCAGCTGGTTCTAAAGCCTCTAACTATTTTTTCAAAAATAATCACATTTAGGGGGTGAGCTAGGGGTGGCTTCCGGGGATGTTATGGACTTGAGAATTTTTGTGTTATTTCTTAACCTCACTCTTAACATGTGCACAAATTTGCAGCTGGTTCTAAAGCCTCTAACTATTTTTTCAAAAATAATCACATTTAGGGGGTGAGCTGGGGGTGGCTTCCGGGGATGTTACGGACTTGAAATTTTTTGTGTTATTTCTTAACATCCCTCTTAACATGTGTACGAAATTGCAGCTGGTTCTAAAGCCTCTAACTATTTTTTCAAAAATAATCACATTTAGGGGGTGAGCTACGGGTGGCTTCCGGGGATGTTATGGACTCGAGTTTTTTTGTGTTATTTCTTAACCCCACTCTTAACATGTGTACAAATTTGCAGCTGGTTCTAAAGCCTGTAACTATTTTTTCAAAAATAATCACATTTAGGGGGTGAGCTAGGGGTGGCTTCCGGGGATGTTATGGACTTGAGATTTTTTGTGTTATATCTTAACATCCCTCTTAACATGTGTACGAAATTGCAGCTGGTTCTAAAGCCTCTAACTATTTTTTCAAAAATAATCACATTTAGGGGGTGAGCTAGGGGTGGCTTCCGGGGATGTTATGGACTTGAGATTTTTTGTGTTATTTCTTAACCCCACTCCTAACATGCGCACAAATTTGCAGCTGGTTCTAAAGCCTCTAACTGTACTTTCAAAAATAATCACTTTTAGGGGGTGAGTTAGGGGTGGCTTCCGGGGATATATGGACTTGAGATTTTTTGTGCTATTTCTTAACCCCATTCTTAACATGTGCACAAATTTGCAGCTGGTTCTAAAGCCTCTAACTGTACTTTCAAAAATAATCATTTTTAGGGGGTGAGTTAGGGGTGGCTTCCGGGGATGTTATCGACTTGAGATTTTTTGCGCTATTTCTTAACCCCACTCTTAACATGTGCACAAATTTGCAGCTGGTTCTAAAGCCTCTAACTGTACTTTCAAAAATAATCATTTTTAGGGGGTGAGTTAGGGGTGGCTTCCGGGGATGTTATGGACTTGAGATTTTTTGTGCTATTTCTTAACCCCACTCTTAACATGTGCACAAATTTGCAGCTGGTTCTAAAGCCTCTAACTGTACTTTCAAAAATAATCATTTTTAGGGGTTGAGTTAGGGGTGGCTTCCGGGGATGTTATGGACTTGAGATTTTTTGTGCTATTTCTTAACCCCACTCTTAACATGTGCACAAATTTGCAGCTGGTTCTAAAGCCTCTAACTGTACTTTCAAAAATTATCATTTTTAGGGGGTGAGTTAGGGGTGGCTTCCGGGGATGTTATGGACTTGAGATTTTTTGTGCTAATTCTTAACCCCACTCTTAACATGTGCACAAATTTGCAGCTGGTTCTAAAGCCTCTAACTGTACTTTCAAAAATAATAATTTTTAGGGGGTGAGTTAGGGGTGGCTTCCGGGGATGTTATGGACTTGAGATTTTTTGTGCTATTTCTTAACCCCACTCTTAACATGTGCACAAATTTGCAGCTGGTTCTAAAGCCTCTAACTGTATTTTCAAAAATAATCATTTTTAGGGGGTGTGTTAGGGGTAGGTTGATAATTCGGGGTTAATAATTTAGGGGGGATAATTTTCGAAACCTCCAATGTCCGCCTTTTATCAAAAATTAATTATTTACTCGTTTTTTAACGTGAAAACCCCAGATTTAAAATTTAATTTTTTTTCCGAAATCGTTCATTTGAACGTTCGGAACTTCAGGCACATGAAAATCCAACACCTTATCGCAAAGGTATCGGATTACGTCTATCTTCCCTAGGTGCGAAACTTTAATTTGACTGTCCCCATGAGACGGTAATTGTCGTCGCGGTTCCACAGCATCAAAAAACGCTGACACCGCGAAAAAGCCACCGCGGCCGGTGTTGTAGGAAAACGTGTGTTTCTAACCTTGACCGCGGTGTGGGAACCGTCTTCGATGTTTGTTATTGATATCCACGGTTCAGCGGCGGTGGAAAATGGAAAAGTCGAGTGTTGTTTTAACCAAGAAACCCGGCGGACGCTTGGGCGGTTTTGTTCTTTTTCGTTGTGAAAAGTTATAAAGTAAAATTCTTTCACAATTAATAAAAATTAATTTAATTGTATTTACCAATTTAACTTAAAAAACTGTGGTTTTAATTCAAGCCGTTTTTATACATAAGTGGAAAGTTGTAAATTAAATTCTGTCGTATTAATAAAAAACGAGTCAAAACTTACAAAATTTAACTGCTTTTGGTTTCTAAAATTAAACCTATAATCTAAAACGTTTTCATTCCGGAGAGCAACAAAGATTAAATCTAAAGAGATTCGAGAGTGGACACTTTATAAGAGAAAACAAGGAAAACACACCAAATATACATAAGGTAAACGGCAAGTAAGTAGGAAGATTTTTACAATATAACAGTATACGTAGCCCCGATTCTACTGCAATCATAGAGATTATATTAGGAATCGGCTCTTTTGACATCAGCCAGAACACATACTATCCGCGGTGCATTGTCACTATACAAAAAGCAGGCATTTACACCAGGCGACATACTTAGTCATCTAAGGATCTTACAGGATTCGAATTCTGCTGACATATTAGAGGCCAAGATAGATTTTGCAAACCTTTTGTTGTGAATATCGAGAGCTGTGAAGAATGGAAGTCTAACAGATCCGCACTTCTTGAATCTAATCGGCGGCCAGCTCGCTCAAACGCCAATTTGAGAAGCTAAGCTGGCTGTGACTTCAGACTCCGCCTTTCTAAGGCCTGGGTCATTCAGTCACAGGTTTTTTACACTAAGGTGACATCTATAGAAGAATGCTCCGAAGTTTGTATATCTCCATCTTTACAATAATATTGAGAATGACTATTTGGCAAAGTCAACCTTCGTATGTCAATATAATGTAAAATTCTATTTTTGTTTTTAAATTCCATATGCTTGCTCTACAAATACACGAGTTGAGCTCAAACTAGAAATTAAATTTTTCTGTACTCTTGTTAAAAAACCAGTATACCTGTAAGGCATCATGAGATTGATTTCCAAAGGATAGGCAGAATCACCTGCTAAATGGTAATCCACAGGTATTGTTGTTTATATTGTGTACATGCCGAGTTGGTGGTGCTGGGATGATTTTGTGGTACTGCTCTTCAACAAAAAATAATTTTTTTTTTAAATAAATTCAACGCAATCAAGCACAGATTAGAAATTAGATTAGAAATTTTTTTAAATTTGAAAAATCTCATGTGAGATTTGGTGGGGGGGAGGGAGTCGAACCAAATCTCACGACATCTCACGAAGGGGAAAGGCGGGTCGAAAAATCACCAAAAACGCCTCACGTAATTTATGGATGACCCCTTTATCTGCAATTTTAACAAAGTTCCGGACTTCAGAGAAGGTTGCAAATTTAGATTTATTGTTTTCTCGGTGTACCAATAGGTTCACCAAAGTTTTAAAACTTTTGGAATTATTGTTAAATGTTAGATTTTTAATGTCTAAAATGACTGGACTTTGAGATTAATACAATTTAAATGTAATTTCAACGAAAACGCGATTGGTTTTTTAAGGATTACTTCCTCAATTTTCAAGATATCTAACCGCTCTAAAATTCAAGGGCTACAAGGCCTGCAAAGTTGAACTATGTTGAACCCTTAGTGTTTGAGATTTTAAAGTTTAAATGGCTCGGGAAAGGTGGTCTTCGCACTCACATGCGAACTTACAACCAAGATTACTCAATTACTTTTCATCGTACAGAATCAAAACAATAACCAAAATTGTCTTCAAGAAAAGCCCTTCATTTTTGTACCTCTTCATTTTTTTCGTATCTCATTTAATTTTTTAGTTATTGCGGAAAAAAGAAATTTTTTTCAAAAATTTCAAAAAATTATTACGAACATAAATCTAACTTTTTTTCAAATATAGGCATTCTAAACCGTTCAAACTTTTAGAACATATTGTTAATAGTTAAACAAAGTTAATTGTACAAGGGTTTCGTTTACTTCCAATTCTTGCCGTGAAGCCATTGGTTTCATTGTTGCTTTTTTTGACGAAAAACGGAGACAAGCATATTATTTTCATCATAACTCCGTGAGTTTTGATGCTAATGAGTTGTACCAAAGCTCATTTTAAAGGTCTTTTCAACTACTTTAAATATAGTCGAATAAGTTTTTCTCCAAAAGTTCGCCGTTTTGCCTTTATTTAACGTCGAATGGAGCGAGTTCATTTTTCGGCGAGCAAACGGTCTTCTTTAACGACTCATAAATCGAGTTGTGTTTCATCTCCAGAAATAAATAAAACACCAATCGATTCGTTATTCTAAAAGCTTCATTTTTTCAAAAATTATGTTTTTTGAAAAACGTAAGGTGTTTAAGTTATTCGTGAAAACCGCTCTAAAACATGAATTTTTTAGATGAAAAATCAACAATTTCAATCGCGAATAGCTCGGAAAATATTGACTTAAAGAAAAATGTTCATATAACATTTTTTGCTTCCAATCCATTCCTCTATCGATTTCTGCAGTTATATTGGGTGGGCCAATAACCTAGAAGGAGTGGCATTCCCCCAGAGAAAAAGCACACATCAATACAATATAGCTTTTGTTCCTTGAGCTTCTACTTACGTACTGTCCAAATTTCACGTCAATCGGTGCTGTCCGAAAGAATTCGGAGCCAAAAACCGCTATCCACTGGACTATACCTCTACATATATTCTAAACGGAGTCACTCAGGTTTCTGTCCTTTATATCATATAAAAGAATATACATTTCCCTAAAAGACGAGCCTAATTACGTAGCTCAACGGTTATTAGTCTAGGAGTAATTAAAGTTTAATTAAATTTAAAAAAAGTAAATTTGTTTTTTTCGTAAACACACTGTATTTTAGTGGATACTGGGGATAGCCCCCTATCTAGAACATTTTTTTCTCCAAATACATCCAGAAATCACCCCTGAAAATATTAGCCACGTAGTCCAACAACGGATTTATTGAACATATAGAAGTCGCGAATGAGTGCAGATGAGTATTTTAAATCTTTAAAACGGCGATATCTCATGAATGGCAATTCGAACGGGAAAATGTATAATATCTCTCTTTGTAGATGATCGCATAATCTACAAACTTAATACACACTATTTTATGATAAGACTTAATATTTAAGAGGTATTTGTCAAAAACAGAGATAGGTATAATTTTTATGCTAAAGACGCCAACAGTGCTGTAAGTAAAAACTTATAGGCGAACAGCTGACCGTTGAAAATGGCACCTGATAGGTTAAAGAAAATATATTATTGGAAAAGCTAGTACTTATGTGGTGGAAGTAATGCCATGAGACCCGCAGTCCCCAGCAAGTCACTTCACTAGGCAACCATTTTTTGAACTTTTATATTTTGGTGTAGTTGCTTAGTAGTCCAGTTGTTAGGGGTTTTCACCCCTAACAAAATGTTAACGCTCTAATTTTTTTTTCTAGGAATAGTTTTTTGTGAGTGTAATATGTTAAAAAAAGTTTCGGAAAATTTACTGTACGCTACCCCCAAAAACCACCCCCTAAAAACAACAAATTCCGTTTTTGGCTAATATCTCTGTCTTACCAGAAAATAGCACGAAGATTGTAGATTAGGCGATTATCTAGGATATTATACATTTTCCCGTACGAATTGCCATTCATGAGATATCGCCGTTTTAAAGATTTAAAATACTCATATCCCCTCATTCGCTACTTGTAAAGGTCATCAGACGTCAGCGGTGATTCCTGGATGTATTTGGAGAAAAAAATAGTTCTAGAGTGGGGGCTATCCCCACTATCCACTAAGAAACAGGGTGTTGACGAAACTTTTTTTTTATTTTTTAAATTTACTTAAACTTGAATAACTTTTAGACTAATTATCGTAGAGCAACCTAATTAGGTTCATCTTTTAGGTAAATGTGTATTCTTTCATTTGATATAAAGAACAGAAACTTGAGTGATTCCGTTTAGAAGAAATGTTGGTTCAAAGTATGAGCAAAATGCGAAAACGAAGAATATTGGGATTTTGCTCACACTTTTTACCTACATATCTTCTAACAAAATGTTAACTCACTAATTTTTTTTTATAAACTAGTTTTTTGTGAGTAAAATATGTTAAAAAAAAGTTTCGGAAAATTGGTTGTACGCTACCCCTAAAAACCACCCCCTAAAAACAAAAAATTACGTTTTTGGCAAATATTTCTTAAACGGTAAGTCTTATCAGAAAATAGTGTTCAAGAAGATTGTAGATTATGCGATTATCTACCAAAAAGGATATTATACATTTTCCCGTACGAATTGCCATTCATGAGATATCGCCGTTTTAAAGATTTAAAATACTCATATCCCCTCATTCGCAACTTGTATAGGTCATCAGACGTTCAATAAATCCTCTATTTTACCTACATATCTTCCACACGGAGTTACTCAAGTTTCTGTCATTTATTTCAATTAAAGAATACATATTTACCTAAAATATGAACCTAATTACGTTGCTCTATGATAATTAGTCTGTAGCCCATTTTAACCCTGAAAGAAATAATAAAATTCACCTCCTCAAAGAAATATCGAAAATCGCATAAAAACATGTTTTTTCAAATGAAATATTTATTTAACCCTCACGTTCTTCATTTTCTTCATCAGAATGCTCCAAAGGTGATTCTGAGGGTAACATTTCTTCATTTTCATCATCTTTGTCTCCATCTGGGAGTCCTGTAGGTGGTAAATTAAGACAACCTCGAAAGTAACATGATCCGCATGCATTGGAGCAATATAAACCTGCTTTTTTACAATTGCAATTGTTGCAGCTACCTTTTTTACAGTGGCAAAATATAAGGTCAAGCAAAATCTTGGGTGCTGGCATTTTTGTCATTTGCACAGGGGTCAAAATATCCTCCATCTTCAATACCCAGTCCCGAGGATCAAGGTCATAGGACAGCCATTGTTGTACTTGAAGGTACACCCTGTAAAAATGTTAAGCGACTGCATCGGCTGTTGGAGGAAAGCTGGCTAGATTCACAGTTTTTTTTTACAACAGCTTTAGTGAAACATATATATCTATATTTATCGATGCCTGTCACTTTTTGGGGGGCATTATATATATTTAATGTGCAAATAATGCCATTTTCTGAAATACTCCTGCGCGATTGATTTTGATTTGAAAAAGATTGGACAGCTTTTCTCAGCTGAGGATTAGAAGCTTGCTGCTTTTCAAGTGATTTAAATATACTTTTTCCCTTTATTGAAAAAGCAGGATGTTGTATCACAGCCTGAAGAAGCATGCATAAATAAAATATTATCTCGACAAAATGGATATTTGTTCAAACTTTTATTTGAATATAAAACTTTGTCCTTTTTGCCTTTCGCAAGTTTTAATAAATAAATTTTTCTATCTGGTGGTGATAAAGCTGTCAATAACACTAAAATGTCCACATCATCAGCTACAATGACAGGTATTTTATTGCACTTTTCAATGCCATATTTTACAATTAAAACATCTGCATCATCAGCTGCTTGTTTGACTGCAATATTTTCTTTATTTAAAAAATTACTTAAATGTTTTATTAATCTTTTTTTATTATTAATATTTGATAAAAATTTTTCTTGCCTTGTCGTGGCAGTCATATATTCATCAAAAAAAATGTCTGGACATTGGTTTATATTGGTACGTCTTAGGCGGCCATTACACGTTCATACAAGCGGCAATCAACTCCACCAGTCATGATTAATGGAAATCAAAATATACGGAGGATTTCGTCAGTCATCACCTTAGAAGTTAGGTTTTCCGTCAGTCGTAGGCAAAACTGTGGAAAAACTGACAGCAAACCCTATCGTGTAATGGGCGCCTTAGACGTTCAGCTGCCTTAATACTGCTCAAATTGTTATCGCATCCATCGAATACAACCACACTATTTGTTCCAAAATGAGTCTTGACGTAGTAGACATATTTGTTTAGTATGAAGTAAAAGCTGTCATTTAAATGCCAGACAACTCGATGGAGTAACATGCCGCCATCAATAATATAGTCACAGTCTGTTGTATTCAGCAGGGTCTTATCAGGTTCAAAAATATCATAGAGTGCGGATTTTTGAGTTTTCCGAATAATATGGTAAGAGGGTACGGAGCTAACTCATATTGTAAATATTCTTCAAGCTCTTTTTCCGACTCCTTCACTACGCACATTCTCTGAAAGATGAGCAGTGGATCAATAGGAATAATATCGTCTTTTATTTTAATTGAGTTACTCGCTGCACTTAGCGGCACGACTCTGTCCTTACGCTTGAATGAAAATTCGGCAAAACTTTTATTGTACAGCTTTTTCAAGCTAAGTTTCCCGATTTTTTCTGCTTTATAACAATTTATATTATCACTACCCGTTACTCCAGTAGCAATAGATTTTATCTTTTCTTCGAAAGGAAACGGATTGTGTACACTGACCCCGGGTCTCCACTGGAAATAAAGTATTGCATGCAATTTCGAATTGCAATGAAATTGCTCGTCGAGATACCCATATTGCAATTGCATGCAATATTTCAGAGATAATATGGGCATCTCGACGAGCAATTTCATTGCAATTCGAAATTGTATGCAATACTTTATTTCCAGTGGAGACCCGGGGTAAACCACTCCATCATTTTATTTAAGTCATCAGCGTCACGACGGATCCTCGAATCTCTTGAATCAATATGTTGATCTGTACTTGAGAACGTGACCCCGCAAAAATTTTCCACCTCTTCGCAAATGTCTTTGGTATAAGGCAATCCTATTAAAAATTTAATCACCGAGCTATCCGTGAATCCTCGGCCAACTAATCCGCTGTATGTTTTGATGACTCGCATGCAATCTTACTCGATTGTCATGTCCGTGTAATTACCGCTCCAGAATTTGTCTGTCCTTATAGTACATAAGCTATCGTTGGTGAATTTTTTAAATTCTTCTTTTAAAGTATCTGATACACAAAGAGGACCCTCTAAAGAACTCATTCCCTCCATTTTATTTATATATTCACTCATGTCTTGCAAGTATATATGAGCTGACTTGCAATAATTTAAGTGGCCGGCTGCATGAAAGTATGGTAACATTTGTTCTATGCAAGATAACTGGTCCTTAATGTTACCATACTTTTCAGATCGCATAAAACTTTTCCCAATCACAACCATTCGAATGTATTGTATCCACAGCTTAGCTGTTTTTCCTCCTTGCTCAATGATTGACATTTGATCTAAAAATTTTTTATTTAATTCTGTAAGTAGTGGGTAACCCTTCTCCATAGCGTTACCAACAGAATCGCAATTATTGCATATTTCGAGTATTTCATCCATCATAATTTTTTCTTCCTCGGTGAAATTCATCTCTGATAAAATGATTTTGCATCAAGCATTGTACACTAATGAGTGTCCTCGAACAGCTCTCGAATACGCGTGTCCTGTCAACATTTTGTCAACAGAGTTTTTCGCGTAACATGTGCTTAAGACTTCGGTTAATCCACTGCCTGCCATTATAAAACCGATACTTCCGAGATATGACATATACAGATGAAACCCACCAAGGCGAGGAATAAAATCCCAATCATCAAATTCATCTTGAGAAAAATTTTTTGCATCTCAACTGCTTTTTGATACAGTGGCTGATCAAACGTAATAAAAGTTGTTTTTAAATTCATTTTTTTAGAAAGAGTTTTGGCGTATTTTATTATAGTGTAGATGGTATCTCGGTCACTTGGAGGCGCATAAACAAAAGGTAGACATATTACCCGTGACATCTCTTATGGTAGATCACTAGTCAACTTGCCCATAAAGCCATTCCAACCTGGGATATTAGAATTAAAGCATTTTCCGTACACCCATAAAAAATCTGCATTAGATAAATTTGTAATTCCAAATTCTGGAATTTTTAATTCATTGGCTTTCACATTTTTATATCCTGATTCATTTACATTTTCATAGGTTAAAAAGGGATTTTTTCAATTTGACAGAGTTGTTTGGCTGTTGGTCTTTTTAAGCATCGAGCAATAACATCTTTTTTTTTTGGTAGCAATCTTCAGGTGTTACGACTTGAATTCCAGCCATGCAGTGGAGAGTATTGTGCCCATCGATAGTATTAATATTAAAATCAGCGTTATCAAATACAAATTGACTGTAGAGGTTATTTTTGAATTTTGGAGAAGGGCTAAGCAGAACAGAATCTTATATTGTCAAGCCAGCTGTCAGTAGGTGGATAGTTTTCATTATCATAAATTTGTTTCATTACGCTGTCTCGGATAATAGCTGCAGCATCTTTTAATATTTTAATTTTCTGCTCGCCTTTATTTTGGTTGGATTCAGTCCAAGATTTTCTTAATATACAGTACTCTGCATCTTATGAAAGTGGGTGGGTGAACCAGGTTTTGCGTGAACAATTAATTGATCTTCGTATTTTTCAGTCCATTTTCGGATTACTGTCTGTGGACAAGGAGCTCCTTCACCTATGGCGTCTAATAATTGTTTCACAGTAAATTGACACTCTTCATTATCTTCTATAAAATCATAAACTTTCTGCATTAATTCATCAATATTGTCATCTTTGGGACGACCTATTTTATTTCCAGTGTATTTTCCCATACATAAATTTGAACATATTTGGTAGCAATCTAAATGATACTTTGCATTAACAGCCAATAAATATGTAAGTAATATTCGTTTTACACATTCTGTGACCATTTCATCTATATTTTTCTCATGCATCTTTAAAAACGTATCTTTGAAAGTTGTACAAGTAACATTTCTTATTATTCTACGTAAATTTCTTCTTTTTTTTCTTTTTCTTTATTTGATTCCGAGGCACAAATGAAGCAATTTATTGAATAGTCTAATGCTTTTCTTATTTTCTTTTTTGTAGGACTGTATTTAAATTTATTTGAAGTTGATGGTTTCGGTGCCTCAGTAAAACTATTGTACCTAAATGGAAAAATTTATTGACCAATATGGACAAAAATATCTTAATATCATTAATTCATAAATATGTATATAAAATAAAAATAAATATATAAATAAAAAAATTATTAATATTATTAAAAGAAAAGTAGACAATAAAAAATTTGTTATACCTTAACTTATCATTTTCCTTCAAAATATATTTTTGTCTGCATTTTAAATGGACTTTAATGGAGCTTGTTTTTTTTAACATTTGTAATTCCCATCTTTTCTTTCAAGGCTTATTCTTTTTAAATTTTCAATACCTCTTGTTACAATAACAGAATTTCCCTGAATAAAATCCTGTTTACAAATGAAACAATTTTCTTCCATTTTTTGTTAGAAAATAATTAATTTTATTGCATTTAAAATGAATTAACATTAAATAACTTAATGACAATACAATACAACGCAGGTTTGCAAGCAGGCTGTTAACGTACTATCCACTAGGTTTAAAGTGTGAGCAAAATCCCATTATTCTTCGTTTTTGCATTTTGTTCATATTTTGAACCAACATATCTTCTAAACCAAGTCACTGAAGTTTCTGTTCTTTATATCAAATGAAAGAATGCACATTTACCTAAAAGATGAACCTGATTAGGTTGCTCTACGATAATTAGTCTAAAAGTTATTCAAGTTTAAATAAATTTAAAAAAAAATCGTAAACACCCTGTTTCTTAGTGGATAGTGGGAATAGCCACTCTAGAACAATTTTTTTCTCCAAATACATCCAGGAATCACCGCTGAAAATATTAGCCACTTAGTCCAACAGAGGATTCATTGAACGTCTGATGACCTTTACAAGTTGCGAATGAGGGGATATGAGTATTTTAAATCTTTAAAACGGCGATATCTCATGAATGGCAATTCCAACGGGAAAATGTATAATATCCTTTTTTGTAGATAATCGCCTAATCTACAATCTTTGTGAACACTATTTTCTGGTAAGACTTACAGTGTAAGAGATATTAGCCAAAAACGGAATTTGTTGTTTTTAGGGGGTGGTTTTTGGGGTAGCGTGCAGCAAATTTTCCGAAACTTCTTTTTAACATATTCCACTCACAAAAAACTATTTCTAGAAAAAAAAATTAGAGCGTTAACATTTTGTTAGAGGTTTTCATTCAAATTTTGCTCTGACGACTGGACTAAGCTTATTAGTTAAAGGATGATTTTACCGCCAAATGAAAGCTTGGACTTTCTAATTTTAGGAAAAAAATGGTTGCCAAACCTCAGATAGTTAGAAAATTTGGCAGCCCACTTTGAACTCGGGCAACCCGAGTATACACTAAAACGTATTCCATAAAAGTTAGAGAGCCCAGGCCCGCCCTAGACCTACATCATTATCTTAAAGTTGATATTTCGTTATATGTACATAGTGTGATACGCAGTTAAGAACGTATGCACACTCGCTAGCCCGGAGAATTGGCCCTTGTGTATAACCGTTAAATACTAGCGGCAGAAATTTTTGACCATTTGCAACCATTTGGGTGTAAACGGCAACTTCGCTAGGGGTGATTGGGGAGGGTGCAAGTGGACAAGAATTTATGCCACTAGTATTTAGTGGTTATTTAGCCCTAGTAGAACCTACTTACGCAGCGACAGAATTTTTTTCAATTTTAACCCCTTTTTTACCCCCAACCCCTATATACACAAGGGCCCATTCTCCGGGCTAGCGAGTGTGCATATGTTCTTAACTGCGTATGACACTATGTACATATAACGAAATATCAACTTAACCTTAAAACATTTAAAATTAATCCAAATCTTCAAAATTCGATATTTTCGAAAAATCGCTTTTGGTGACCTTTGACCCCGCGTAAAATCGTGTCGGAGTGTCAAATCGATGGGGACTCATGACATTTTCCTTACAGCAATAATACCAATGGGCATATTCACACAGTGCACATTCATGGCGCCTAAAACCGGTTTTATAGATGAGAGAGGGAAGGGAGCGGAAGAACTTAACGAAACATTTTTCACGCAAAAGCAAACGCGGGTTATGTATGCAAAAGACAAGATAACGTTGTCTGCTGCATGCATACCGGAAATCTCGGGTAACGAGACGATACCCGAGTTTTCCGAGAAATCCCAACAGAGAATATTTTAATTTTCCCATCGAAAAACTGCAACACAAACACTTTGCAGTTTTTCGATGGCAAGAAAGCTTTTTGGAAAATAATAAGTAGTCAGTTGAGTTCGGACTGTTGAAAACATAAAACTCGTTTATTAATAAAGTGTATTAGTTCAATTCTTGTGTTTGATTCTTAGTTTTTGATTATTCTTTTTTTTCAGCCTAAAATCGGTTTTTTTCTAATTGGCGCAGTCGGTGGAGTCTCTATCAAAAGAAAAGAGATTCAGTGAAATCGAACAAAAATAAAAAAGTGACGTTGAAAGTGAAATTTAAAACAAAGTTCACTCAGTTCACATTGTGAAAAATATATACATACATATATATAAATAATATAACAAAAATTTTGTATTGTTTTTCAAAAAAAATAAAGAAAAAAAACAAGGAATATAAGTTCTCAATCAAATAAAGTGGGATACGAAATAAGGCAAAGTGCAATTTAGTGTTTTGTGCAGAAACGAAACCAGAGAGAGAGAAAAAAAACTCAAGATTGAAAGGCAACAACATCGTCGCAATATATTTGATCGCCAAAGAAACATCGAGATGGCACAACAAAATCCTATGGAACAGTGCTTAGTCACTCTAACTCAACTCATGGCTCAGAATATGCAGCCCAGAAGCCAGAGGCAAATGATCGAAAAGGATATTCGATACCTGCCGATATTTAAAGGAGATCCAGGTACACTACCTTCATTCATCAGTTCAGTTACATCAGCGTTATCGGAATATGGAGATGAAGCTGATAGGGTGTTCCAGATCATCTATAACGAAAAGATTCAAGGAGGTGCAAAGAATCTGTTACAAGTTACTCCACCAGCTAATTGCGAAGAATGTAAATCCAGTTTAAAGCGGCATTACAAGTCATCTAAAAACCAACTTACCATAACAAGGGAAATAAATTCTTTAAAAGTAAGTAGCATACAAGATTTAGATGATAAATTAAGACGAATCGTGGAAGATATTACCGAGTTTGCAGCCTTTGACGACAACGGTGTAATTATGCTCGATATATTCGGTGGAATGTTAATTCAAAGAATAAAGGAATTAGCTTCAGGTTCATTCTTCTTCTTTAACGGCTCTACAACCGGGATCCGGTCCTGGCCTCTCGCAACTGTTCTCTCCACCGGTCCCGATTCTGAGCCGATGTCATCCAGTTTGGCATCCCTATGCTCTGAGCGTCCTGGTCTACGCCATCCTTCCAGCGGAGGTTGGGTCTCCCTCGCTGTCGCACCCCATAAGTCTTACCGCAGAGAACTTTCCGAGCAGGCTCATCTTCACTCATACGAGCTAGATGTCCTGCCCACCGGAGCCTACCGAGCTTTATTTTCTTCACAACATCTATATCGCGATAGCGCTCGTAGATCTCGTCATTGTAGAGTCTCCGGAATCGTCCTTCCTCACATACGGGGCCAACAATCCTCCGAAGTATTTTCCTCTCGAACACCGCCAAGAGGTTAGAGTGCTTTTTGCTAAGCACCCACGTTTCGGATGCATATGTGAGGACCGGCAAGACCATCGTCTTATATAGTAAAAGTTTAGACGTTATGGTTAGATGCTTGGATTTGAAGAGCCTTGACAGGCTATAGTAGGCCTTGTTGGCTTTTAGCAGTCGTGCGCGTATTTCAGGTTCCATGCTATTGTCGGCTGCTACTATTGACCCAAGGTAGGTAAATGATTTTACCACATCAAACTCGTGTTCCTCTACCTTGATTGTGGGACCAATGTTAGGTGTTCTTGCAGACGAGGCCACCATGTACTTTGTTTTGCTTTCGTTGATGTGCAGTCCCAGATTTCCTGCCGTGCGCTCAATCTGGATGAAAGCTTCTTGTACAGCTGTTGATGTTCTTCCAATGATGTCAATGTCGTCTGCATAAGCCAGTAATTGGGTGGACTTGTGAAGGATTGTGCCCCTTGATGTCACGCCCGAATCTCGGATCACTTTCTCCAACGCCAGGTTGAAAAGGAGGCAGGCCAGACCGTCCCCTTGTCGGAGTCCATTATAGATGTTGATTGGTCTGGACAGTGTTCCGGATACCTTTACTTGGCTTGTCACATTGGTCATGGTCAACCTACATAGTCTTGTCAGCTTATTAGGAATGCCGAATTCTATCATGGCTTTGTAGAGTTCTACTCTGGCTATGCTATCATAGGCGGCTTTAAAGTCTATGAAGAGGTGTTGGATTGAGTTTTGAAACTCTAGACATTTTTCCATAGCCTGCCTCAAAGTGAAAATCTGATCGGTTGTTGATTTTCCTGGGCTGAAGCCACACGGGTATTGGCCTACGATATTTCTAGCGTATGGGGCCATCCTGTTTTGTAGGATGGCGGAGAATATCTTATACGCGGTACTCACCAACGTTATACCACGATAATTGCTGCACGTTGTGATATCTCCTTTTTTATGTACCGGGCAGAGGATGCCTTTTCTCCAGTCTTCTGGCATCGCTTCCTGCTCCCATACTTACACAATTAATTCATGAATCGCTTGGTGTAATGTAGGCCCTCCATATTTAACCAGCTCCGCAGGGATGCCGTCTGCACCCGAGGCCTTGTTGTTTTTGAGCCGGGTGATGGCACTGCTAACTTCTGCTAAGCTTGGTGGTGACAGCGTAGCATTATCGTCAGATATTGGTGGAGCCTCCAAATCCTCAGTTAGCTCGCCATTTAGCAATTCATGAAAGTGCTCTTCCCATCGCTCCAAGATGCCTTGAGGATCGGTGATCAGATTCCCTTCTTTGTCCTTGCAGTATGTGCAACGAGGTGTGAATTGCGTCATACCCGTACTCTTCGGTAGAACTCCCGCGCCTGGTGCGGCCGTCGCTCTCTGTACTGTTCTAGTTCACAAAAGAGATTTTTCTCCCAGGCTTCCTTTTTTCGTTTGTGAATTCTCTTTTCTTCTTTTCTGAGCTCTTTATATTTCTCTTCGCGTGCTCGTGTTCTCTGAGACTGCTGCATTGCTCGATACGCAGCATTCTTACGTTCAGTTGCCAGCTTGCATTCATTATCGAACCAGTCGTTCCGATCTCTACGACTTCTGCCTAAGATGGAATCAGCAGTACTAATGACAGTATTTTTAAGGCGGGTCCAGCTCTCGTCGACGCCCGGCATCTCATCCCCAGGACTTGCTCTTCTGAGCGCGAGTTCTAACGCCTGACCGTAGCTGTTTCTGGCCATTTCGTTGCGTAGTGCAGCTGTGTTGATTCGAGCCTGATCAGCGGATACAAAGCTTTTCAGCGTTGTAATGCGCTCTCGGAGCACCATACCAACAAGATAGTGATCTGAGTCGAAGTTGGCACCTCGGTACGTTCGTACCGTCATCAGACCCGAAAGGTGGCGGCGGTCTATCAACACATGGTCTATTTGATTGCGAGTCGCCCCATCAGGAGATATCCAGGTGGCTTTATGGATATCTTTACGCGCAAATCTGGTACTTGCAACGACCAAGTTCTTACTTGCTGCCATCTCTATAACTCGCTGCCCATTGTCATTAGTGTTCTCATGCAAGCTGTGGGTGCCGACATATTGCCTGTATACGGGCTCCCGGCCTACTTTGGCGTTCAGGTCTCCCAATATGATTTTTACATCATATCTGGGGCAGGCATTAAGTTCCCGTTCAACTACTTCGAAGAATTCTTCTTTTTCATCGTCCGGGGACTCTTCTGTAGGTGCGTGAACGTTTATGAGGCTGATGTTCTTAAATTTGCCTCGCACACGAAGGGTACATAGCCTTTCGTTTATTGCTTTAAAGCCGATAATGGTAGGCTTCATCCTTTTGCTGACCATAAAACCTACCCCGAGCACATGGTGTTTCGTATGACAGCTGTAATATACGTCATAATCAGGTTTTTGCAAAACACCATTCCCTGTCCATCGCATCTCCTGAATGGCGGTAATGTCAGCTTTATATGTTGACAGGGTATCGGCCAGATGTTGTACAGCTCGAGTTCTGTACAGAGTTCGTACGTTCCATGAGAAAATTCTTAAATCATTTTGCCTTTTTCGTTGCCGTGGTCGTCGTCGTTTTTTCCAGTATCCGAGGCATGTTGCTCGTTCCGTAATGTTTATTTTTTACGGGTGAGGTTATTAGCCTCACGCCAACCTTACTTGGAAGGGACTAGCCCGATCATGTTAGCCTATCCTCTCTCATAGGATAGTTACCAGTGGCCACCGCTAGGAGGTTATGATCGCACTTCCATCAGTCCGGAATAGTTACGGCACGTGCATGTTATGCTACATGTTATTCCCCCTATTCCGCTGATGACTGACCATCTGACTGACCGGTTCATTAGCATATGAAATTATGACAAAAGTTAGGTTATCAGAAATTAGGGAAATAGTTAATAAGTTTATTGGCCAAGATCAAGGAAATTTAAATTTAAACTTAACTGTAAAAAATTTTAATAAATATAATATTAACAATAAAAATTTTGAAAAAAGGAATAATAACACAGGCCCACAAAAAAAAAAAAAGTCTTTTAGTATGAACTTGAGGTATGCTACCTTATGTTTTTCGGTGTGCTGAAAACGAATCCGAGGTCAGAATTTGGCCATCACCCTCAGATTTTGCCCCACAAGCCCCCACACCCCCAAAATGGACCAAAATTTGAGCAGCGTAAAAATTCAAAATCAGCATGTTATTGCCCGTTTTTGGATGTGCTGAAAACGAATCCGAGGTCAGAATTTGGCCATCACCCTCACATTTTGCCCCACAAGCCCCCCACACCCCCAAAAAGGGCCCAAAATTTGAGCAGCATAAAAATTCAAAATCAGCATGTTATTGCCCGTTTTTGGATGTGCTGAAAACGAATCCGAGGTCAGAATTTGGCCATCACCCTCACATTTTGCCCCACAAGCCCTCTCCCCACCCCGAACTTGACCCGAAAATTCAGGGGCTCAGGAATTCAAACCAGCATGTTGTTCTCCGTCTTTGGGTATATTGGGAACGAATCGAGAGACACAAAAGATAGGCATAAAAGAAAAAGTCAGCGGAGAGCATATGAGGATAAGAAGACTCGAAAACAGCGTTAATGAGTAACCAATTCATCAATTTCATAGGGAGTGAGGGAAAACCAAAACACCACCATCTAATGATAGGAGACAAGTGTGATCCCTAAATTAATTCTTCTTCTTTCTTCTTTAACGGCTCTACAACCGGGATCCGGTCCTGGCCTCTCGCAACTGTTCTCTCCACCGGTCCCGATTCTGAGCCGATGTCATCCAGTTTGGCATCCCTATGCTTAATTAACACTCTCAATTAA
Source organism: Thereva nobilitata (assembly GCA_963855945.1). Lineage (NCBI taxonomy): Eukaryota > Metazoa > Arthropoda > Insecta > Diptera > Therevidae > Thereva > Thereva nobilitata. The sequence continues at coordinate 52,539,289 of OY979697.1, read as the reverse complement.
TGGTGAGAGGCAAGGGGACTCACATTAAACAAGCACCCCGAAGAAAACAGAAACCTACTACGTCCACGCCGTTGTTTTTGGGTTATGATAAAATGTAGGTTATTGTAATTGTATCGTTCTGTAATTTTGATGTAAAAACAAATGACAATTTAAACTTTTTATCAAGAAAACAAAATTCCCCAGACCGCAGCTTACCATGCGCGCTTCTTTTCAGAAACCGCCCTCTGAGAAAAAATCAGTTTTTCCTCGGTTTCTGACCAGGGAGAAAGGTGAATCGCAATCCAACGACTGACTCCAGATTCGTTTCTAGCACAGCAAAGAACGGAGTGTAACAAGCTGTTTCCCACTTTCATGTTTCTCGATTTTGTTAAGGTTCGGGGTGGGGAGGGGGTTTGTGGGCCAAAATCTGGGGGTGATGGAGAACGGCTGGTCCCGGATTCGTTCCCAATATACCCAAAGACGGAGAACAACATGCTGGTTTGAATTCCTGAGCCCCTGAATTTTCGGGTCAAGTTCGGGGTGGGGAGAGGGCTTGTGGGGCAAAATGTGAGGGTGATGGCCAAATTCTGACCTCGGATTCGTTTTCAGCACATCCAAAAACGGGCAATAACATGCTGATTTTGAATTTTTATGCTGCTCAAATTTTGGGCCCTTTTTGGGGGTGTGGGGGGCTTGTGGGGCAAAATGTGAGGGTGATGGCCAAATTCTGACCTCGGATTCGTTTTCAGCACATCCAAAAACGGGCAATAACATGCTGATTTTGAATTTTTACGCTGCTCAAATTTTGGTCCATTTTGGGGGTGTGGGGGCTTGTGGGGCAAAATCTGAGGGTGATGGCCAAATTCTGACCTCGGATTCGTTTTCAGCACACCGAAAAACATAAGGTAGCATACCTCAAGTTCATACTAAAAGACTTTTTTTTTTTTTGTGGGCCTGTGTAATCAACAAAATGAAAATTTTCTAAGTCAAACTATAATTTTAATAGTAATTCACAGCAATACAGACGAAACGACTCACAACAATTTAGACGGAATAGTAACATTAATAATAACTTTAATAACAACTTTAATAATAATTACAAAAATAATAATATAGAATATAGACAACGGCTAGAACCCATGGAGGTAGATGCAGCTAGTAAAGTAGAAACAAATACCATCGATAAACCTTTTTTTATAAACTAGCCTCGGACCAGAATAAAATTTATATAACTTTAACAATTCAAAATGATAAATATCTAGCATTTGTAGATTCAGGGTCAACAATAAGTATATTAAACCAAAACAAATTTCCATCCTCTAAGTACCAAATTTTAAATAATTTATCAACGACAATTAATTATATTGATGGGGAAATAAGTAAACCTAATAAAACCGTTTCAACTTTCTGTCCAATAGAATTTAAATACCCTGAAAAGGCTAGAATGAAATGGATTGTAATGCAATTAGAAAAGCCATACGATCTTTTACTTGGTATGGATTTTATAAAAAAAAAACGTTTTTGATATACGTATAGGGAAACAAGAAATTATTATGACTAACAAAGTGCGACTCCCATTCTTAACGAAAACCGTCCAAGACGAAGTTAACGTTCTAGAAATAAGTGGAATTCAAAATCTTTCGTTAGATCACTTAAACAATCAAGAAAAAGGCATGGTCACAAAATTAATTAAAAAAATTCACAGACTTTTATTTAAAGAAGGCGATGCTTTAACAAGCACAAGTTCAGTGGTTCACGAAATAAAAACCACCACAAACGAACAAATTAATTCAAAGTTGTACCGCATTCCACCTCAGCATGAAACTGAAGCACGAAATCAGATAGATGAGATGGAAAAGCAAGGTATAATTAGGAGAAGTAGAAGCAAATATAGTTCTCCAATTATCATTGTACCCAAAAAGAAAGATAATTCAGGTGTACAAAAGTATAGGATAGTTGTAGATTATAGGAGATTAAACCAAATCACTATCGATGATAAATATCCCCTACCAAATATTGACAGCATCCTAGACAAGCTTGGTAAAGCCCAGTACTTTAGTACCTTGGACTTAGCAAAAGGGTACCATCAGATACTGGTAGCTGAGAAGGACATTGAAAAAACAGCGTTTGTTACATCCGCTGGTCTCTATGAATATGTTCGTATGCCGTTTGGGTTAAAAAATGCCCCGGCTACATTCCAGCGTTTAATGAATGATATATTGAGAGAATATATTAATCAAATTTGTGTCGTCTATCTAGATGATATCTTGATATTTTCAACCACTCTAGAAGAGCATGAAAAATCTCTGACTAAAATCTTTTGTAGGCTCCAAGAGCACAATTTGAAAATACAAGTAGACAAATGCAGTTTTCTGAAAAAAGAAACTGAATTTTTAGGCCATGTATTAACAGTTGAAGGCATTAAACCCAATCCAGATAAAATCAAAACCATTCAGGAAATAAAAATACCCAAGACAGAAAAACAGCTTAAGGGATTTTTAGGAACTACAGGGTACTACAGAAAATTTATAAAGGACTACTCTAAAGTAGCATACCCTATGATAAAATATCTAAAGAAGGATAACAAAATAAACATAAATGATCCGCAATATATAGCAGCTTTTGAAAATCTTAAAAGTTTGATTACGTCGCATCCAATATTAAAATATCCGGAATATGATAAACCGTTTTCAGTAACCACAGATGCCAGTGATCATGCTATAGGAGCAGTTTTATCACAGCAAGGGCATCCTATTTGTTACGTTTCCCGAACCCTAAACAGTCATGAAAAAAATTACAGTACCACTGATAAAGAATTCCTTGCAATTGTATACGCTGTTAACTACTTTAGGCCGTACCTATATGGTAATAACTTCAAAATTATTACAGATCATGTCCCAATTAAATATCTCAATAGCAAATATAAAGGCAAAGAGTTTTCACAGCGTCATCAAAGATGGTTGTTAAAATTACAAGAATTCAACTATGAAATCGAATATTTACAAGGGAAGGAAAACAAGGTAGCCGATTACCTAAGTAGATTAGAAACTGCACAAAAAATTAATGAACATAACGATGAAGAATCTAATCTGATGATTTCAGTCACAATACATTCTGTAGACGAACAGAGATTAGACCATATAGGGATAAAGGACGATATTGTTAACAAATACAAAACACAAATTATTTTAACTTATAGTCCGAGTGAGGAAATAAAAACTTTGCATAAACGGAAAATTATTGAGATAAATCCTTTAGATAATGAAAATTCGCTAAGAGATAAGCTGAAACATTGCATACAACATGGATATACAGGAATCTATTCGGAAGTATCCGACACAGATTACCATAAAATCCAACTAATACTTATATCAATGTTTTCAGAAAATAAAAAAATTAAATTTATCAGAAGTTCTAGAAGAGCTACAGAGATATTAACGGAAGATGACCTTCATAAACAGCTGTCTATTTATCATGCAAAAGAGTCAATGCATAGTGGCATAAATGAATGTTACTACAATTTAAAAGAAAAAATATACTTTCCAAAATTAAGAGAACATATCCAACTAATAATAAATAATTGTGAGAAATGTCAACAGATTAAATATGATAGAAAACCTATCAAACCTAAATTCTTAATAACCGAGACACCAAAAGGGAAAAATGACATCATTCATTTAGATATATTCCATTTCAAAAAGCAAGCTTTTGTGACGGTAATTGACAAACTGACTAAATTTGCAGCAGCATACTGCATTACAGATAGGAACTGGAGATCAAAAAAGACCCTAATAATGGAACATGTGGCGAAATTTGGGAAACCAAATAAACTAGTAATGGACAATGAGTTTAAAGCAGAGCAATTATTAGAATACCTTAAAACAGAAAACATCGAGGTACATCTTACAAAACCCAATAACCATACGGGAAATTCGGATATTGAAAGGTTACACTCAACCCTCTTAGAAAAGCTAACAGTTATTGAGGATAACGAATTATCAGTAAAAATGAAGATACAGATGGCTATAGGAAACTATAACGATCGGTATCACTCGAAAATCAAATGCACTCCAAGGGAAGCAAAAGAGAAAATAGAAGTGGAGAAACTTCAGGAAAGAATCAATAAAATGAAAAATAGTATAATTAAGAAAAGGAATTTAAGTAGGGAGAGTTATATAGAAAAAAGGGTAGCAGGACCAATTAAGAATTACAAACGAGTTAGGCATAAGGACGAACCTTATTATAGAATTAAACCCCTAAGAAATGTTCATGTTTCAAATATTAAAAGACCATTTAAAAAATCCACAGGTAATCAACACCATAATAATATTCCTCATGACGATTGCAACAGTACAAGGGTTACTACAGGTCAATCCAATCAATGAAGAAACCGGATATATACAAATCAAACTAAGAGAAGTTGAAATAGTTAATCAGACAACTACATTATTACATATTATAGATCCCAAACAAATACATAATATACTAACACAAATAGAAAGTAACTTAAAACAATTAGATGTAGATAACAAGAACTTGATACAGACAGAAATAAACATAATCAAATCTAAAGTTAAATCTATAACACCGAATACATATGAGAAGAAAGAGATAAGAAAAAGACGAGGTCTAATAAATATTGTTGGCACTGTACAAAAATGGCTTTTCGGCACTATGAATGACGAAGACCGACAGGAAATTTTAGAACATTTAAAAACAACTAATGAAAATACACATAATGCAATAACAACAATCAACAAGCAGATTACGATAAATAAACATTTTAATGACTCAATGAACATACTGAAAAATGCTGTTGAAAACGATAGAGAAAAAATTAGTAAAACAGTAGAAGAATTAAAAAAAGAAAATAATGAAATTTTAAGAAAATCTTTATACCTTGATCAAATGCTAAAATTAAGATTTTTAGAAAATAAAATTAATCAAATTCAAGACAACATAGCTTCAGCAAAGCATAATATTGTACATCCTAGTATTTTAACTGCAGAAGAGATAGAAATGTATAGTATTGATTTTCATAAGCTTAAATTAATCAAATTAGGCATTATTACATATAAAAAAGAACTTTTAATAATAGCAATTAAAATTCCTCAAGATTTTATAAAAACTGATTTAAAATTGATTTCACCACTACCAAATAAAGAATTTTTAGAAATTGAAGAAGATAATGAATATATTGTTGAGATTGGAAATAAAGTTCTGAAATATCAAGAAAATGTAATGCTAAGAGAATTAAAAGTTAGTAAAAGTTGTATTTGGCAAAACCAATGTAAGCTTAGGTATAACAATAACACAAAAATTGAAATTTTAGATGAAGAAAGTTTATTAATAAAAAATGCTGGAAAAGAAAAAATATTACAAAATTGTGATGACAGAGACATAACTTTGAATGGAAATTATCTCATTTCCTTTTTAGTCCAGTCAATTTAGACATCCGAGGGTACAGAAATTCACACCAAGCTGAAAATTGGTAGGATTGTTCAAAGCACCGTTATAAATGAAATGTAAAAAGTCCTCATCGATCCGGCACCTGGAACCTGGATTTACTCGGGGTCAAAGGTCACAAAAACGGGTTTTTCGCGATTTTAAGCAAAACGGTAACTTTTATCATAAAATAGTGTTTACAAAGTTTGTAGATTATGCGATTACCTACAAAAAAGGATCTTATACATTTTCCCGTACGAATTGTCATTCATGAGATATCGCCGTTTTAAAGATTTAAAGCACTCATATCCCCTCACTTGCAACTTGTATGGCCGAATTGCCATTTACTTAAACTTTAATAACTTCTAGACCGATTATAGTAGAGCAACGTAATTAGGCTCATCTTTTAGGTAAATGTGGATTCTTTTATTTGAAAGAAAGAACAGAAACCTGAGTGACTTATCAAAGAAAAAGCATTCAAGACAAATACTTTTATCCTAATAATAACTTTAATCAATCTTATATAAAACCTTTAACTTTTGATAGTATTATATTTAAACATTTCGAAAATATAGAAGAAATTAAAGAACTTAAATTTCACAAAAATGTATCTTATGTAATAAGCATATCATTTATTTGTATTGTTATAGCTGGTATAGCAATTTTGATAATTTGGAAGAGAGGAAAAAGAACTCAAATTAAAGTAATTCATAAAAGACAAAATCCAAATAGAAATTCTAAAAGACTTCAGGAGAAGTTTTACTCAAACCGAGGAGGGGTTATGTATGCAAAAGACAAGATAACGTTGTCTGCTGCATGCATACCGGAAATCTCGGGTAACGAGACGATACCCGAGTTTTCCGAGAAATCCCAACAGAGAATATTTTAATTTTCCCATCGAAAAACTGCAACACAAACACTTTGCAGTTTTTCGATGGCAAGAAAGCTTTTTGGAAAATAATAAGTAGTCAGTTGAGTTCGGACTGTTGAAAACATAAAACTCGTTTATTAATAAAGTGTATTAGTTCAATTCTTGTGTTTGATTCTTAGTTTTTGATTGTTCTTTTTTTTCAGCCTAAAATCGGTTTTTTTCTAATTCGCGTGAAAACTGGCACACATATAAAAAGTTACTTCTATCTCTTGCATTCCTTAGCTCTGTTTTCTCTAACAAGTAAATTTCATCTGCAATACATTTAAAGGTTCCTGTATAGCATTCAAATTTACTACACTCATTTACGCCCCGTCTGAGTTGCTAGGAGTTTAATAAAACCGGTTTTACTCACCACAATTATGGCAGCGTGTGAATATGCCCAATGTCCACACCAAAATTCAGCGTTCCCAGAAATTTTCCGAAGTTGGGCCTTGTTTTTGGCGACGTAAATTATAATTTCATATACGCCAGTGTTGACTGCGAAGACTGGATATCTGACGGAGGTCATTTTAATAAGAAGCTGGCTAAAGGATAGCTAAATTGCCTCACCCAGAACCACTTTCTAATAGCAACGAGTTAACGCATTATGCAATCTCGATGGATGATGCGTTCCCTCTACAGGAACTCTTTCATGAAACCCTTTAGCCGTCACCACACAAAGACCCTATTGCCAAAGACTGCACAATTATAGGCATTCTTACGCTCGTAGAGTAGTGGAAAATACGTTGTAGGTTGGTAGCAAGTGTGTTTCGTGTATTTAGAAAACTACTAATGATTAATTTGGAAAACTCTGAAATTGTCGCAAAAACAGGCATTTGTCTTCATAATTTTTTGAGAAGGAGAAAAACATCGCGATCAATATACTGTCCTCAAGGAACTTTAGATAATGAAACGCAAGATGGCAATTTTATTTCGGGTCATGCAGGGCAGTGTTGTTGAAGCTAAAAATGTGAGAAATTCACTTACGAGATATTTTCAATGGGTCTACGTAGACTAGTCATGATTACTATGTAGTAAAACCGAGTTTTACGAAGAGAGACGTGAAGGGGCGGGGTGAGCATGCCGCCCCTTCACCTCTCTCTTCTTAAAAATCGGTTTTGCTACATAGTAATCATGACTAGTCTACGTTGCCCCAATCAGATGAAGGCCGGCCTCGCATTAGCAACTTTTGTTATGGGCGATTAAATAGTTTAATCAATGAACAAATTTGCGTTGAAATAGCCTATGTGCGGACTCACTTTTACTTTGATGCGTTCTATTTTTGTGATTAAAAAGTGGCTTCAAATGCTAGTACGCGGCCGGCCGAATGCTGTGTGCCTTTTTTTTTATGTTTGACAAGTGAATGGGAAGACTTTTGACTAAAATTGGCATTTGACATTTATGTGTAGGAAAATAATATCTGGCTGCGGGAAATGTTTTTTTAGAGACCTTCGGCACAATAAAAAAAAAAGAATTTTCTCAGAAATCAGAAGTCAGAATAGTACTAGCACTTTTCTTGAGCGAACAGCGTACTAGGTACAGAAATTTCTTGAGCAAAAATTCTTAGAGTATTTCTTGACCGATTACTTAAGCGTTTTTTTACATAAAGTTTATATGGGAAAATCTTTCTTGACCGCCATACTTAGGAACAGCATACTTACCTTGAGGTGTTATATGAGTTCGGAAACATCGACTGCGGAAGACAGTTCCACAATCGAGTTGTTCTATTTATAAACGAACTTCTAAAACGTAATATGCGTGAAGAGGGGGGCTGAAGGGTGTGGGGGTGAGCCGAGTTGGCTAGTCTTGTGTTGCGGGAAAAAGTAGCCATGTAGGCATGAGGTTTCTAATTTCAGTGGAGCAGTCGCTATAGTAGTAGCGGTAAAACTTGCTGAGGGCTGCTACATTCCTACGGTGGCTTAAGAAGTCGATGGAGGAGCAAATGGTCCTATCGCCAATGAGTTTAATGGCGCGGTTTTGCACCTTGTCCAGCCAAGCCAAGATGGTTTTTGGGGCGTCCGCCCAAATGTACGAGTTGTATTCAAGGCGGGGCCGAATGTAGGACTTGTAGATTGTAGCCAGAGCAGATGGCTGAAGGAGGAACTTGCATCTCTTGAGGAATCCCAGGCGTTGGTAAGCTTGTTTGGGGATTTGGAATATGTGATTATTCCATCGCAGATTCGAAGATAATGTTACGCCTAGGATGTTAAGAGATGGGTCAGCCATTACATTCTTTTCGCCCACTGAGATAGAGGGACGGTCGGTACAGGATTTTGTAGAGAAAAGGCAGTAATTTGTTTTGGTTGCGTTGAATTCGACACGATTCTTGAGGCCCCAAGCAAGAACGAATTCAATGTCTGTTAATAGAGTTGGTCTAGGAGACAAGGTCTGGCACGTGCTTGTCTTATATTGTCAAAGGCGTAGGAGTAACGCAAAGTACCGTCATCGGCAAAACTGTGAAGTGGGTTGGAGGGGATTGAGAGCAGATCATTAATGAATATAAGAAAGAGAGCAGGAGAGAGGATCGAGCCTTGGGGGATGCCGGTCGAGATGGAATGAGGGTCAGATTCTACGCCATCCAACACTACCTTGATGGAACGGCCAGAAAGGAAGCTCTCAATCCAGTTCCTTAGAACTGAGTCGATACCAATAGCTTGGAGTTTAGACAGCAGAGCGGGATGCCATACTCTGTCGAAAGCCTTGGAAATATCCAGAGCAACCAGACCAGACTCACCAAAGCGATGGATGCTTTGGTTGAGATCCTCAGTCAGACACACAAGAAGATCGCCAGTAGATCTTTTAGATCTAAAGCCGTACTGCCTGTCGTGTATAATTTGGTTAGATTCTAGATATTTCATCAGCTTTCGGTTGATTATTGTCTCCATGATTTTGGAGAGAACAGAAGTAATTGCTATTGGGCGGTAGTTTAAAGGGTCGCTGGCTTCACCTTTTTTCGGAATGGGCTGAACACGACCTAATTTCCAAGAGTCGGGATACACTCCGGAGAAGTAAGTCAGGGCAAAAGGTTTTCGCAGCGGTTTAGCCAAAAGTGAGGCACATTTCTTGAGTACCATAGCGGGAATATTGTCAGGGCCAGTGGATTTATTGACGTCTAGTTCTTTGAGACATTTATACACCTCTCGAGTTCTGAAGAAAATTCCATCCATTGAATGGGCGTTGCGCTCGAGAACCGGGGGTGGCGTATCAGTTTCAGGTAAAGAAGAATTTGAGGCGAACAGAGATGCTAATAAATCGACCTTGGGTTTGCTTTCTGTTATCACCTCGCTCCCATTAATAAATGGAGGGGTTGAGGAAGAGGTAAAATTCTTCTTGATGGAGGCTACCAAGGACCAGAAGTTTTCGCTGCTGTAACAGACGCCCTATGGGACCTAGGCTACACACAAAAAAAAAAAAAATATTAAACAATAACATATCTCTTAAAATTTCCCTCTTCCAAACTCGAAAATAAATTTTTTTTTGCCTTGACATTATTTTTCTACCCTGGCAACAGAGCATTTTGTCGGATTAAGTTCGAAATAAGGAACTGGCAACAACTCATCTGCGTTTATGCCCAAGGCAATATAACCGGGCTAGCCAAGTCTACAAAGGCATAAACAGCACTTTGGCTGCGCAGTTAGCTAACTTCACTGCTTTCTGGTGTAGATAAAATGTAGCACCGCCGTAAATCACATCGCTTCGCTATTCAAAATTGTGGGCTCCTGCATGAGATATAGCGGAAAATTATGCGCTGGAAAGGCACGCGGCTGTATCCCTGCTGTCTGGGCGAACAGTTTCAGGCCCGCTGGGTGCGGGCGTGCAGAGCGTGCACCGCATGCGGGCGGCATTTTCAGAGGGGCGGCAAACACAACAATCTCGTTATCGAACTTATTTCCATCATTTGCACCTAGGTTCTTTTTATAATGCCATAACAATTACAAGTATTGATCTCCTTAAAAAATAAACCGATAAACCGAAAACGTGTGCAGTTTCAAACCACTTAAGATGGATCGATCTCTGAAAATAGTATAGTATAAGGACAGAGAATGTAAAATTAAATTCCCCACACTGAGAGACATTTTTAGTTACCACAACCATACGGCATCAAATAAATATATTTAGTTGTCGTTCTTAACAAAAAATGCTTCTCATGACCAGAAAAAATTGTTGGAGTAACTAAATATATTTATTTGATGCCGTATGGTTGTGGTAACTAAAAATGTCTCTCAGTGCAGATAGCAGTCCAGTCATTTGGTAGTTTTGCCTGGAAATAGTTCCGGGAGTTTTGAAAATTTGTAGATTTCGATGTGCTCTTTCCGAATTTCAACTTTGCCACCTCGTATCTTTGCCGCTTCCGCCGCCATGTTGGAAAAATGGCGCCTAAGAGCAGTTTTTTGACAATATCTCCTTTCCGACTCAAATTTTTTTTTTCAACATTCCAATGAGGCGGTTCTTGTTTGCCTCATTGCCCAGGAATTTATTTTGTGACACAGTTGGGATCATTGTCTCGTCAAAAAGTATGTCTACTGAAGCAGTTTTTCGTGATCGTCAGGATCGCTCCACATATTTGGTACTACGATTTACTACATCTTCCGGATATCCGTCAAATACGATAATGGCATTGGATGTATAGTTCGAACGAACGTAGGTAACGTATTTATTGCAAATGGATGAAAACGATTCACCGCGATGCCAAATGACTCGGTGTAATAAGTATCCTCCGTCAATGATATACATCGTATATTCAAAATTTAAATCTCCAGAATGTTCCTCAAATGCCTTATACATAGAAGATTTAATACATTTGCGCATGCCTTTGTCATTGAAAAGGGTTAAGGGAAATGGAGCAAGTTTGTACGTAAGAAAATTTTCAAGTTCCTTTTCACATTCTTTTGCAATGCACATTCTTTGGAAAATTCGTAAAGGCTTAATCGGGACAATGTCGCCTTCTATCCGGATGACTGAATTCAAAATACTAAGTGATTTTATTCGGTCATTCCGTTTGAATTTTACGGTATAGAAATCGTTGCCAATGATTTTAGAAATGCCAGCACTACCAATTTCTTTAGGCATGTGACAGTTGATCTTTTCTTCTCCGATAATTCCAGTGCTTATTGACATGATTTACTTTAATTCTGGAAAAGGTGAATGGTTGCACAACCAGTCAATTAGTTTTTTTACGTCGTCATTGTCACGATTAACCCGCGAACTTCTCATTTCGACATTGTCAAAAAACTGCTTTTAGGCGCCATTTTTCCCACATGGCGGCGCCAGCGGCAAAGATACGGGGTGTCAAAGTTGAAATTCGGAAAGAGCACATCGAAATCTATAAAATTACAAATTTTCAAAACTCCCGGAAAACTTTCCAGGTAACCCCTTTTTTTAGAACCAAATGACCGTACTATAGAAATCAAATTTATTCTGTAAATAAAAATTGACAAATTTTAAAGCATTTTGATGTCTAGTTATGGAGAAAGAATAATCCATTTTTATGTGCAATAAATTCCCACGTTTAAATATCATTTTTACTCGACACTTTACTTGAATTTTGAATATTAATTACTCGAATACAAGACGTTCAATGTTTTTTTAATAAATTTTATTGAATGTATGAGATATCAATAAATAACGTAATCAAATTTCAGATTTTTAATTTAGAATATGCTCCTTCAATCGATCTTTCTTAAAGAGAAGAGAACAAGCTCAGTCAGAAAAAACAAGATAAGGGAGGGGGCGGCATTGTCTTTTTTGCACGCGGGCGCTGAAGCGGCTAGCGGCGGGCCTGAACAGTTTTTTTGGTGGGGTTTTTTTTTTGGGAGGAAGAAGTCAGTCGGGAAGTATTATTGATAGCTAGTGGTTGCATTCATCAGTGATTGTTTTTTTTTTTTTGATCTGGAGATCTCGTTTGAATGTTAGGAAATGGAGGCACATAGAAAAAGGCAGGAATAGCCGAAAAAGAAAAGCATTTTTTTATTGAGGATTTTAGGAGAGGTAGCAGAGGTACCTGCGGACGAGGAGAAAGGAAGAAAAAGGGAGTGCACCTTTGTGGGGGCCATAACGGATTTTCGGTAACCACATTTTGACCTTCTAAATTTTTTGAGGAGTTTTCTTTGTAGGAAAAAAGGAGCATGCACGCTAAGCCTGGACATTTTTTTTTTCTCTTCCCTTACAACGTGAATTAAAATTTTTGTAAATTGATAGTGGCTTCTTGAGGTTTGGTTTTCTCTGAGTGAATGTAAAGTGGCCGATGAAAAGTGTATGAATGCGTGGGTGGATAAAATTTTTCCCTGGTGGAAAGAAAACGAAAAAAAATATAACGGTAGATTTTTTCAGTAAGTTAATAATTGGCTTTCTTAGGAGAGTTTTCCTTAATGCTAGTTTTTTTGACGCGGATTTTTTTTTGTGGTGAAATTCGGCACTTAAATTTTGGTCGTAGGTTACTACTGGATCCTTGAGGACAGACAGTGACCCTCGAGATTAGGGCTGTGTGAGTGACGGTGGCCGCTGAAAAGAGTTAACATGTAGGGATTTGGAGGTTAATTTCCTCGAGGTTAAGGTTCTTTTTTTTGAGTGAAAAGTGGACGCAGAGAAGAGCTCGAATACGAGAGGTGGATTGTGGATTGAGGCGGATGAACTTCCAAGGTTAGATTCTTCCCGTAGGTAATTGTGGATTTTGAGGTTAGTTTTCCTCGTGGTTAGGATTTCCCTTTTAGTGAGGTTAGATTTGTCCTCGAGGGAGAGAAAAGTGGCAGTGAGAAGAGTGGCTGTGGAGCAACGACTGCCCTTGGAAGGACGAAGAGGTCCGAGACTCAAAAGAAGTCCCGAGATAGAAGTGGGCAGAGCCCCGATGAACAAGGAGCTCCCAAACAAGCGTGGCACCTCAAGATAAGTATCAACCAAATGGATCTTATTTAGATTTAAAAACATATTGACTTTCAAATAATTAAAAATATATGAATGGTCTGTTGACCGAAGACTTTATTACTGTTACCCGCATTATAAGAATCTTGGAATTAGTTGGATATAATTAATAATTAATGTTAGTGAGCGGTCCGTAGCCCCAATATATTATTTTCTTGCCCGTACTACAAGAATTTTATGCTATTTGGAGATACTTACTAATCAAAATATATGCGTGGTCCGTCGACCTAAGTTTTTTTTCTACTGTATTTTTTTAAGAACTTTGAATTATTTGGAGATACTTAATCTTTACAAAATATGAGAGGTCCGATGACCTAAGCTATTATTTTAATACCGTTTTTTTTATAAGAACTTTGAATTATTTGGAGATACTTACTCATTACAAAATGTGAGAGGTCCGATGACCTAAGATATTATTTTTTTTTTCTTGTGTGAGGTACTGGGTCCATAGGTACTGCGGCCATTCATTTGGCCTATTGTACTACACCCCTATACCTCATATTTTTAACCCAGACCGCTTGAACAAGTTCAGCAGTCTGCCTAGTGGCTTGTCGCTTAGACTTGAATAATCGAGCAGACTTTTCGAATAAAGAAACCCTGCTCCTCGCTATTGCGGGGCATTCACAGAGGACGTGGAGAGCAGACTCATCCTCCTCCAGGCAAAGCCTGCAGGTGGGGTCCTCCGCTTTTCCTATCCTCCATAAGTTGTAATTTAGGGCGCAGTGTCCGGTAATCAAGCCAACAAGTGTCCTGACATCGTTTCTACTGCGCCCTAACAATTTCTTGGCCGTGTTAGGAGACGGCCCAGGCAGGAACCGCTTAGAGTTAGCCAATCCAGGCGCGGACCTCCAGCGTTCAGTATGTTTCATTAAAGTCCGATCGGCTAGGGCCCTTCGCAGCAAGCTGGTAGGTGCTCCGATAGCCGGCTCTGGACCGATAAATGCAATGTCAGAGCCCTGCTTAGCTAGGGCATCCGCTTTTTCATTGCCTTTGAAGCCCCGACGTCCCGGGACCCAGACAAGGGTAACTTGATTGAGAACGCCCAGCTCACCAAGAGCACGTTGGCAGTCCCAAACTAATTTAGAATTGGTCCTACGGGACCTTATCGCCCTAATTGCCGCTTGGCTGTCAGAGAAGATAAAGATCCGTTTGTTTTGGTAGGCCCTTCTTAAGTTCTCATGAGTGCATGCCAGTATAGCGTACACCTCTGCTTGGAAGACAGTTGCTAGGGTGCCTAAGCTCATCGCTCTACTGAATCTGGGGCTTTCGCTGTGTACCATACTAGTCCACCCGGCGATACCTTAGGAAAGGTCCAGGTTAGCCTATCTTGTATGTGCACAGAGGGTTGCTTAAATTTTGAGTTTTTGAAAGGCATGCAATCGGAGAGCATCCCCGCTTCCGAAATCCCTTCTATAATGTTGATAATTGTAGAATGTCCTCGCTCGAGACCAGAGCCCAGATAGCCATTCGCTTTCAGCCGCAGCGCCGCGTTTATCGCAGATTTCTCTACCTCAAAGTGGAGTGGTACCAGATTGAGGAGAGTCTCCAGTGCTGCCGTCGGGGAAGTGCGGATGGCTCCAGTGATCGAAAGGCAGGCCATTCTTTGAATTTTGCACAAATTGGTTATGAAACCCTTAAGCGCCGTTCTGTGCCACCAAACTAAAGCTCCATAAGTTACTATAGGCCTGACGATGGTGATGTATATCCAGTACATGGTTTTCGGCTGCAAACCCCATATGGAGCCACAAGCTCTGCGGCAAGCCCACAGGGATCTGCGCGTTCTGCTCATCAGAGTATCCATGTGCTGGTTCCAGTTGAGCTTGGCATCTAGCGTCACTCCTAAATATTTGCCTTGTTGTGAAAAGCCTATAGTTCTACCTGCGAGTGTCGGCTCCGAAAGCCCCGGTAGTGATCGTTTCCTGGTAAAGGAAACGAGAATCGTCTTGTCGGGATTGACTTTTAGTCCTACGCTGTCGCACCAACTAGATACTAGATCTAGTGCCTGCTGCAGACGTCTTGACATGGCTCCTTCAGTTTCGTCCGTTACTACGATGACGACATCGTCTGCGTAGCCTTGGGCGAAAAAGTTGCGGCCGTTGAGTAGTTCCAGGAGTTCATCTACAACAAGGCACCACAGAAGTGGGGATAAAACTCCTCCCTGCGGACAGCCTTTTGCTATAGTGCCCTCCAGAGACCCCTCAACATGAGAAACCATTAGTTTGCGAGTTCTCAGCATAGAGTCGATCCAGTCGCAGAAAGTGCTACTTAGACTTCGTCTACTTAGAGCCTTAGCTATAGTATCAAAGGATGTGTTGTCGAAGGCTCCTTCGATATCGAGGAAGGCCGCCAGCGCAACTCCTTTGTTTAGTGCTGCGCCTTCCAGCTTGAGCACCAGACTGTGCAGTGCCGTCTCAGTGGACTTGCCCGCCTGGTACGCATGCTGATAGGAGCTTAGTGGTTGGCGTTGAAGATAAGTTTCCCTTATCACCCTGTCGACAATTTTCTCCATTGTCTTCAAGGCAAAAGACGAGAGACTTATCGGCCTGAAAGCTTTAGCCGAGGTGTAGTCCGAACGCCCTGGCTTGGGTATAAATGTTATATTGACATTCCTCCAGACAGATGGGATATAACCATGTACGAAGGAAGCCCTGAATATTTTGCATAATAAGGGAGTGACCAGGTCGCAGCCCTCCCGTAACATAATGGGATAGATCAGGTCTGCTCCAGGGGACTTGTATGGTTTGAACGATCCTATCGCCTCCCTAATTGCTTCGTGATTAAACACGGCGTTTGCTTCTGTCCAGGCAGCTTTGGTCACTTTAGTAAGTGAGCCTGTTAGTTGCCCAGCAGTAGCTGTATTCCCATTTGAATAAATGATTGTGCCTGGGAAGTGTGCCTGGAGCAATATTATCAAGGTTTCTTCCCTAGACTGTGTGAAAGAGCCATCGGTTCTCCTAATAGATCCGAGATCTCCCGATGTGCCCTTTAATAAACCCTTGTGGATCTTTGCTGAGTCTCGAATGTCTTCGATACTCTCGCAGAAATTCCTCCAGCTGTTTCTTTTTGCTCGTCTGATCGCCCTGTTATAGGTGGTTAGCGAGCCTTTATAACTCTCCCAGTTGCCGCTCTTCTTGGCTGCGTTGAATAGCTTCCTAGTGGCGGATCTCAACTTAGAGAGCTCATTATTCCACCATGGAGTTTTCCTGTTGCGCGTCCTCATCAGAAGGGGGCAGTTATTGTTGTAAGCAGCAGTAACCGCCTCCGTAAGGAAGTCCGCGGATAGTTCCACATCCATCGTAGATTTGATTGAGTGCATGGAACCCTTCAGTACGCTACTGAGTTCGCCCCGAAAGCCTGCCCAGTTTGTATATCTGGGATTCCTATATGCACTCACTCTTTCCAAAGACTCACCCACCATAAAGTGAATGTGTCTGTGGTCTGAGCACGATGGCTCATCTGAGACCCGCCAGTAACTCACGTACTTGGCAACGTGTTGAGTGGCCAGCGTAATGTCTATAACCTCACGTCTCCTACCGTTGTCGAAGGTAGGATCCGTGCCGCGATTTAATATGTCCAGGTTAGTAGTTAAGAGGTAATCAAAAAGGTATTCGCCCCTTTTGTTCACTCCGCTACTGCCCCAAGCATCATGATGGGCGTTCGCGTCACATCCTATGATGATCTGCAGACCGCTCCTGTTAGAGGGACCCACAATATCCTTGAGTTCTTTGGATGGTGGTGGGTCCCTGGATTCGTAGGGGAGGTATGCTGAGCATAATATGATTATGCTTTTGCTGCCCCCCTTCTAATAGGTATCTTCACCACTGCCAGGTCTCTCGACGACTTGTCTGTGAGAGGAAAGCAGTTAGTGTTTTTGTTGTAGACTATACAGGTCCGAGGGTCACCGTCCACATCACTGCATGCAATGTTGTAGCCAGCTGCCCGCAAGCCCTGTATAGCACCGTTATTCACCCATGGCTCTTGTACAAGAGCCACATCAACACCTTGGGTGGCCAGCACCCTGCAAAGGACTGCCGAGGCAGCCCTACTATGTTGCAGGTTGCACTGTACCACCCGCATCTTGTGGTTGCACCTGCTGTTGTGAGTCAGCAGGAGCCTCCTTTTTTGAGCCAATCTCCTTGACTTTAATACGGCCGAAGCCGTAAAATAGGGACATGCCCTTCTCCTTCAGCTGCATGAGCGACCTCTCGTCAATGCTGAGGGCAAGGGTTTGACCGTTCTGGTCAACCTTCCTACCCATCATTTGCCAAGAGGTCACCTCAATTGGCTGATTTTGAATCTCCATTCTGCGGAGCACCTGTTCCGGTTCCCTAACATCGTTACGAACCCAGAATGCGATCCGCTGAAATTTGGGAAGGTCCTTCTCCTCAATTGCC
Source organism: Thereva nobilitata (assembly GCA_963855945.1). Lineage (NCBI taxonomy): Eukaryota > Metazoa > Arthropoda > Insecta > Diptera > Therevidae > Thereva > Thereva nobilitata. The sequence continues at coordinate 52,521,643 of OY979697.1, read as the reverse complement.
TTGAGGTTGCGCCCTTCCCAAGCCTGCAGCCTGGCGACAGCATTCGTCAGCCATCGGCTGGTGGCTTCGTTGGCGCAGGTGATCTTGATGAGACCCCCTGCCGCCCTTACACCCAAGAACTGAGGTGGGCAGTCGCCTTTAGGACTTTTGTCCACCTCTGTCAATATTGCATCGCAAATAGAGGAGGATTCCTCCTCCGTCAATTTGCCCTCGGGATAGTTGCCCAGTACCACCGCCATGGTGATCCCGGCCAACTTATCCCGGTATGAGGGTTCCTGCGGCTCCCTCCTTTTTTTCCTCTGGGGTCCCTGCCCAGCCGGAGAATCCTCCGATCGCTGCCGTTTCGGCAGTAGACCAGTTGGGTCCGGCGTGTGGCATTGACCCCCAGAAGATGTATGATCTGGTGCTGGCAATTTTCCAGAGTGTCCAGAAACCTTTGGCAGTGCAGCGGCAGTCTGGGTCCGCTCCTTGGAGCCCCCCTGTGTCCTGACCGCTGTCCCGCCTTCAGTTCGTTGCAAAGGAAGTTGCAAATGTGGTACTCGGGTGTGCTCCGTGGAGTTCCCCGATTCCCTTGCGGCCTTCCTAGCTTTGGCTCCCTTTCTTTTGGCAGCGCCAGATTTTCGTTTGCTAGGCTGCACGGTCATACCGACAACCTTGGCAGTTATATCGTCAACAACATTGTCACCGGCTGTCTGGGGCATTGTTGTTGACGATTGAGAAGCCGAAGCTTCAGTGCTGGACGAGGTACCTCCAAGGAGTTCCCTCTCCAGCTCTGAGCTGATGCTTATTGCATCAGACCCACAATCGCCTTCTTCGTCTGATTTTTTTTTTAATTTGGTTCATAAATTGATCCCACGAGTGTGGCGGGAAAGAGGAGGTCCATCCTGACAGAGCCCCCATATCAGGACAAGGCTATGTACAACTGGGTGCGCCCGGTGCCCAGAGGAGATCGTTCATGACAGTGCAAAACTACCCACTGCCATGCAGCCCTCGACACGATGCATTTACATCTTGGCTTGGTAGACTACCGTCGTTAGTTGGTTATCCAGGGGGCCCCACGAGGAGATGACGGTTCGATTTTACACCGATTTTATTTATATTATTTTAATACCGCATTTTTTTATAAGAATATTGAATTATTTGGAGATACTTACTCATTACAAAATATGAGAGGTCCGATGACCTAAGATATTATTTTAATACCGCATTTTTTTATAATAATATTGAATTATTTGGAGATACTTAATCAGTACAAAATATGAGAGGTCCGATGACCTAAGATATTATTTTAATACCGCATTTTTTTATAAGAATTTTGAATTACTTGGAGATACGTAATAAGTACAACATGAGTGGTCTGTTGACCTAAGATTTTTCTTTCTACCGTATTCTTATTACAGGAACCTTGAATTATTTGGAAATAATTAATTACTAAAATAAGAGTGGTCAGTTGACCATATATATATATTTTTTTACCGTGCCCTCACTGCGAGGACTTTAATTTATTAGGATACAATTAGTGAGTAAGATATAGTGGTAGTCGTTGGATTATATCTAGGTAGTATTTAATTGGATTGGACCTAAGTAGGTTATTCGGGAGGGATCCTTGGGTCATACAAATTTTTGGAATTCCGCTTAGGGCATTATAGTCCCCTCCTTACGTTTTCGTTATATACTATCTATCGATAAGATTTCTTTGGACCGATTCCAACCTAGTGACGGTATTGGCGGGGAATAACCACTACTGTTGAGAGCTTTCGTATCTAAATTCGGACAATCCCATGCTTAGTTCCCATTACTAGGGGGACCTGCACTGACCTCGTGAATAAATAACTGAACATACCACACGTTACGTACCGACGCCATACCACACTCGTCACATGATGAATTAACACCTACGGGGTGAAAAATTTATTTTTCCTTGAATAGAGGATATGAATAATTCTTAAGACGTATATGGATAACTACGATTGACCAGACTGGACGACTAAGAAATAGTGCTAGCGATCCCGGTAACGCGACAGACCCCTACATCCCTTCACCTTACCGAGTGTAACCCCTAAAATGATGGAATAACAACCCCCTAAATGAGTGGCCTCGAGGGAATTCAGGACGCCCTGACGAAGGCTAGTGCCACTCCACTAATATTTAGTAATATCAGCATATTGTTTGACATAATGTAGTCCCTACGAAGGACCGGTGACAAGTGACCACCCTTTCTCTCTTTTCTTCCCCTTCTTATTAGCCCCTCTCGTTGGCCCTGGACGTCGTTCCACCCCTCGTCGTCCCTTTAGCTTTGTTGTTATATAGGCACGAGTGTTCTAACAGTATAACTGTCACCCCCTCCGGCATCCAAGCACCGCGGACCCCACCCCATCTGACGAGCTAGCTAGCGCACCGCTAGTCGTGCCTGCAACCGGTGCATTGGATGCGTAAATTCGCGACACTTTCCCGGCGGTCGAACCGTCCGAGCCACCCTTTTTGAGTCCCCTTCCCCAATTTTTGTAATATGAGTCTTCCCGGCCTTTATGGCAATTTCTCCTCCTTCGTGCCCCGGCACACCCACCTCCGACAGTTACACTGCCTACGCGCGTGTTGAGGATCTTACTTCTCAACTTCTCATCAAGTGATGATTTGATCTTCCTGATGGTTTGGGGAACAGGTGTACGCTCTATATGTGGCTTCCTTAGCTTTAGTTGCGTTCATGCACTCCCTATTGAACCATCTATTTGGCCTAGCCTTAATAGATTGAACACATTCCTGCCCGTATTGTTTTAGTAATACAGAGCGCGGCATAGTTCGGAAAAACCGAATAAGTCTCAACCAGTTGGCTTTCCCATAGCGCCAGACAGTTTTTTTGGGAACTGCGCTGGTTGGAGTAGAAGATGGATATGGGAAACCGGCGCTAATTAGTTTGTGGTTCGAGTTGCCAAGGGGTGAACTAACCTCGACGGAGTATCGAGTTGGATGAGTTGTAAGAAATATGTCAAGGAGATGGCTCCGTGACCTTAAACTTCCGGAACTCGAGTCGCACAGTTCACTAATTGATGCAAATTATTTAAGTCTGCAAAGATCTCTGCGTCTTTGCCAGAAACACTGGTGCCATTTGAGTAATTTAGCCACTCTTCATTATGGACGTTGAAATCACCCGCAACAATGATTTCACACTCCGGGTGGGAAAATAAAAATCCGGAGATTCGTTCGGAGATAGCGTCGAAGGCTAACGTCGAGGCTTCATTACTTATATTAGGACTTCTGTATAGAAAACAGAAGAATATGATGTGGCTACGAAGAATTATTTTAATCCATACATAATTAAATTCAGAAGATGTACTATTGTACACCTTCTGGAAAGCCACGTCGTTCCTAATACACATGGCGACTCCCCTATGGTTGGAGAAATTGTGCACTAAGGTAGACCCAGTCACCTGAAATCGATCGAGATCAGTATCGGTGACTTGAGTTTCACTTAGTGCGAAAATGGCCGGGGCATGGATATGGAGATGGCACATTACAGGGAAGAAGTTCGCAAGGAGACCCCTGATATTACAAAAAAACAATAGAAAAATCATTGTTTTTGTTTCGGGGCCTCTCCTTCCCAAGGTCCATGGCCTCATTTGTGGCTGACTCCGCCGGCAATGCAACCATCGGGACTAACGGGAACAACCTTGCCGCAGTGTTATGACTGCTAAAGCAAAACGATTCCCATCAGCTGGCCGATAAGTGCTGCGGGAGCCTTGGCAGGATGTTTACGCCTAACTTTTATTATAATATTCAAATATATATTTCAAAATGTTAATAATAAGTTTTTATGTATCTAGTAATTTAAAAAACTCAATGTCCTCCGGAACACTGCCAGCGGTTGATAATGTTGATTTTCGTACATCAACGTCCACTAAAAAACTTAACAGCTCAAATGCAAAGTGTAACTGTTAATTTTCTTTAATTTGTCATTTTTAATCCTAATCTTAATATATAAAAACTACGTGTCATAATGTTTGTACACGCTAATCTCCGAAACCGCCCAACAGATTTAAATGAAAATTTGGGAATGTGTAGGGTTGGTTCCAGATTGAAAGATAGGATAATTTTAGTCCGGATCAGTATGCGTAAGACGGTTTTAAGCTTAAAATCGGCTTAAGACGAATTGCTTGTATAAACAGATTCGGATTCTCTCTCAAACAATTGAAAATTTACGTTTAAAATAACCTTAATAACTAACCGGAATAGAGTGAGATTATTCTTTTAATGTAAGACCAAAATCAGCCACTTTAAGCACTCCTTACATATACACAAAATAATTTGTCTTAAGCTGAAATAAATTTAGCTTGAGGAAGAATTTTCGGTTTAAGCGATAATTCGAATTACCTCGTTTATAGCATCGACACATGGCAATCAAAATATAACGAAAATTCGTAATTTATAACGAACGCCTTTAACACGAACATGTTAAAATACCTCATTAGCTGCGTTCCATTGGGCGATTCGGAGTACTCCGGAGTACATCACCAATGGAACTCGATTTTTTGATGTCAGAAGTAAATACGAGTAAAACGTAAAAGTGCAGGGGTAGTTGGGAGTACTCCGGAGTACTCGGGAGTAGAAAATATTACCCAATGGAACGCAGCTATTATATTATGACAGTTATAACAGGCGGTAGTGCAGTGAAAAATGTCAGAGAACGAAAAATAAAAAAAAAATTATATCTTTGATACGTTGTTGCCCTAATGGAATGAAAACAAGTAACATTTAATTTTTTAATATGGAAACAAGTAATATTTTTGATTAATTTTCAATTAAAATGAAAATCAAAATCAGCTGATTCTGGAAAAACGCCTAACAGCCGGCGTTTTAACATGATCTATCGTTCGACAGATGGCCCTCTTTTGAGATTTCGTAATCGATTTGTCTAATCGGTTTTCCTAATTGATGAGGTTCATATTCCTAATTAATGCTGAATTTTCATCATAAATGCGTACGTGTGTCGAGGCTATTATACGACAAAAAATTTTGGATGATCCATAATTCGAATTATTTTTGGAGTAGCTATAAACTAGGTAAATGATGCGTACTGCGGGTGCGCGCAGATACTAGCCTAGGGACTTTTGAAATGGAAACATCCACCGTGATACTTCTCCTCCCAAAAGCCACCCCCGCCCCAGAGATGAGTTGCAGTGCAGTGGTTGCGGTGGTCAGCAGACGGTGTACCAGGAAGTAGTGCGGTACTTGTCGAGGAGACCGAAGCGATCTCTACATTCGACGTGGGATTAATACTCCGTATCTATTCAATGAATATGGCTAGGCATACTGCAACCATTGCGCTCAACTTGAGAAACTGGACCTGGTGGAGTTGGAAACGAGAGGAGATGGTGCAGTTCTTTGGGGATGAGAGATGAGCAGAGAAATTGGTGGCCAAGATCTGCGGATGCCTCAGATAAGCAAAAATACTTTATCTTTATTTCCTTTTTTTCATCTATGCTCTTTGCATTTGCATGCATTTATCCATTTGCATTTATCCATGAATTTTTCATGGAAAATGTAATGCAAAATGTTTTTGTTGCAATATTCACTTGATTTTTCTCAATACTTATTCTTTTGCATTAGAATATAAAAAATTAAAGGCCTGAGTTGTTGGATTTGTAGGTATATTTTTTTGGACCAGATCAGAAGCGTGTCCTAGAGCAGCAAGTTTGGAATTGGAGTCGAGTTCTGGAGGCTGTGCATCGGTTCACAAATGGTAAAATAGCTCATGTATCATATAATAATATTTTTTAACATGCAAAAAATAGAAACTTCACATTTAAAGAATAAATAAATAATAATTCTAAATTCTCAGAAACAATCCATTTATTGTAATATTTATATAATCTGAAAATAGTTTGGAAAGTCGTCTTGCGAGTACAAATGAATTACTAGTAAATTCGAACATACTACTATCATCTATTTTAATAAAATTATAGTATAATATAAGTTTTAGACTTTTAATAAGAAAATATAATTTAGTCTGCATACAGTATAATTCAAATATTTTTACATTTAACATAAAAGATTCCAGATATCTTTATAATTTTTAATGCTTTGCAGCAAACTCTTTCTTTGGATTGCAAATCATCTCTTATTATCCAACTTTTATCCAGCTTCCGGCAGTATGCAATGTAGTGGCCCATACCACCCTCAGATACTGAAGGATTATACTTCACCAAACCACATAAAACGTAGGTATCATTTTTGATGATCAACTGTGTTGGTATATCATCAATATTACTTTTCATATTTATGCAATCAACATTATATCGTCTTGCTGTTAGTGAAACTCTATATGCATCATGTGTCAATCATTATATATGGACCCAGCATATATTTACAATGCGCGCTGGTTAAGTTTTTACATGAATGACAACAGCGAATTGTATCTGAGAAATAATCATCCATGTATTTTTGCAGATTGGAATACTGATATTTCCAGATTTCTTTGATGCTCATTGAAATTGTCCTTTGGCATGACTTACTTTGATGCCCACATTGAATACAAGAACTTATGAGGCTAGTAGTCTCATACGGCTTTACAAGCGATTCAAATAATGTGATGACATTAATATTGCAGTTAACTGAGTCAGTATTATTTTTAAAAAGTGAGTAAAGCAAATGTGCCCTGTAAGGCTGAACCCACACTGAACCAGTCAGAGCAAAACAAAAGCAAAGAATACAATTTTTTAGAATTTTCAAATTTAAATCCTCACGTTAGAATTAGTGCGCCCCTACTAATTCACACAAGTCAGAGCAAAACAAACAAAGCAGTTTTCCAAAATGTTCGCACCATAATTTGTATAAAGTTTAAATGAAACAACCCCCACTGAGTAAATCAAAACGGTAGGAAAACGCAAAGCATAGCCAATACCACACAAGCACACACAGGCACACAAAGCAGTCAAAGCAAACAGACAAAATATACACGCATTCCAAGGAAGCAACCCACACTAAATCAGTCAGGGCAAAAAAACGAAGGCAAGCAAACAAAGCATGCCTGTGATGACTGCTTGGTTTTTGCTTTGCCACACAGTCAGTTTGCAACTTCGATCCAGTGTGCTACTCTGGATCTTTCATTTAAATGATGCACCCAAAACTTTCTTTCCACTTTTTTACTAAACATGACATATCCCACTCGTCTCACTCCTTCCACCTGCAGCCTGTATTTTCTCGCACTCTACAAACTAGTAATTCGTTTCTAAATAGAGCAACTCGATTGTGGAACAACCTCTCTCAGTCAGTATTTCCCAACTCCTAGAACATCCAAGAGTTCAAACGCAGGTTTCATCGCCACCTTCTCCAACACCCTCCCGAACCCTCATAACCCTTAACCTACCTCTCCCGTACTAAGCTTACTGGAGTGCATTCAAAAACCTTACTATGGTAAACCACGAGGTAAGCTTTGGTTATGCTGCATCACTTCACTTAACCACGAAAGTTTATGTTTAACGATGGAGGTTTTTGAACGGACCGTGGTTAACTACGAGTTGAAAACACAAAATAATTTTCCATAAAATAATCTCCGCTATTTGCTTCAATTATTTCTTATGGGTCCATTAATTATTTATTTGCAATAATCTTACAAATCCATTGTTTACCATTAAAACAATTGAGTTGTTTTTATTCTTCTTCTTCTTAACTAGCGCTAACCATGCTCCCGAACAGGGTTAAAATTTAACTACACCATGGTTAACCACGGGAGTTTTTGAACGCCAAAAAGTTATGCTTGTGGTTATGTTGTAGTAAACCACGGAGTTTTTGAACGACAAAAGTTTACCATTGTTATCCATGGTTAACCAGAGTAAGGTTTTTGAACGCGTTCCTGCTAGACATTGCACCGTGACGTGACAAACGACATAACGGACTGCTAGTACAAAGGGTGACTTATGAGATTGGAACTACCACATAAAAAAAAATAAGTTGCCATTACTACATCACTTTCTTCTTCCGATTCCGATGAAATTGCCGCATTGACTGGCTACAACCCACATTAAATCAAGCACGTCAAATATGTTTTTGCTTTGTTTTTGTTTTACTCGATTTGATGTGTTTTGGGAGCCAGTCAAAACAATCGCGTTTTACTTGTTTGTGTGTTGTTCGGTGCAGTGTGGGCTTAGCCTAAGTATACAATACAATGTTTACTCCATTAACTGCATGTTCTTCTAACATGGATGCATAGCACAAGTACAGTGAAGCAGCATGTACATCTTTACTATTATTGATAAAATTCTTGAAATCTTGAATGGAACAATAGGCATGGGTCATTACTTCTGTTATGGAATCGAAGGCACAACTAAATGTGAATGTAATAATTTTTCCATTAACTCTTCTTGGTGATTTACAGCTGGCATTTAAAATATTTGATGTAATTCTTTTTTTTGAACTAGATGGTCGTTGAAGGTATAGTTCTATTTGTGGAGTTGCTGAAACATGTACACCTCGTGTTCTATTGGCATTGTTTTGCATTGAATCGTTTTCAGTGACTGCTTGTTGATTATGTATTTGCTGATCATTAAGAGATGTTTGAAATTTCGCATTTTTTTCAAATCTTGCGTAGCCATGATCCAAAAGAGAGTAGTCATTTTCTATACTTTTATTAGGATCAATAGAATTATTATATTTTTTAGAGATTTGTATTTCTGAATTATCTCCATATTCGGTTTTAATATTTTTATTTTGCACATCATATAAGTGGTTAAAGTCATTTTCTACTCCTTGGCTAGAAGTATAGAATTGGTCGAACAACGAGCTATTTTTTTTTATATTTTTATGAAGGTCAATAGAATTAGATTTTACATGAATATCTGCCTCAGAATCATCGATCTTTTCGATTTTGATATGTTTGTTTCTCCACGTTGCTACGGTAAATATATATGTAATTACAATCATGTTCAACTCGTTTCCTGGGATTACATAATGCTGAGGACATGTTGTCCAACATTGCTCTTATGATTTTCATATCAGCATCTATATCAGTGCAATGTTGAGCCACAAATTGATCAGATCTGCAGATCTTGTTACTCATAGAATTTTTTATTTGCCCAAAGTAATTCTCCGATCTCGATGACGTAGCTACATTCATATCACTACTAAAATATTTTGACATTACGTTGGTCCAACTCGGAAATGTTTTACATAAATTGCTAAATCTGTCACCAAATTTCGGATTAAAATAATCATTCGTTTGGGCACCAACATAAGAATTATTTAAATTTGTTGTTATTGATGTGATATCATTCTTGATTTTTTCAATGTAGCTACTCATTAAATTAGAGCTCTTGAACTCTTTTTCTTCCTGATGTTCTTCTTGTTCTTCTTTACATTCTTCGTCTTCATTTTCATCCAACTTTTTCATTTCGAAGTTCTCTTCCAGATTGAATGTTTTAATAACGTTAATAATTATACGTAAAGCTTCTTCGGACTCTTCGTTCTGATATTTACTATAGCAGAGTAATAGAATTTTTTCATATACAATTTTGAAATTTTTTAAATGATTGATAGTAGTCATGAATCCAATGCATTTAACTTATAATTCTTTCATTTTCCAGTTTTGTTGTTTTAACGAGGACCATTTTGTTACAGCATGTATGAGGTGTGCTACATCAATTCTCATTTGGGCGGTTATATTTATACAAGTGTTGGAGTTGAGTAAATATTGCAGACACACGTTGTTGTACAGAGTGAAATCAAAAGAATTTATAGCTAGACATACACCGTCTTGCAATGCTCTTCCCATATCAGTCACTACACAAAAAGGCAATTTTGCTCCCGACTGAATCCATCTCTGGATCCAAAATGTAAACGAACAACTGTCGTTTTTTTCAGAAAGTATTTGACCTACAGGAACTACTTTATTTTGTACATGGGTACATATAACTGAGAGGAAAATATGTCCGCTATCTCCCACATCTTTCCTGATCCTTCTTACAACACTACCCGTTGAATCAATTGAAATTTGATTGCAAGTTTTTTTCAAAATTTCATTGTAAATGTAAATTTGTTCTGGGGACCAATACATCAAGCTAAAGGGATCAATAGAGATAAATTTAATAAATTTATTATATTCACCACTACTTTTCATGTTAATTAGAGACTCAATTAATCCTTTTCCTTGTTGTAAACCTAAATTTGTTTTCAAGATTTTCTTTCTCGCATCTTGGAGCTGACTCAAGCTGTAGAGATCAGGTGGCTCACTATCGCCAATTTTCATGCATTTTTTTGCATGGTCTCTCCTAAACTGCACAGGGGTTTTTAATAAAAGTTCTTTCTCTACCCTTATCTTCTCTTCTTTTTGTAACTTAATTTTTCTATTATGTGGAAAATCTATTCTATTTTCAGTCTCACCGTTGAATATAATAACGCGACTTTCGTCTAATACAACACTGTTGTATTTTAATTCAACTTTATTATTGCATTGAATACAATGTCCCTTCATTTTTATAATTGAATCACTATTGTTAACAGTATTATTTTTAAAGCTAAACGCACACGGTAACTTTATTTTTTCCCAAATCATTCTTCTTACTACTGTAGTCCAGCCTTCTTGCATCCTTATGACCGATCTGCCATCCTTCCAAATTCTTTCAACAGGCTTTATTTTATTCCATTGTTCATTTGGTATATGAATATCAAACAATATCAAATTGGAATTTTTTCGTTTCTTCTTTGGAAGTTCATTCTCACTTTCACTATCACAACCACTGAAAATCTCCTGTTCATCATTCAAAACCAAAATTTTCTCTTCCAAACTGTGTATTTTATCATAATAATTCAGTATATTATGTCTATTTTGTTGAACATAATTGTATATATAAATAGAAGACATCAGTTGATTTAACTCCTGGCTTATTTGTACCCATACTTCATCATTTTTTCCTTTCACTTCGTTTTCGTGATATATCTGAAAATTAATGACTATGTTTTGTATTTCAGTAGGTGTGAAAGCAGGCTTGCGTCCAGCACCCATTTTTTACAGTTAAAGATTGTTTAAAAAGAAAGTATGAAATTTGGCTAAAAGCGTTATTCAAAGTTATCTTCTCAACACTAAGTTACTGACAGTTATTCCTTGACTTTGCACACTATTCTTCTCCCCTAAAATGCAAGTATATACAAGTTCGGGCGTGAAACTATACTGGAAAAAACAAAAGAATAACGCGAATACTTCGCGACATAATTTAAATGTCGCATATCTAACATCTTTACTTTTTACTTTTTTATGCGCTGCATATGCATGTTATTATGCCAATAATGTTGATTTTCAAATATGTATGCTGTAAAAGAATTTATTCGAATTCGAAAATGTATTATTGTGATTCAAAGATTTTTAATAGACTCTCTCTCGCACTCACACCTGCGTATCCACGCTATCCGAAAAAGCAGCGTATTCGTGGCGCAGCTTTTGTTTTCGAATGCGCTCTTGCGTCTCGAGCTTCATTCTACCGCGGGATGCTCGAATCGCAACTGAGAATTGCATTATCGCGTTTTTCCTCATTCGAAAGGATTGCTTATATCATCTGCGATTCTAAAATCTATATTATAATTATACACGAAAAGCTCTTTACATTGAACAGCGTTGAGTTGTGAGCGGTGCGCGATGAGCGGTGAGCGGTGCTTAAACATCACGTAACTTACGCAAATAATCGAAAGTGTTCACATAGGACCGCGTTGAGCGGTGAGCGATGAGCGTTACAGCTGAGCGGTGTTTTCGCCGCTTAAACAATCTTGATTGTGAGCGGCGGCGGTGCAATTTAATTTGGGCATTTATTAATTGCAAAATATGTATTTTTTGTCATTTTTATTTAAATATATTAAATTAGTTAGTTAATTTTTACAGTTAATCAAAAATGTAAAAAGTACTTTGCAAAATGATTTCGAATATTTTCCGCTACCCTTTGTGGATTACGAAATCCGCCATGTCCTTAAAGCTCTCAGTTGAAATTAAATTTGCGGAGTAATAACGTTCCATTTCTTGAAAATACTGTAGATCACTACAGCCATCAATTTGTCTTATAACGTTATGCAATAAGCAGGTACATCTTATTATAGCAATTGTCTTTTCTGGACAAACTTCGTTATCTTTTCCCAAGATGCGCCATTTAGCTCGTAAAATTCCAAATGCATACTCAATGCATTTTCTAGCTGTTGATGAACGATTATTAAAATTTTCTTTTATATTGTTTAAGTTTCTCGACGGATATGATCTTAAAAGGTATGGTTTGAGAGGGTAGATATGTCTCATCCCCTTTCAAAACGTGAGACGCTTCGATATTGGTTCCAGGAAACTGACAATAAGGAGACAAGTAATTTCAACTTTACTATAGACATTCGTAAAAAATCAGAAAATTTCTTTGGATTTTGACGAAGATCTGCATATAATGTGTAGAACTCTTCTCTTGCATATAATGTGTAGAATCTTCCTATGCCCACAAAAAACCCAAACCTTCGCTTATATAGCTAATGAATCGGACATGAAATTAATTTCCCTCCATAGCCTCAGGATTAAACCCCCTCACCCATCGACATCGTGAACAGACATCGACTACGAATTTTCATATGCCCATAATAATCCCAATCTGCGCATAGCTAAAGAATGGGAGTTGAAATGTTTGCCCTCCATACCCCTTCGCCTATATTCTCCGTTGCGTTTTATTAATCAAAAATATTACTTGTTTCCATATTAAAAAATTAAATGTTACTTGTTTCCATGCCATTAGGGCAACAACGTATCAAAGATATAATTTTTTTTTATTTTTCGTTCTCTGACATTTTTCACTGCACTACCACCTGTTACAACTGTCATAATATAATAGCTGCGTTCCATTGGGTAATATTTTCTACTCCCGAGTACTCCGGAGTACTCCCAACTACCCCTGCACTTTTACGTTTTACTCGTATTTACTTCTGACATCAAAAAATCGCGTTCCATTGGTGATGTACTCCGGAGTACTCCGAATCGCCCAATGGAACGCAGCTAATGAGGTATTTTAACATGTTCGTGTTAAAGGCGTTCGTTATAAATTACGAATTTTCGTTATATTTTGATTGCCGTGTGTAGAGAGTCCTTCCCGGGAATTCCCGCCCGGGATTTCCCGGGAAATCGAAAGAAAATGTATTTCCAGTTTCCCGGGAAAAAAACTACATTTCCCGGGAAAAATTCGCAAAGTTTCTTGGAAAAATCTTGAAAACACTAACTATTTCAAGGTTTTAAATTTAAAATAAGTAACTGTTATATCAAAATCCAAAAATATTTGGCAACGAATATTTCCTATCCACGTAAGCGCCAAGTGACTCAGGTGGAGCCGATGGTGCGAATGAGAAGGGGAATTTCTCATACCCAGCGGGAAATAGACGCATTCACTGATGCATGAAAAAGCTATCCTTGGGCATCTTAGAAATGCTTCCCTTCCGTATCCCTATCCATATCTTTTTTGCCATTGCATGTCATTAGCAAGAAGCAGTTTGTACGATTTTCTTATAATTAGCTTCCTTGGAAGCTATTTTGAAGATTTAAGCTTTACAAACAGTAAAGCTTTCATTTTTACTTCTTTGGGAGAAGAGAAAAAGGTTTCGCTCAAAAGAGAAAATTGACTAACAAAGTTGAAAATAACTTTTGTAGCTCGTATATGCACAGGAAAATATTTCAAAATGCTTCTGCCCAGCGGGAAATGGAATCATACCAAGAAGCATGACGGTAGCCTTTTTTGGAAGGCGAATTCCTTCCTTTTCGCATTCCGCTCCAAAACCTTTTTTGTGCAGCCATGTCATTAGAAGGAATGAGTCGAAAAGCTCTAAAAGCTCATTCACCTTCCCCACGCATTCCCGGTAAGGTGTTTGTGATACGTTCTCTTTTATTTCTTCCAAGGAAGTACAATTTCTTACACCTTCTAAATATATTAAGATCCTTGGAAGATATTGCTTTAATCCTTTTATACTAATCTTTTAGATACACATTTTTATACACAATTTAATGGTAAATTGTATTAACTGAATAAAAACTGTACATTAATTGCATATCCATATTGCCATTGGAACAGCAGCACATCAATGTTGCTTCTTTTTGAAATTTTAAAGCAAGGCAATATTGGCACACTTTATCCATCTGGACCGGACGGGACCAATCATATTTTGAATTAAATTTACTTGTATCTTTTCTTAAATGAGTTTTTCATTTATTTTTCAACAGTAATTGTCCCTCCTAATTCCCGTTTCATTTTTCCCGGGTTCCCGGGAATCCCGGGAAAAATTAACTTATTTTTCCCGTTTCCCGGGAACAAAAATAATCCGGGAAACGTGACTCTCTAGCCGTGTGTCAATGCTATAAACGGGGTAATTCGAATTATCGCTTAAACCGAAAATTTTCAGCTCCCTCAAGCTTAATTTATTTCAGCTTAAGACAAATTATTTTGTGTATGTGTAAGGAGTGCTCAAAATGGCTGATTTTGGTCTTACATTAAAAGAATAATCTCACTCTATTCCGGTTAGTTATTAAGGTTATTTTAAACGTAAATTTTGAATTGTTTGAGAGAGAATCCGAATCTGTTTATACAAGCAATTCGTCTTTTTAAGCTTAAAACCGTCTTACGCATAAACAAAGTAAATGTAAGTTGAAATCGATTGCGTATTAAATACCCGTTTATACTTTAATTCGAAATTTTGGCGTAACTTTAAGTTAAATCGATTTAATTTTGCTGCTATAAACTTGGTAATTTAAAAGTATATGGAAAACTAAAAATTTTAAGATTTAATATGAATTATTTGGAAATTTGCAATTTTCTGAACGGAGCAAATTGAATTAACCCGGGAGCAAATTACTGGTGTATTCAGCATTATCATAAAAGCTTTTTTGTAGTAATTATGCGCGAATCTATGTATCACATTTTTAACAATTTTTTTTCGTCTTCCAATTGGGATCAAATTAAAAAAATAGCATAACTAAACGGAGCAAATTAAGATCTTTATAATCGTATTTTTTTATTATATCATCACTTTTGTGCGCCGGGACCCTTCCGGTGACGACATGATACCCAACAGAACCATCGGCTTTGTGGGAAAAATACAAGAACGGCATGACTGAAGACATACTTCGCAGAATTAGACAAACAAACCAATATCCAAACTCTCGAACTTTTATAGGAATAATTGGTTTTTCGTTAATGGTTATAAATATTTGTTGAAGAGTTGAATTTTGAAGATTTGGATTATTTTTAAATGCCTTAAGGTTGGGTGCAGCGAGTCGGAAAAGCATCATCTTTGTTTATTTACGCGCCGAGAAACAAAACGAAAAACATAGTTTACCAGCAAGTTTTGTAAAAGAATACATATGTACATAGGTAATTTTGGTCACATTTAAAATGAAAGCATATTGAATCTAATGCCTCCAAATTTTACAGAAATAAGTATTGGTTCTTTTCTTAGATATTGCGAATAGTTTGATTTTCAATATTTGCATTAATTTCACATGTTTTGACGAACACAATTTCGCAATATAAGCGAAAATAAAAGTTGGCATTGCTTTTTCCAACTATAAAATATTTGTTTCATTTTTCGATTTTGTTTTATTGTTCTCGAAAAATTTTAAAAAAACCTATAGAAAATGGCCCTCGTATTTCGAGTGCTGGATGCTGCTATTTGCATTAATTTTAAATCCATTAACAGAATACACAGACAATTTTGGTCATAGTTCGAATAAATGCATTTTGAATCTAATGACTCCAACTTTTATAGGAATAGGTTTGGATTGATTTTAAATGTTTAAACGTTGGGTGCAGCGAGTCCCAGCTATCCATAATACAGAAAATAAGCGGTTCATTAAACTCATCTGTGTATGAAAATTCATATCTCGAAAAATGCCATGTCAATGGATGGTTTCACATTTTGTTATTTGGAATAAAAAATACAAAAAATGCCTTTTTCAAACTCTACTACTGTATATTAAAATTCATATCACCTGATTACTACTATTGGCTTATGGGAGCAGCATAGGCGCGCCGGGTTCCAACTAGTGTCTTTATAATCACTAATTTTGTTATTCCCTAATTCCGGTGAATCTTCATAAATGAGATTGTTTATACAATTCCATTTCATGTCGCAGGATACAAGCCGCACCGATCCGCTGACTGTTGGATAGCGACGACACCGTTCGACACGTTGAATCTTGTCGAAAGGTGATGCATGCGTCCTGGCAAAAAGTATCAAATCGTAGCAGGCGGCATGGAGACTTATTTTTTGTCGCTTCGTGTTCCTTCAATGGAAAGACTGCTTGTAGCATCCGTCAATGCCGCATGCTACATGTTGCCTCAGTGGAATTGCGATAGCGCCTTAAGGGTTCGAGACATTAGATTCAATATGCTCCTACTGTGTGAAATTATGAAATTGTTTCTGATACAACAGAGAATGATTCGAAAGACAATTGCGTTGTAATTACCTTGAAAGTAGGCAGGAAATTGCCCTGTACAATATGCCTGTTGTATTTTTGGATGTTGCCCAGGAAATATGTAGAATCACTTCCCGTTCCAGAAAATAATGAACGTAATGGCTCTCTCTGGTGGTGGGACCAATTGTGGTATTTCACTTCTCCACCTGCACAACACAATCCAGGAGATTCACCGCTGTATTTTAACGCCTTACAATGCGAACAAACGACTGACATTTCTCTAATCGTTACTGATCTGTCCCCACCGTAATCGATTTCCGGATCGTAATGGAATGCCGTTTGTTCCAGGTTCACAGGAGCACCGAGTCGGAGCAATCGGTCATGTTTATTTTGTCGTGTTCGCTGGCGTTGTGTATGATGCGCACGAACTTGTTGCATTCTCAATCTATTCGCTTGTCGTTTATTTTCAGTGGCTCTCGAACGTAATTCGGACATGCCAATACGACTATTTTCACTATCCGCCGCTCATTTGACTGATTTCGATGACTTATGCAAGCTCGAGTTCTCCTCGGCATTGTAATGAACAATGTAAAATGACTCGGAATTGTCTGCAACTTTCCTTGAAAACTTTACAATATTGAAATCCTCAAACTAAGTCCAAATTTGTGGCTATGTTTAAGGCTGGCCTTGGGAACTTTACACTATTGAACTCCTCAAACTAAGTCCAAATTTGTGGCTATGTTTAAGGCCGGCCGTATTCCAAAGCTTCATATGCAGCTTTTCGTCACTTATTGCTTGGAGATTTATGTTGTAAAGCGGCATGTGACGATTTGTAGCTCTGGTATACGGCCGGCAAAGTCAATTTACCTTAATAGAATTTCAAAACTCTCATGAGATGTTATCACATAAGTCAACACATTCCTTCCTCTTCAAATAATACCCCGTAATCATTTGCGCCTTCTACAATATATGAGTTTTCATTATGATTCAGAAAAAAAGGTACTATCACAGCCGAGGAATTTAGTGATGGGTTAAGTTAAAACTCATAGCTCATAAGTCTTTTTATCGGAACATATTTACGGCCAACTACAAATGTTTAAGGTAATCCAGATGAGAATGATGGAGAATATGATCTTGCACCTTAAAGATGTTAATAAGATATTGTTTAAGTGTAATTTTCAATCTATATACAGGGTGTTCCCGCCTAAGATGCTAATCTATTGAGGGTTCATTCCTGGATGTATTTTGAGAAAAAAATTGTTCTAGAGAAAGGGGCTATCGGCCCTATCCACTGAGACACAGGGTGTTTAAGAAAAGACGTTTGAACAATTTTTTAATTTACTTAAACTTTAACTACTCATCAACTATTTATCGCATGGCAAGGTAATTAGGTTCATTTTTTAGAGAATTTATTTTATTTTGATATCAATAGCATCAACCTCAGTCACTTCGTTTAGAGGATGTGTAAGTTCAAAGTCAAAATTTTGTTTTTTTTAACTAAAATTTCAACTAAAACCACCTTTTTCTCCAAAACAATACGTAGTTAACCTGTAGTATATTGAAAATGTTGAAACTCCTACCTACAATACAGACGTAGCCAGATAGCTGTAAACTAGCTAGATAATTAGGAAAAAGCCTGTAACAAATATCTACAGTCAGTCGCCACTTGATCATGAAGCAATAAAGATCATTGTAAACAATTAAACGGGTTTTAATTATTAAAATATACCACATGGCGCAGTCGGTACCCGGTGGAAAAAAATTAAATAAATAATAAAAAGAAAAAAAATTAAAGCTAAAGTGAATTATAAAGAATAAAATGAAAAAAAAATGGAGTGCAAATAAATTTAAAAGCCACATGCAAGGTGACCTTTGGGATCAAACATTAATAAAGAAACACGCGAATCGGTAAAGGAAAACCCACGAAATAAAGGAAAACAACCGTAGAAAATATTACGAATAAGTTAAGAGGAAGACCACTTCTTCTTCTTGAATGGCGCAGGACCGGGCCTCTCGAAGTCTCCTCTTCCAGTCGCCTCTACGTCTTGCTAGCTCTCTCCAATTTGTTATACGAAATTTCCGCATATCTGCTAGCACCTCATCCATCCACCTATTTCTTGGCCGCCCTACTCTTCTTCTTCCTGATGGTCTACCATTAAAAATCCTGGCTAGGCTTCTCTCTTCTGAAGCTCGTACAACGTGTCCGAGCCATCGCAGTCTATTAGTCTTATGTATGTAGCTATATTTATTTCGTCATAGATTTCTTGAAGTTCTTCGTTTGTCCTAATGCGCCATTTTTTCTGGTTAACCCTTACAGGACCAAATATTCTTCTTAAGATCTTCCTTTCGAAAATTTTAAGCTGATTTTCTATTTGTTGGGTCAATGTCCAAGCCTCTGACCCGTAGCACAGGACTGGGCGGATTAATGTTTTATATAGTCTGACCTTGCACTGTCTTGAAATTTCTTTGTTTTTTAGGACCGGGACTAGTGCAAAATAGGTTTTATTTGCGGTCCGATGCGTCTATGGATGTCGTCCTTTAATTTATTTTCTGCAGTAAGCATTGTCCCTAAATAGATAAAATTTCCTACAATTTCCACACTATGATCGTCAAGGCTGATACTTCGCCCTAATCGTTGTCTTCGTTTTGATACGATCATTGTACTTTGTTTTTGTGTCATTTACTCGTAGATTGAACTTTGCTGAACTTTCTACAATTTTGGAAAAGGTTTCCTTTACATCTTCCGCTTTGCGTCCAATTATGACTATGTCATCTGCGAAGGCTAGTATCTGAATGTTCCTTGTGAAGATGTTATTTGCTCCATTAAACTGTGTTTCCCTCATTATTGCTTCCAAAGCAATGTTAAAAAGTATTGGTGAGTGAGATCGCATCTCCTTGTCGCAGACCCGATTCTTGAGGGAAGTTAATCGAGTTGCATCTTCGTATTCTCACTCGTGTTTTACAATCTTTGGTCGTCATTCTGCATAGGTCTATTAATTTTTTCGGGAAACCCATTTCACTCATCTTCTTCCACAACTCTCTTTTATTCAGCAGGTCGTAAGCATTTCTATAGTCTACAAAAAGAAGATGAATATCAATGCTTTCTTCCCAGCATTTTTCAAGTATTTGTCTCATTATGAAAATCTGGTCTGTTGTCGATCTATTTGTTCTAAATCCTGCTTGGTAATCAGCTGCTTTATCTTCCAAATGTGGGTTCAGTCTATTAAATAAAATATGTGAAAGCACTTTGTAGGCTGTGTTCAACAAAGATATTGGTTTTTGCAGCTCATCAATTCACCTTTTTTATGGACTGGGACCATTGTGCCTAAAAGCCATTCTTCTGGCATCTTGCTGCTTCTCCATAGTTTTACGATGAGGTTATGTAAGACATGGCATAACTTCTTCCCGCCATTTTTTAAGATTTCCGGGGGTATGCCATCTGGACCTGGAGCCTTATGATTTTTCAGTTTCGCTATGGCATTTGCAACTTTTTCTATTGTAGGATCTGGCGTATCGTTTTCTGGGTCATCTGTACTACGGTTGTCTGCTTCTCCCTGCGTTAGGTTTATGTTTTCTTTGAAGAAGTCTCTAAAGTATTTCTCCCACACCTCGAGTATGTCCTCGATACTACTAGCTATAGTACCATCTTCTCTTCTTACCATGGTGCAGGTGGGTTTATAACCTTTCTTAATCATGTTGACTTCTTTGTAAAAACTCGTAGCGTGTTTATTAGTGTAGCTTTGCTTAATCGCACTTATTCTATTTCTGAAGTAGTCACGTTTTTTCTTCCTTAATAACTTTTACGTGTCTCTTCGTGCTGCTACACATTTCTCGTGATTTCCTCTGGTCATTCTTTCTAGGTACACCTGTCTTGCTTGGTTTTTTATTTCAATGCTTCTCTTGCATTGATCATCAAACCAGTGCCTCCTTCTCTCTTGGTTCTGTGTGCCTAATACACTGTGTGCCTAATACACTGTCTCTGTGATTTTTTCTTTTATCGAGTTCCACATCAGGTTCAGATCATTTTCCACTTCCAGACTCCTTGTTATTTCCTCTAGCTTTCCTGTTAACATTCTTTCATACTGTTGTTTTGTTTCTTCATTTCTTAATTTTTCTATGTTCCACTTTGTTTGTCTATCATTGTTTCTTCTATGTCTTGTCGCTAGTTTTTTCGCCCTCATTTTCCCAACAACTAGGTAATGATCGGAAGACCACTTAAGAAAATAAAATATCTAACTATTTATAAAGCTACGGATTACATCATAAAAGTTGATCCATTAAATTTGGAAGGAGCCAATCTATCAGAAAATTGGCGAAAATTCTGGCAGAATTACCAGATTTTTTACATCGCAGCTGAAGAAATAGAACACAAAGAAGAAGCCGTTCAAATAGCGGTTTTTTAAATTCAATTGGACCAGATGCAGTCGAAATATACAATTCATTTAACCTCAGCCCAGAAGACAAAAAGAAATACAAGAAAGTAGTGGAATCATTTGAGAAATTCTGTAGCCCGCAGAAAAATGAAGGGTACGCAAGTTTCATTTTTCATAATAGACACCAACATCATTGTGAGCCTTTTGACAATTTCTTAATGGATATTAAACTTGTCAGAAATTGTGGCTACTCAGATCAAGAAGATCGGATTCTACGAGATAGGATCGTTCAAGGGATAGCACATAAGCACCTTCAGGAAAAGCTATTAGAAACTGAAAATCTAACACTAGCGAGAACACTAGAGATTGCTAGGGCAGCAAAAGCTTCAACGTCGCAACTCCAATAAATGCAGACAGGAATGTCATCGCTAAATATGGTATCAAATGTTCCAATTAGTAATTCTTATAAACAAAACACTAATAATTATTTCAATTTTAGAAATAATAGTAACAAAAGTAATGTAAAGCAAGTAGGAAAAGTAGATCAGCAGTTAAATTCAAAAACATCAAAAAAACACGTATCACATTTTAACAGTAGTAGACAACAAAAGTACATCGATTGTAAATATTGTACGCGAAATCATATACAGGGAAAGTGTCCAGCCTACGGACAAACATGTAATGAATGTGGTAGGAGTAATCACTTTGCGGTAGCATATAAGTCAGGAATAAAACAGGTAAGGGAATTACAAAACATGAATGATGAATTTTATTTAGATACAATAACAATACAAGTTATAGATAAAGTTTCATGGTGGGAAAATGTTAAAATAAACGGTAAAATAATAAAATTTAAAATAGATTCGGGTTCTGATGTAAATGTTTTGCCACTTGATATAAGTCGGTCATTAAAAAACATAAATATTAATTCGTATAAGAGTGTAGTCCATGCATATGGTGGATTTAATTTAGAAGTAGTTGGTTCCACGACAATAGCATGCACAGTAAGAAATAAAATAGAAGAAATACAATTTTTAATAATTAAAAACGGTCCGGTGCCCATTCTCGGGTTAAAAACATATTTAGAATGAAATTTAATAAAATTGGTTGATTTAATTGATACAACAGTGTCAAAAAACGAATTTATAGAAACAAATCAAGACTTATTTGAAGGAATAGGCAAATTTGTAAACAATTTTAAAATAGATATCAAAGAAAACGTGCAACCCATAGCCGCATACCATTGGCAATTAGAGATGCAGTGAAAATTGAATTAGATAGGTTAGAGCAGTTACAAATTATTGAAAAAGTGGATTTCGGAGTGGAATGGATATCAAATATAGTCCAAGAGCTAGTGACAGAATTGCAAAGTGATTTTGTAGAGGATGGGCCTTTGATATAAGGTAGATTAGGTAAAGCACAACCGATTAAAAATATTCGCCAGTTCGAGTCTACTTAAGTTTTAATTTTATGAATTTTTGAACTTGTCGATTTTTTGACCATGAAAAAAGTGATATTGCAGAGGATGGGACTTGGTATATAGGTTAATTGGGTTGCCCCCAGCTCATATTCCGATTCCCATCTCGTTTTTTAGGTTAGGTTTGACTTTTGGGAATTTTTGAACATGTCGGTCTGATCAAGATGGACAAAGTGATATTGGAGAGGATGGGGTTTGGTATAATGGTGAGATAGGCCACCAAGAACCCTAATTCAGCTGCCCATCTCATATGCAATCACGGTTGCGATTTTGGCGGCTTTTAATTTTGTGGCCATTTTCGGTATGACCCAAGTGATTTTGTAGAACCCAAGATTTGGACCATAGGCTCGTGGCATCTGCCAAATGTTACATTTTCAATCCCATCTCCGTTCCATCAATATTTTCCGTTTAATTGAGAAAAATTGGTTGATGGAAAAAAAACATTTTAATGATTATACAGGGTGTATACCTTTAAGCTTACAAAGCGGCCGGCTGTAGATAGGTTTTGGATAGACGAAGAAAAAATCGTATGGGTGGGGGGGGGTAAATCTTAACGGTTTAGCAGCTAGGGCGTTTTGAATTTTTTTTGTAGAGGTTTACATATCACCCAGTATTTATGTAACCCTTTGAGCTATTTTCATGAATAGGATACCAGTGTACGTAGAATACTCCTACCTATCTAAAACTGTCAAAATCAAGGATCCAGCTAGCCAACTTCCAGAGCAATGAGTCGTCAAAATTTCGTTTTTTTTAACTAAAATTTCAACTAAAACAACTTTTTCTCCAAAAAATACCTAGTTAACTGATATTTTTTTTGCAAAATTGGAAAGCTTGGTCAATTCCTATCAATATTGTCTGGACAATTTTTACGCTACGGCCTTTACTTTTGAAGTTATTAGCAAGTTTGATGTTAAAATTTGCCTTATTTGGTGCTTTTTGGCAAAGCTTAGGTGAAAAGGCACAAAAAAGAGCCAATTTTAGCGTTAAAATTGCTTATAACTCCAAAAATAAAAGCCGTAGGATACAAATTGTCCGGACATTATTGATAAGAAATTGTCCAAGCTTTCCAATTTTGTAAAAAAAAATATTAGTTAACTAGGTATTTTTTGGAGAAAAAGGTGGTTTTAGTTGAAATTTTAGTTAAAAAAAACCCAAAATTTGACTTTGATGACTCATTGCTCTGGAAGTTGGTAAGGTGGAAAAAATGGTTTGTACAAAAGTTGTAGATCTTTTTATTACCTACAACTTTTATATTTAACTTTTTTCGATAGGAGGTCTACTTTCGCCGAAAGTCGTCCAACGTTGGAAGCCAATATTCGAATGAAACGTTCACCGCATCGTGAAGAGCCGGCTTAAGCCCGGGACACACATTTGCGCACAGCGTGACGGCCGTGTGTTGGAAAACACACGGAGAAAAAGTAAACAAGTAAAATCTTACCAGTCAGTCCCCACATTTCCGCGTCTCCATGTCCGCACCGCATCAAATTTTACTTGTTTATTTTCTCTCCGTGTGTTGTCCAACACACGGCTGTCATGCGGTGCAGACACGGTTCGGATATGTGCAGAGGCGCAACAACTCTGATATTTCAGGGGGGGCCGACTGGATATCCCGGGGGGGGGGCGCCTATGGATATGTGTGTCCCGGGCTTTAAGAAGCAAACGGAGCCCGCAGCATGAGTGAAAAAGCTGCGCTTTTAAACAACCAGAGCGAATGGGAAACTCGTTTTCTTTTTATTTGGTTTTTCCTCTACATGGAAGAACGGGGAATTCTCTTTAAAATTATCTTAAGGAAGATCGATTGAAGGAGCATATTCCAAATTAAAAATCTGAAATTTGAATACGTTATTTATTGATATCTCATACATTCAATAAAATTTTTTAAAAAACATTGGACGTCTTGCATTCGAGTAATTAGTATTCAATATTCAAGTAAAGGTCGAGTAAAAATGATATTAAACGTGGGAATTTATTGTACATAAAAATGGATAATTCTCCATAACTAGACGTCAAACTGCTTTAAAATTTTGTCAATAATTATAATCAGATTAGAATGTCAACTTTTATTTACAGAATAAATTTGACTTCTATCATGGGAATTTAATTTTACATTCTCTGTCCTTATATTATACTATTTTCAGAGATCGATCCTTCTTAAGTGGTTTGAACGTTTTCGGTTTATCGGTTTATTTTTAAAGGAGATCAATACATGTAATTGTTATGGCATTCTAAAAAGAACCTAGGTGCAAATGATGAAAATGAGTTCGATCACGAGATTGTTGTGTTTGCCGCCCCCTAAAAGTGCCGCCCTCGTGCGGTGCACACTCTGCACGCCCGCACCCAGCGGGCCGGGTTATAATGTATGTTTGTGTATACAATACACAACTACTCATAATATCTGAAATATATAACATAAATATGCCACTAGAGGGGTATATACATCCATTTTAACTCAATTTGCTATATAAAACTAGATTTTACGATTTTTCAACTTCAACTGGAGATGGCAAGGGTTTCTACAACTGGGAAAGAGATGGGCAAGTGGATATGTATTGTAGATGTTGTAACGAACCCTAATATTCAAATCCCATCTCCTACAAAATCACTTGGGTCATACCGAAAATGGCCACAAAATTAAAAGCCGCCAAAATCGCAACCGTGATTGCATATGAGATGGGCAGCTGAATTAGGGTTCTTGGTGGCCTATCTCACCATTATACCAAACCCCATCCTCTCCAATATCACTTTGTCCATCTTGATCAGACCGACATGTTCAAAAATTCCCAAAAGTCAAACCTAACCTCCAAACGAGATGGGAATCGGAATATGTGTTGGGGGCAACCCAATTAACCTATATACCAAGTCCCATCCTCTACAATATCACTTTTTTCATGGTCAAAAAATCGACAAGTTCAAAAATTCATAAAATTAAAACTTAAGTAGACTCGAACTGGCGAATATTTTTAATCGGTTGTGCTTTACCTAATCTACCTTATATCAAAGGCCCATCCTCTACAAAATCACTTTGCAATTCTGTCACTAGCTCTTGGACTAATATAGTGATCGTAGAAAAACCAGGAAAGAAAATTCGCATATGTCTTGATCCTAAAGCACTGAATGAAGCGATTAAGCCATTAAACCATTCAATACAATCTTTCGAAGAGCTAACAGCTAAATTAGCTAACAAATCTATATTTACCGTCCTTGACTTGAAAGACGGGTATTGGCAAGGGAGTTTAGATGAAGAATCAAGTCAATTGTGTTCAATTAGTATTCCATTTGGATTGTACAAATATAAACGTCTTCCATTTGGAATTAGAAATCCGGAAATTTTTCAAAAATTTAATGAAAATAATTTTAAAGATATAGATGGTGTATACATTTATTTAGATGATATACTAATAGCGGCAGAATACGAAATTGAACATGATCGGAAACTTAAAGAAGTTATTGAAAGAGCTAGAAATTTGAAAATAAAATTTAATAAACAAAAAATCCAATTCAAAGTCCCAAAAGTTAAGTATTTAGGGCACATCATATCACATAAAGGAGTGTCGTGCGATCCAAATAGAGTCAAGGCAATTAGCGATTTACAAGCGCGCACAAATAAAAAAGAATTAAAAAGTCTCATGGGAATTATTAAAACAAATGTTGTATACAAATGAGAGAAAAACCATGACAATTGTATAGAAAAAATCAAGTCTATAATAAAGAACTCACATGTACTGAAAACATATTAGTAGAGGGTAATTGTCATATGATAGTGATGTAGTTGGGAAGTTGGATTGGCAAGTAGCTTTTCATAGTAAGCAAAGGGCAAAAAATGGAAAATTGGAATTTTTTAGTGTTTTCAAAGGCCTAAAATGGGCATTTCAAATAAAGTAACGAAGTATTGCGTATGCTCACAAGAAAGTACATAAAAAAACCTACAATTTTAAAAAAAATATTTTACCGTACGTATGATTTGGCATAAAATGGCGGCAATTTTATTTTTTTTTCGAAAACTGCCATTTTTTGCCGTAAAAAGCGAATTTTTTTTTTGAAATTTCAACCACATCATCCACATTATAGCATCAAAGTACATCTTTTCTCCAATTTTTATCAAAATCCGACCTTTTTCCCCTTATTTATTGCACTTTTAGTAAAATAAAACAAAATTTCATACATTTTGGTTTTTTGAGGTTAGGATTATTTTTAAAGTATTTATACCGAATCAGTTCGATAGTCTATTCATTCAAGAGTATTTTCCATTTTTTTTATTATTCTACGATCAACAGAACTGGAGAAATAAAAAAAAATGTGTAGCAATGCACTCAAAATGCATAAAAATGGACATTTATGCAATTTTCTCGTGCAGCACAGGACCGATTTTGCAGAAATTTTTTTTTCGCTTTATCTTAACATATGTAAAGAAAAAAAAACAAAAAAATCCAACTTCCCAACTACATCATAACTTCGCTTTTTTTGTTTAAATTCCCTCTACTATATGACCCGAATGAAAAAATTACTATAGAAGCCGATGCATCTAAACACGGACTAGGAGCTTGTTTGATGCAAAATGGTAAGCCAGTTAATTTCATATCAAGCAGCCTTTAGGAGACAGAACAACGATATGCTCAAATAGAGAAGGAGCTCCTCTCTATTGCATTTGCATGCATCAGATTTCATTACTATATTATGGTAAACCTGTTGAAGTTATAACCGACTACAAACCACTCATTGGAATATTCAAAAAGGAAATTTACTAAGTACCAAATGCACGTATGCAAAGATTAATATTGAAGCTTAGAAAATATAATACTGAAGTCAAACATTCACCTGGAAATAAAATGTATATTTCAGATTTACTTTCACGAAATTGTTGCTCAGAACAACAACCCTCATACAATTAATGTTAGTGAAAATAGGAAAAATCTAATAAAAGAAGAGACTGATAAAGACAAAGAATTAAAAGAACTAAAAGTAGTACTAGCAAGTTGTTGGCCGCAAGATGAAACAAAAGTAAAGGAAATTATTAAACATTTTTGGAAATATCGCGATCAGTTAATACTAGATGATGGAATTATCTTTATAGATGACAGAATTGTAGTTCCTACCTCCATGAGAAATGAAATCCTAAATTTACTACTTCAGTCGCACTAAGGATTGAAAAGACAAAATCTAGAGCAAAATCGTCCGTATTTTGGCCAGGAAACAATGAAATGATAGAAAATAAAGTTAGCGCATGTAAGATATGTCAAAAATACAGAAAAGCGAATACAAAGGAACCGTATATTGTCCACGAAGTACCAAAAATACCTTTTGATAAGATTGGAGTAGATATTTTTGAATATGCAAAAGTAAATTATCTTATAATAGCTGATTACTTTTCAAAATATTTTGAAATAATAAAAATAACGAATAAGTCTCATGGGTTACCAAGAATAATCATCGCAGTTAATAATCCGTTTGGGTCATATGAGTTTGAGACCTTCGCAAAAAATATGATATTCAGGTCATCACGGCAAGCCCCAATTATTCACAGGCAAATGGGTTAGCGGAAAGGTATGTAAAGAAAGCCAAGCAACTACTATAGTTCAAAAATGTAAAGATTCAAAAGAAGAACTATGGTGGACTATATTAGAATATCGCAATACTCCAATGAAAGGATACTACCAAAGTCCGGCCGAAATTTTAATGGGTAGAAAACTAAGGACACTATTGCCACTTAAATCAACTCAAATAGAAAAGGCAAGACCAATATGCAAAATGTATTGAAACCAACACGGGAAAAATTCGAAATTATTATAATCGGAATACGAAACATAAAGAAAATTATAAAAATGGACAGCCTATGGACAGACAAGTGAAAAGGTGCCGGCGGCCCGGGCGCGTCTTTCTTCTTCATCATATTCTGTGTGCCGGTTGTTTTTGAAAATAAAAATGGCGTCGAATGAATGCTGTAAGAAAAAATTAATATTTTAAAACATAAATTTTATTAAACAGAGATAATGTTTTAGTTATTTTTACATCAAAAGTAAATGTCTAATGATGATAAATGTACAAGGATTTTTTTTGTACGTCTTCAATTTTACAAACATGAGTGAGAATTTTACAAATTATAACTTCCGGTCAAATTTTCTATGAGAAAAAAAACAAAAGTTTAAAACTAATGGCTTTCTTAGAAAGCTTAGAGTGTTCTCTTTAAAATGTTTTTTTTATTTTTATTTTTGCGTACATTTTAGGCAAGGATACTTTAGTTTTTCCCCGAACGCCTCGCTAGAAAGTTTGAATTCAGTTTTTTGGCGCGCTTGGATATTTTTCGAATTTGCTCCTTTTTTTGTTTTTGTATGTGGAAGACTAGAGCTCAGGGAAAGCCCTTTGTACTGTCGACAATCTATTTATTATTTTTAATAATTTTTTATACTAATAACACAATTTTTTAAAAATAAAATAAGTTATAATATAAATTTTAGTAAAATTTCCGCTCTTTCACGTGGCGCTGTTAGTTTTTCGAATGTTTTTTATTTTTCGATATATAAAGCAAAAACCAAATTTTCGAATTTGTTTTCGAAATTGTAAACTTAGCATATAATAATGATTAAATTTGGGTTTGTAGTAAATAAAACACCTTTTCCACTACAACTTCTTTATTTTAAGAAATAATACTTTGGAAAGAACTTTAACTACAATTTTTAATTATAACGAATTTAAACGAAACGAATTTTAAAGCTCCACACCGAACACATTAGTTGCTTTATGTCAACTAAATTAAGATTTCTATGTTAAAATGAAAATATGTGAATGTCACGATACATTGAGGCGGATGCAACATAATATTGCAGCCGACTCCGCTTATAAAATCTGCTGACGATCAGAACAAATTTTTCTTTTTTTTTTTATGTGAAAACGTCAAGCTCAAGAATCACCCTTTGTACTACTAGTCCGTCATGTCGTTCAAGTCATGGTGCAATGTCTAGTAGTAAGCTTGATGTGAAGGATAGAGAAGGAAAGGATAGGTTAGAGGTCTGGAGGGTGCGTGAGTAGATGTCGGTGGACCTTGCGTTTGAACTCTGAGGTGTTATATGAGTTCGGAAATATCGACTGCGGAAGACAATTCCACAATCGAGTTGTTCTATTTATAAACGAACTTCTAAAACGTAATGTGCGCGAAGAGGGGGGCTGAAGGGTGTGGGGGTGAGCCGAGTTGGCTAGTCTTGTGTTGCGGGAAAAAAGTTGCCGTGTAGGCATGAGGTTTCTAATTTCAGTGGAGCAGTCGCTATAGTAGTAGCGGTAAAACTTGCTGAGGGCTGCTACATTCCTACGGTGGCTTAAAGAGTCGATGGAGGAGCAAATGGTCCTATCGCCAATGAGTTTAATGGCGCTGTTTTGCCAAGCCAAGATGGTTTTTGGGGCGCCCGCCCAAATGTACGAGTTGTATTCAAGGCGGGGCCGAATGTATGACTTGTAGATTGTAGCCAGAGCAGATGGCTGAAGGAGGAACTTGCATCTCTTGAGGAATCCCAGGCATTGGTAAGCTTGTTTGGCGATTTGGAATATGTGATTATTCCATCGCAGATTCGAAGATAAGGTTACGCCTAGGATTTTAAGAGATGGTTCAGACATTACATTCTTTTCGCCCACTGAGATAGAGGGACGGTCGGTACAGGTTTTTGTAGAGAAAAGGCAGTACTTTGTTTTCGTTGCGTTGAATTCGACGCGATTCTTGAGGCCCCAAGCAAGAATGAATTCAATGTCCCTGTTAATAGAGTTGGACATGAGTTCACGGTCTAGGAGACAAGGTCTGGCACGTGCTTGTCTTATATTGTCAAAGGCGTAGGAGTAACGCAAAGTACCGTCATCGGCAAAACTGTGAAGTGGGTTGGAGGGGATTGAGAGCAGATCATTAATGAATATAAGAAAGAGAGCAGGAGAGAGGATCGAGCCTTGGGGGACGCCGGCCGAGATGGAATGAGGGTCAGATTCTACGCCATCCAACACTAAATTGATGGAACGGCCAGAAAGGAAGCTCTCAATCCAGTTCCGTAGAACTGAGTCGACACCAATAGCTTGGAGTTTAGACAGCAGAGCGGGATGCCATACTCTGTCGAAAGCCTTGGAAATATCCAGAGCAACCAGACCAGACTCACCAAAGCGATGGATGCTTTGGTTGAGATCCTCAGTCAGACACACAAGAAGATCGCCAGTAGATCTTTTAGATCTAAAGCCGTACTGCCTGTCGTGTATAATTTGGTTAGATTCTAGATATTTCATCAGCTTTCGGTTGATTATTGTCTCCATGATTTTGGAGAGAACAGAAGTAATTGCTATTGGGCGGTAGTTTAAAGGGTCGCTGGCTTCACCTTTTTTCGGGATGGGCTGAACACGACCTAATTTCCAAGAGTCGGGATACACTCCGGAGAAGTAAGTCAGGGCAAAAAGTTTTCGCAGCGGTTTAGCCAAAAGTGAGGCACATTTCTTGAGTACCATAGCGGGAATATTGTCAGGGCCAGTGGATTTATTGACGTCGAGTTCTTTGAGACATTTATACACCTCTCGAGTTCTGAAAAAAGTTCCATCCATTGAATGGGCGTTGCGCTCGAGAACCGCGGGTGGCGTATCAGTTTCAGGTAAAGAAGAATTTGAGGCGAACAGAGATGCTAATAAATCGGCCTTGGGTTTGCTTTCTTTTATCACCTCCCTCCTATTAATAAATGGAGGGGTTGAGGAAGAGGTAAAATTCTTCTTGATGGAGGCTACCAAGGACCAGAAGTTTTTGCTGCCTACGCGCCTGATGGTGGAATTACAGGAGTTTCTCGATTTGATATACTCACGCCGAAGTGACTCGTTTGGGGAACCGGTGTACGCTCTATATGCGGCTTCCTTAGCTTTAATTGCGTTCATGCACTCCCTATTAAACCATCTATTTGGCCTAGGCTTAATAGATTTGGTAGAATGAGGAATAAACAAACACATTCCTGCCCATATTATTTTAGTAATACAGAGCGCGGCATAGTTCGCACTGGCAGCGCGGAAACACAAATTCCAGTCAGTGGCTTGGAAAAAGCGAATAAGTCTCAACCAGTTGGCTTTCCCATAGTGCCAGACAGTTCTTTTGGGAACTGCTCCGGTTGGAGTAGAAGATGGATATGGGAAATTGGCGCTGATTAGTTTGTGGTCCGAGTTGCCAAGGGGTGAGCTAACCTCGACGGAGTATCGAGTTGGATGAGTTGTAAGAAATAGGTCAAGGAGATGGGCTCCGTGACCTTCAACGTCCGGAACTCGAGTCGCACAGTTCACTAATTGGTGCAAATTATTTAAGTCTGCAAAGATCTCTGCGTCTTTGCCAGAAACACTGGTGCCATTTGAGTAATTTAGCCACTCTTCATTATGGACGTTGAAATCACCCGCAACAATGATTTCACACTCCGGGTGGGAAAATAAAAATCCGGAGATTCGTTCGGAGATAGCGTCGAAGGCTAACGTCGAGGCTTCATTACTTATATTAGGACTTCTGTATAGAAAACAGAAGAATATGACGTGGCTACGAAGAATTATTTTAATCCATACATGATTAAATTCAGAAGATGTACTATTGTACACCATCTGGAAAGCCACGTCGTTCCTAATATATATGGCGACTCCCCTATGGTTGGAGAAATTGTGCACTAAGGTATACCCAGTCACTTGAAATCGATCGAGATCAGTATCGGTGACTTGAGTTTCACTTAGTGCGAAAATGGCCGGGGCATGGATATGGAGATGGCACATTACAGGAAAGAAGTTCGCAAGGAGGCCCCTGATATTACAAAAAACAATAGAAAAATCATTGTTTTTGTTTCGGGGCCTCTCCTGCGCAAGGTCCATGACCTCATTTGTGGCTGACTCACTGCACTTTTATCCCAGTAAGCATTTTTATATAACTCCTCCATCATCCTGATCCTGCAAATGGATCTGATCTAGTATTATCGGTTAATTCGATTTTGGTGACACTCACATTTTCTCCTTTATTTTTACAAATTTTTAACTTACAGATAAAAAGGCAAATAAAGATTGATAAAATTAAAATTAAAATTAATGAGCTACTAATCGCTACATTGTTTTTAAATTCTATGTATTGAATTTCTTCTCTATTTTTAATGTTTTCGATGTTAAGATTTGCTAATGACAGATTATTATCAAATAATTTCGTAAAATTCATGTGAGTGATAGGTATTATTACGCTACTAGTGAAGTTATCTATTTTATTTTTAAATACAAAATCTTTTATTTGGATCTTACTATTGATCTATTGAGGATAGATTATTTATTTTTAATTTACATGCGTTGTTAACCCAGAGCGCATTTCTTATACAATCGTTACCATGAAATTTAAGATTTTTCTTTATAACAACTTGATCATCATTAATGTAAACGTTGTTATTTTGTACAATTACTTCTTCAATTTTATAAAATGAGTCACGTTCGAGCCCTTGAACTATCCAGTGCTTTTGCTCCCAGTGACTTACAGTTTTGCGTTCTTTTTTTCTTTTTTTTCTGAGCCTAACTCTCAGAGTGCAGTTTATTGTTTTTTCTTTCCTTTTTTTGACTGTGCGTCAGTGCACATTGTGAAACTTTTTCTTTTTTTTTGGACTATTTTCGTAGTTTCCTTTGTTTTCGCATAGTGTTAAGTGCGATTACTAGCGGCATGGCGCCAGCGCCAGGGCCAAGTAACAACCCTTTTGCGCTCCTAGATGACACCAAACCGAAAAAAAAATTCCGAAAACGGAAAAACATTGATAACGAGCTATGGAATCCGACACCAGCAGAGACAGAATTTTTTCTCTCTGGGGCTAGATCCTAAATACATTACGGTAGAGTTGATCAACCAAGAAAAAAAATAACAGAGTTGAACCCATTTTTGGTTCAAAAGACCCTGCAAATGTACTCTGGAAAGGTCAAGAGGTGCCGAGCCCTTCGTGAAAGAAAATACCTGTTACTTTTGCCAAACGAGCTGGAAGCAAACAGATTAACCAAAAACCTAAAACAATAGGAAATTACGAGCCGCAAGCGTCCTTTTTTGATAAACTTAAAGAGTCTAAAGCAACCATACGACCTGAAGGGGGTCAGCGAAGAAGACATCCTTGAAAGAATAAAAGAAGATAATCCCACGGTCAAGGCTGTTAAGCACTATGCAAGGACAATAAATAATCAAAACGTAAATACGGGTACGTTATTGATTACCTTCACCACCTACCAACCACCCAAACATGTGTATATCCTATACGAAAAAATTACCACGCAAAGATGGCACCCAGCTCCTTTAAGATGTCGTCGATGCTTCCAATTCAGGCACCATGAAACCAGGTGTAACGAAACGCCCAGATGTCCCACGTGCAACGAGGTTAAAGCGGAAGCTGAAGACCATATTTGTGCCAATGTCTACTGCATCAGCTGTAAGGTAGAAGGTCAACACTCCACCCTCGACAGAAATTGTCCAATCTTCCGGAGATTGTGGTTATCCAACTTAATCGCCATTTAAGCAGGTTCGAAGCCAGAAAGCAATGGTATGAGGAACATGCGCAAATCAACGCTCACGCACAGGAATCCCACGTAGGCAGGAAGAACGGTAATGAGCAGTCAAGTACACTAACCCAAAATTCTATAAATAATGATAACGTAGCAACTAACATCAATAATGTAGGTATAAAATATTTTACTAACAACAAATCTTGGGCTAATATAGTTAGCAGCAACAATACACAATTTACAAAAACAATTACAGAAGAACTAACCAAGAACATCTCAGACAATAAAATAAAGGTAACAAAACAAGCACATCAGAAAATCGTGACAATTAACTCACCTTACCCTAATACACAAAACACCCAAATAAAATTCTCAGCAAATAACAAACCTACAGACACAACGCAATTAAATGCATTACTCTCTCTCGCCGAACACTCTTAAAAACACCATCGCAGCAGCGAACAACGCACACTCCCCATTAAACACACCAAACAGACCAAAAAACACATTTGAAACTGAAACAGATTCAGATATGGAAATTCAATCCACTAACACCAGAACATTACCCGATAGTAAACATTAATATGGCATTCGCAAATCACCAAGGGCAACATAGACTTACAAACATTCCCAATAGCAACAAACTAACAATAGTACAGTGGAACATTTCAGGACTCTATACAAACTCTGCCTCACTTGACATAATAATAGCACGATACAACCCGGACATCATTGCACTGCAAGAAACACACCTACCACACACAAATCACACAAACGCACCCAGAAAATACCGACAGTATGATTTATTCACACATAACACACATACCACGAGAGTCAGTGGAGCTGGCATCATGGTAAAAAGAGGCTTAGCGGTAGAAACATTACCCATAACTAACCAAAGCACACCCATGCTAGCACTTAGAGTGCATGCCGGAATAACAATGGACATTGCCTGTATCTATGTCGAACAAGAACTGAACAATATAACAGAAGAACTAGACAAACTTACTTCACCACTTAAAAGACCAGCAGTTATTCTCGGAGATTTCAATGCGCACCACCACCTCTGCGGATCGCAGTACAATACTCGGAGAGGCAATCAAGTAAGCACCTGGCTAGATAATACAGAATACGTATTACTGAACGACGGAACCCCGACAATGTTTACAACACGAAACACACTAACTAATATAGACCTCTCACTAGCAACCCCAGACATTGCGCCAAGACTGAACTGGACTACAACCGAGCACCCTAAACAAACAGACCACTTTCCAATCATTTTGCACATTAACCAAGCCACAGAACTTTCAAAACATATCCCACAATTTGTTGAACAACACGCCGATTGGAAGAAATTCCAGTTAAAAGTTGAGGAGTATCTCCTACGAAAAGAGCTGAGCCCCAGCATAAACAGGGAAGTAGCGATCTTAACGAGAGCTATTCGGTTTGCGTCAACTGTAGCATGCCATCAACTCAACGCGCCAATAAAACTACACCTACTTGGTTCAACAACGATATTCGCCAGCTGGTTCGAACAAAGAATCAAATGCAATCTCTTATCGATCCATTAATGCACATATGCGCAGAACGATTAGAGAAGAAAAGCGCAAGGCTTGGGAAAACTTTCTTGATGCTATTAACCCCAACAACTCAGTTCAAGAAAACTGGCGCAGCATCAGAGCGGTGTTCGGATTTAGAAAAGGCACTATGGTTTCCGCACTTGAAGATGAAAATAGGACAATTACCGATCCCTACGAAATCGCAAACCTAATAGGCAAACAGCTCTCGAGTTATAGAGGCAGAGCTGGAAACTCTCCAGAACTTTCGCCCCTCCCCCTTACACATGCAGATAACCTTAAGAGAAGTCCAAGATGTACTGGACTCTTACAAAGGTTCAACACCGGGCCTAGACAAAATAACTTATGGAATGATGAAAAACGCCCCATCACTCTATTTGCAGAGGCTAACTAGGCTCTATAATAAGGTGCTGAGCTCGGGCACATTTCCACAGGCCTGGAAATTGGCAGAGATCCGACCTATCCCTAAAGTTCCCAACAAAATTGTCCCCACCACCCACATCAGACCAATATCCCTCCTTCCAACATCTTCCAAAGTCCTAGAAAAAATCCTCAGCAATAGACTAGGTTGGCTCCTTGAACAAAGGCTCACAGACGGGGTTGTCGGCTACAGACCTGGCAGAGGAACACTGTCACTCTTACAGGAAACTGAGAATAACCTGGCCTGTGCCATCGGACGGAGAGAACATAGTGTATTGCTTTCAGCAGATCTGGAGAAAGCATATGACAGACTTCAAAGAAAAGTCGTCGTGCGCCAGCTCATCGATTGGAATGCAGGTTACAACTTTGTAAGGACAGTCAGCTCATTCCTCACAAACCGTAAAATCATGGTTCGAAATAAAGGTTTTGCTTCCAATGTCCTACACCTAGCAAGTGGAACACCGCAAGGGTCGCCTTTATCGGTAACCCTATTCAACACCTACATATACAAACTATCTTCAGCACTAACCCAAGTGCGCAACGTCTATTTCCACTTATACGCAGACAATATAGTTCTCTACGCTTCCGGCGATACCTACACGGTAGAAAATACACTACGAACAGCACTCAACGTCCTAAAAGCATGGTGCCAAGCAACTGGGGCAATTATTTCTGAAGACAAGCTGGAAGCATTACATGTCTGCAGGAGAACAAGTTGTACTGCAACCAGGTTAAACTGGGCAAATCACATAATACCACTAAAAGATTAACTGAAGCTGCTAGGTTTACACCTGAACAAAACATTACGGTGGAATAAGCAGGCAAAAGTAGTTGCTGAAGACTTGAGGAAACGCAACAACATGCTCAAAGTCATTTGCCAAAAAAAGCACGGACCACCAGTAAACCTAGCCATAAGAGTAGCGAAACAAATAATAATTGGCAAAGTGGATTACGGACTGACCCTATACGGACATGGAACAAAGACAGCACTCGAAAGGGCCCAAAAGCCAATTAACAATGCTGCACGCATTGCTCTTGGTGCATTACCTACGACGCCGGTCGAAGCTCTCTTGATCGAAGCCGGTTTACCAACGATTACGGAACGAACAGAAAAATTAACGGCTACCGTAATCCTCAAAAACATGCACCATTTCCAAGCTCCACTGAAGCAAACCATAACGAACATACTCCACTCCGACATGAAACAATACAGAAAACCATCGGCCCTCGTGCTGGGGTTGAGGAAACTTCCAACAGACTCACTTTACATCCCTAACCTAATACATAACCGATCAAGCATAACGCCCCTTTGGTTATTTAAGCAATGTCAAGTAAACACAGAAATGACAAAATACAACAATTACAGCAGTACTTTTATAAGACAGCAGTTTAACCGACTAATACAAGAACAAGGAGTACACCAACAATACTATACAGACGCATCTAAAATGACAGATCAGGTCTCCTACGCGGTAGTAAATAGAGAGGGAAACGTGCTGAGTCTAGGAAGAATGCCAGGCTGGACTTCAATCTATACCGCGGAAACAACAGCCATATACAAAGCCTGCCTATTTGCAGAGAGTTCAGAACCTACTTTAATCATAACTGACTCGCTATCCGCACTTGACTCAATCAGGAACTTGAAAAACAGACATCCAACAGTAGAACTTATAAGACAGATAGTAAGTAACAGCGACATACGGCTTATTTGGTGCCCCGCACACATGGGCATAAGTGGGAACGAATACGCAGACAGAGAAGCAAAAGAAACACATAGACGACCTCTCACAGAAGTACGAACACCTGACTTTACATCGGTACGGAAGAAAGCGCGACAAACAATGGATGACAAAAAACAATTTAACTGGAACAGAAGCAGCACCTTCCTAGCCTCGCACTGGAGAGAAATTACACCGCCCCAGCGGCATAATCTCCCCAGGTCGTTAGGGGTCCAGTATACAAGACTAAGGCTCGGACATTTCCTCGCCGTTAAAAGGTTTATCTTCGAGAGAGCTGCCCACCTTCTTGTCCCCACTGCCCTGTGCAAACTCTAACAGCACGACACCTCTTCATTGACTGTCCTACCACTGCTTGCATATTACGACACCATATAGAATATGACAACAACAGACTTATACTGAATATGAACGAGGAACAGACAAAGACACTAATTACAATTCTAAACAGACTCATACAAGGACCACCCCCTAGAATTTAAAACTTAATATAGAATATCTCCATTACTGTGTTTCCATGCAGAGTTTATCCTGAGTTTACTCAGATTAAGCGCCCATGGAAACGGGGATTGAGTAAAGTGTCGTTAAATCCAAGTAAACTCAACGAAGTTAGTCCGATTAAAGGCCCAACTATAATGCACGTAAGAAACGCACGTCGGCCGACGTGCGTAAATGTCAAATCTTCGTCAAACGTAAAACCGACTATAATTGACGTGCGTGCGGAAAGATTTAAAGAGTTTAAAAATATTATTAAAAGTGTTACTATTATTCATTGACTATTTTAAAAAATTGTGTTTGTTTGCAAAATTATTCATTGACTATTAAAACTCCATTGCTTATTTTAAAAAATTGTGTTTGTTTCCGAAATTATTCATTGACTATTAAAACTCCATTGCTTATTTTAAAAAATTGTGTTTGTTTCCGAAATTATTCATTGACTATTAAAAATCCATTGACTGTTTTAAGAAATTGTGTTTGTTTCCGAAATTATTCATTGACTATTAAAAATCCATTGACTGTTTTAAGAAATTGTGTTTATTTGCAAAATGGTTATCGTGAAGAGGAAGTTTAAATCGATTAAAAAACTTTTGTTAACTCTGCGTATTTTAAAAGATTTGAAAGGAATGCTGAATATACTAAACAGAAAAAGAAGATCGTGTGCTGTGCGCGAGTTAAATTTAAATAGAAATTCTAGTGGCTATTTCCAAAAGGTATTTTTGAAAATGAAGGCGGTGGATCATGAACAATTTTTCATCCATACGCGGATGACCGTACCCATATTCAACGAGTTACTGGATACACTTACTCCTTATCTGGGTGAAAGCTCCATACGCGAACCTATATCGCCCGAGCAACGACTATCTTTAACTCTATTGTGAGTATGATGTTAATTTAATACACTTTTCCATTGTTTGTTTGCAATACGTAAGATTATCGTTGTATTTTCATAGGTATCTTTCGCAAGGAAATTCTATGCAGTCATTGGCATGGAGCTGGAAATTGGGGAAAGAAACTGGTCGCCAGATTGTTTTAGAGACATCTCGCATAATTTGGGATGTTCTGTCCAAAATAGATGTCTTGGAGCCAACAGAAAACGATTTTAGACGCATTGCTGAGGAGTTTTGGGAGCAGTGGAATTTGCCAAACTGCGTAGGAGCCATAGATGGCAAGCATATTGGTTTAAAATGTCCTCCAAACTCCGTGGCCCAATATTATAACTACAAACATTTCTTTAGTATAGTGTTGTTGGCAGTTTCAGATGCCAATTACGTATTCACATACGTAAATGTTGGGGCATACGGTGGTATCAGCGATGGAGGTATGTGTTATAATCAGTAATGTGTATCCTTAAGTTAATGTTATTTATTGCAGGTGTACTTCGAGAAAGCACGTTTGGCAAAAGGCTACTAAATAATCAGTTGCCATTACCTCCGCCAAAGCCTTTGCCTTTTGGGAATGACATTTTCCCATATTATTTTGTAGGGGACAATGCATTTCCCTTAACACCTCATTTGATGAGGCCATACCCTGGGAAACAACTGTCATCAGAAAAGGATTATTTTAATACTCGTCTCTCGAGAGCGAGGAGAGTCATCGAAAATGCTTTTGGCATTCTGGTGACACGTTGGCGTGTGCTGTTAAACACACTTAACCTACATCCTGACAATGCGGATACGGTTGTTTTGACGTGTGTAGCTTTACACAATTTTTTGCGTCTTAAGGCAGAAGCATCGAAAACATACTTACCACAATGTTATGCAGACTGGGAGGACGAAAATGGAAACAGACATGAAGGACTTTGGAGAGAAGAAATGACCAGTAATATTTCTTCCTTTGAACCAACCCGCCACTCTCATTTATCTGGCGGTCGCGCTGCGTATACCATGAGGGATGATTTAATGACATTTGTTAATAAATATAAATTGGAATAAATAAAACTTATTTAAGGTATTGCTTGAGTTTTTATTACTTCATTAAAAAATAAACTCTTTTTATTTAATTTCGATTGCTTAAAATTAAAAAAAAAAATTCAAATATCGTAAAAAACTTTTAATTCATCTACTGAAATAGTTCAAGCTTTTCATTAAAAAATAAACTCCCTTTATCACATTTCATTTGCTTAAAAATAAAAAACAAAAAATCCAAAAATCGTTAAAAAATCATCTAAGTTCAACAACTTAAACATTACCTACTTAAATAACATAAATTTCAGTCTTTAAAAAATATGTGCTTTTGTCTTGCCCCCATAACTGTATTAAAGACTTCAGAACGCAAATCGTCCTGCACGTTAAGGGGCAAATCGCTCATCAGGGTTTTTATTAATGTCCAAAAGGAATCATCCACAGTAGGCGGCTCGGTGGTTGAAATTTCCGGTTCCAGCAGCGACTCTAAGTGATCATTCACTCGGGAGCACAGCAGTTCGAAGGTGTCCTTTTTCTTGGCTATTGCCGGCAAAGGTGGAACATTGTTTTCTGGGTAGTCTGCGGTGTCAGTCGACTCCGAAGAACAGGACGGGTTCTGTATCGTTCTGAAAAAATTTACAAATTAAATTGATTGCACATGTTTTTGTATGTATACCTTCTACTCTGCATATGGTCTTTTAAAAAGCCCATTCTTTCTATATGAACCCATGGCTCGCTGTGGCAAGCACCACTACCGGAGGGCAGTAACGATTTCTTTACTTCTCGCCCATATCTTTCGCGGAGGTTTTTCCATCTTCCTTAACATTCCTTCGCTAAAAATCGAAAGTAAGTACAATCATATATTAACACTTAAGTCTACTAGTTGTTTTACCTGTTTTCCCTAAAGCGGCTCCAATTGTTGCCCAAGCATTGTCTCGGGCAATTCTATTTTTAAAACCCGGGTTTCTTTTATCATACACGAGTTTGTGAGAACTAACAGTCTCTATTAGTTTCTCATCAAACTCGCTCCCAAACATTTTCACTGCAATTCCTAAATTTTCCATATTTTTGTTTACTTAAAATATAAAAACCAACTCCTGTCAACAACAATTTAAATATACATAACCTCACAAAACATACGTCGAGTGCGGTTGAATTCGCATTTCTTGCGTTGAACGAAACTTAACGAAACCACACATGAACGACGTACGTCCAATATGGCCTAAAACATTGTTTCCCATACGAACGCCCAGATGACGTGCGTTTCTTACGTGCATTATAGTTGAGCCTTAAAAGCCGGGTTTTGCATATGTGTGTGTTTCAGTATCCTTTACTACACATATACCAACGGCGAGGCAATGTAAAATTAATTATCTGTCACTTTAACCCAGAACCGTCATGGAAACAGCATCGAGTGATCTTGAGAGAAAAAGCTTTCTGTTTACTTAACGAAAACTCTACCCTGGCTCATGGAAACACAGTACATAACATACAATTTAAGATTATATACAGCCCACTAGGATTAAGCTCCATGGGCTTAGACCCACTTTGTTAGGTTAAGATTATTAAGCTAATAAAGTTTTTATAAATAAATAAAAATTTTATAATCTAATTCTTCATGTTTGTCATTTGGGAATGGAATCACTAATGCCTTATAATAAGACTCACTTGTAAATTTAGGTATACTAATTGTAAAGACTAATGTTTCTTTCATGGTTAAAATGCAAGTTTTAATGAACGGCAGGTTAGTTAGGGATATATTGTAGAGAGTCTTTTCTTGTTCTGTAAGGATGTCATGTGGCAATACGTTGAGTCTGCTCATGAGTACGGTGTCTGTAATCTTTTCCAATTGTCTCTTGATTAAGTTGATGTCGGCGTAAATTGTAATTATGTATTTAGATTTTTCGGCAAAATTTAATGCTTGATTCGTTTCTTTCGTAATTTTGTAAGAAAGCCATCTAACTTTGTTTGTTGCTGGTTTACATGATCGACAACATGATTTAAATTTTTAATTAGGTCATTATTAATGATAACTTGCTTATTTATTTGCTCTGTGATTTGTTTTGCGTTTTGGTCCAAATTGTTTAGTGCCGACTAAATATTTCAGCATCTTTCCACCGATGTCCACTAGACTTCGTTTACGTCGATTGTTTTTATGGGTATGGGGTATAATGGTATCAAGACTGTGTTTTGCTAGTGTTAGTAGCAATAAATCATAATCATTTCTATCGGTTAAGTTTAATCTATTTATGTTAAATTCTATTGTGCCGATAATTTCTTCATACTCTTTGAGATTAATTATGTGCAATATTTTCGTATATGAGTCTATTACTAATTTAGTGTCCGTTTTGAACAATGTGAATCCATATTCGCTGGTTACTGGTAGTATTTCAATTGATTTTCCGTAGATAAGTGGGATGAACAATATTATGAGATACATCTGAAAAGAATTGAGATTAAATTAATTTTGTTGTTTGAATTTTCTTTTTCGTTGATTAGCGACATATTTAATGTTACGCTTCGTACTCTTGTCAACAACATAACCGTTTTGTATTTCATAAGCGCTTAATCTTTTATATTTGGGTTTGTTTTTCATGATGTTTCTGTTAGCAACGACATTTTCAAGCAATTCATAACTAGCATCGCGTTTTTTATTTAAGTTGGCAATTTTGGTTATTTTATTGTTTTGGAATTTAGTTGCAAGGGTTACAATTACTGGGTTTCCATGTGGTTGAGTTGAAATGACACTTCAACTCAACGATTAACTCGATGCGTTTCCATATCTGCCTTCCGTCTTCCTCTATCTTTTTCCATAAATTAATTTTGTTATAGATTTTTCTTTAAAGGTATTTATTAAATAGAAAGAGGTGCGACATTTTCAGTTTTTGTACCTTTGCTAGTGTGCCGTTTTTAGTTGCATTTCATTTTCATTTTTATTAAGCAAAACATGTACAAAAGATAGAAATCTTATAACTAGTACATTGATAAAACTGAGGAACTAACAAGAGTAATACATAGCAAAAAATAAAAAAAGCAATACAAAAATAATATAATAAAAAACAAAAAAAAAAGTAACAAAATATAAAAAAAATATAAAAAAAAATATGAAATCAAAATACTAGGATAGATGAAGAAATATAAAAAGGAGAAAAAAAAGAGAAAAGGAAAGCAGAAAAGAAGAAGTTAAATGATAAGAGAAAAGTGCAAAAGTATGCGTTCGTGCTCTAAACTGTCCTATTAGTTAGGAGATTGAAAAGACGCTTCCTGAAGATGGGCGCTGAATCCACGCGTTGCAAATCAATTGGGAGAGAATTCCAAAGCAGAGCTGCGACGACAAAGAAAGAACGTTGACCAATTAGCGTGCGGAAACGTGGAATAATTAAGTTATTGTTTCTTAGAGATTGCGAAGGCTGCACAAACTGTTGAAGGTAGCCAGGTTTGTGATGATGAAGGATATCATGAAGTAGACGAAGAAGCCGAAACTCGCGGTAATCACTAAACGAGCAGCCTAAAACCGAATTAGAATAGGGTGTGATATGATCAAAACGGCGTA
Source organism: Thereva nobilitata (assembly GCA_963855945.1). NCBI lineage: Eukaryota > Metazoa > Arthropoda > Insecta > Diptera > Therevidae > Thereva > Thereva nobilitata. The sequence continues at coordinate 52,478,219 of OY979697.1, read as the reverse complement.
ATTTGTGGATGAAACGTACGCAATCATTGAAGGCAATATTGAGCTTACGGGCGCAGGAGGAATCAAGAGAAGGGAAAATGGAAAGGCCATGCATTAAATGAGGGAGGAGTAGAGTTTTCACTAAGTTCATACGGAGAGCCCTACTGAGCAGACCACAGTGGAGCCTAAGTTTAGATAGTTGCCCGTAAGTTTTACGAAGAGTATAACTGACGTGATCGCAACAGGTCATACCACTATTCAGGACGATTCCAAGATTTCTCACACTACCAACGCAGTCGAGAGGGACTCCATTTAAAGCAATAGCAATATCAGGGAAGTCACGACGAACAGTGGGAGAATGGGAGAAGAGGATATAATGGGATTTCAGAGGATTGAGTTGTAGAAGGTTCAAAGAAGACCAGTTGCAAATATGCTGGAGGTCGGCGGCTAGCTTCTCAATACATCTTTCAAATTGATCTTTTGGTGCCGAAATATAGAGTTGCACATCATCTGCGTGCATGTGAATCTTGGAGTCATTAATTACTAAAGGAAGATCATTAATGAAAATACTGAATAGGAGAGGCCCGAGGATGGAGCCTTGGGGGACGCCAGCATGAAGTGAGGCAATCGAAGAACAATTGGTGCCGAGCACGACTTTCTGAGAACGGTTGGTTAGAAAGCTTTGCATCAGGTTGAGAGCAGAAGGGGAAAAGTTTATTTGCTGGGAAAGTTTTTGCAGAAGCAAGGCGTGGTTAACACTATCGAACGCTTTAGAGAAATCAAGTAGCACCAGGCAGCAAACATGATGCTCATCAAGGGACTGACGGATATCGGAAGTAACTTTAAGGAGGGCAGACTCACAGCTATGACGCTTGCGGAAGCCAGATTGCCATACATTTATTATTTGGTGAAGTTCACAATGCTCAAGTATTTGAGACGCTATCAGCTTTTCGAGAGCCTTTGCCAAAAAAGGGAGGATACTGATAGGCCGGAAATCCGAGGGGCAAGTAGGGGACGGGCACTTGGGGATTGGCATAATCAAGGCAAGCTTCCACGCCGAGGGAAATTTAGATACAGTGAGGCAAGCGTTAAATAAGTGAGTAATAACAGGTAAGAGGCAAGGTGTGATCATATTTAAGAACCTGGGAGGGATGTTATCACTACCAGTCGCATTAGATTTGATTGATTTTAGAGCAGACATTACCTCGAGGGAGTCGACACAGCGAAAGTAGAAGCCACCCAGAGAAGCCACAGGAGGGGTAATAATCTCACTTACCATATGGCTGGCGACAAAATATTGGTTAAAAGTTTCAGGGCAGAGAGTGTGGGCAGCGGTTGCATTTTTAGAGTGAACGCCTAAGTGACGCAAATTATTCCAGATAGTTTTTGCAGGAAGGGCGGGATCAAGTTTGCGAGCATAAAAGTTTCTCTTAGCTTCCTTAATTTTGGCGACGACTAAGTTCCTTATAAGTTTAAAAGATCTAATAGCTAGAGCACTTCTGACTTTTCTGGACCTGCGATAAAGAAACTCTCTTTCAGCAATAAGCGATTTTATTTCCGCGGTGAACCAAGGCTTAGATTTAGCTAAACACATTTTGCTACGCAAAGGGACGAACTCATCAAATAGATCAAGCAATATCCGATTGAATTCAATAACTTTAGCATCAACATCAGTCATAGCAAATACGTTAGACCAGGGTAGACAAAGACACCTCTGAACGAGGCGTTCTTGGTCAATATTGGAGAAGTCACGATAAGTGAGAGTGGTCACAGGAGGCGGGTCAACGAAGAAGCTATGACAAACGAATAAAATATCGTGATCCAGGTAACTAGGGGGAGAAATTTGATTTAGAAAGATGATGGAGCTAAGATCATTGGTAAGGAACACGTCGAGCAAGGAGGGTGTCCTACAGTTAAAATATGTGGGGAGAACATTGATAGGATTCAAACTAAGAGTGTGCATAGTATACACAAAATAATTTTGTAGTGTAGATTTCTTTATTAAGTTGACGTTGAAATCACCGCCAACCAAGATGTTTTTGTACGTACGAGAGAGGAGCTCAAGCGCGTCGCTGAGTTCTTGAACGTTAACAAGGTTAAAAAGGCCAGGAGGAGAATAAACACAAACAAGAAGGAGTTTATCAGAAGCAGTAGAGATTTCGATGCATATGAATTCGATACCCGAGTGCTTAGAGAACGCAACTGGTTTGGAGTTTAAGTGATCACGCACATAAATAGCAACTCCACCACCAATGCGCCCTTGGCGATCGTTGCGGAATACTTTATATCCTGCAATGGATACCAAGGAGGAAGGAATGGATTGATTAAGCCAGCTTTCACTAAAAAGTACGGCGTGCACACCTGAGTTAATAAATATTTCACTTAATTCATCAATTTTCGGCCGGATGCTTCGCGCGTTTAGTAAGCAAGCGTTGAATCCTCGATGTTTCGCACTTAAAATTTTGACCATCGTTCTCACCCGGTCGCCGCAACTGAAGCTAGACATTGGTAGGGTACAAAAATAAGAAACAGCGAACACCGTCAGAAAGCAGAATTAGGTAACTGAAACTGTAGGAGGGAAATTGAGCTGGGTTAGAGCAAGAATACATACTTAGAAAAATAAAGATAAAAGGCGAACTTAAAAGATAAAAGTTAAAAGAAGGCATCAAAGAAACGTAAGAAAAAGCCTGAAAATATAACAAATATAACAAATAGAAAACAGGAAAAAAAGAAAAATTATTTAAAATGAAGAAAATACTTATATCTAAGAAAATAGTCCACTCAGACGCTGGCTGCACGTGACTCCAGGGTTTCGACGGAAGGGCATTGTATTTGGTCGATATCTCGCACAACAACAAAAGGTTCATCTTTACTCCTCCTAACACGTACAAGGCCGTCTCTGGTGGAGGCCGAGAAAAGTAATCCAAGGTTGCGCTGTTTTAACGCCTCCCGCAATATAGCGCTGTTTGCCGGAGTGAGGCTTTCATTAACATGAACTGGGGAGTCGGCTGTGAATCCATCCAGCTCACAAAGAGGAAATTTCAATTTTTTGTTAATTTTTAAAGCGTGCATAAACGCTTTCGCCTCCCGCTGCCCAGAAAATTTGACGACAATCGGCCCATTACGCTGACGCATCCCAACACTCAGCCGAAAGGCTTCGCAAAAATCAGAGAGACGATGGTTGATCAAAGCAGCTATGTTCTTCTTCTTCTTGGATGGCGCTACAGTCCTTGCAGGACTCGGGCCTCTCGAAGTCTCCTCTTCCAGTCATCTCTACGTCTTGCTAGCTCTCTCCAATTTGTTATACGAAATTTCCGTATATCTGCTAGCACGTCATCTATCCACCTATTTCTTGGTCGTCCTACTCTTCTTCTTCCTGATGGTCTACCATTAAAAATCCTGGCTATCATTCTATCTTCTGAAGCTCGTACAACGTGTCCGAGCCATCGCAGTCTATTCAGTCTTATGTATGTAGCTATATTAATTTCGTCATACATTTCTTGAAGTTCTTCGTTTGTCCTAATGCGCCATTCGTTCTGGTTAACCCTTACAGGACCAAATATTCTTCTTAAGATCTTCCTTTCGAAGATTTTAAGTTGATTTTCTGTTTGTTGGGTCAATGTCCAAGCCTCAGACCCATAGCATAGAACTGGGCGGATTAATGTTTTATATAGTCTGACCTTGCACTGTCTTGAAATTTCTTTGTTTTTTAGGACCGGGACTAGTGCGAAATAGGTTTTATTTGCGGCTACGATGTGTCTATGGATGTCGTCCTTTATCTTATTTTCTGCAGTAAGCATTGTCCCTAAATAGATAAAGTTTTCTACAATTTCCACACTATGATCATCAAGGCTGATACTACGCCCTAATCGTTGTCCTCGTTTTGATACGATCATATACTTTGTTTTTGTGTCATTTACTCGTAGATTGAACTTTGCTGAACTTTGGACAATTTTGGAAAAGGTTTCTTTTACATCTTGCGCCTTGCGTCCAATTATGACTATGTCATCTGCGAAGGCTAGTACCTGAATGTTCCTTGTGAAGATGCTATTTGCTCCATTAAGCTGTGTTTCCCTCATTATTGCTTCCAGAGCAATGTTAAAAAGTATTGGTGAGATCGCATCTCCTTGTCGCAGGCCTGATTCTTGAGGGAAGTTGATCGAGTTGCATCCTCGTATTCTCACTTGTGTTTTACAATTTTTGGTCGTCATTCTGCATAGGCCTATTAATTTCTTCGGGAAACCCATTTCACTCATCTTCTTCCACAACTCTATTTTATTAAGCAGGTCGTAAGCATTTCTATAGTCAACAAAAAGAAGATGAATATCAATGCTTTCTTCCCAGCATTTTTCAAGTATTTGTCTCATTATGAAAATCTGGTCTGTTGTCGATCTATTTGTTCTAAATCCTGCTTGGTAATCGCCTACTTTATCCTCCAAATGTGGTTTCAGTCTATTAAATAAAATATGTGAAAGCACTTTGTAAGCTGTGTTCAACAAAGATATTGGTCTGTAGTTTTTGCAGTTCATCAATTCACCTTTTTTGTGGACTGGGACTATTGTACCTAAAAGCCATTCTTCTGGCAACTTGCTACTTCTCCATAGTTTTAAGATGAGGCTATGTAAGACATGGCATAACTTCTCCCCACCATTTTTTAAGATTTCCGGGGGTATGCCATCTGGACCTGGAGCCTTATGATTTTTTAGTTTCGCTATGGCATTTGCAACTTCTTCTATTGTAGGATCTGGCGTATCGTTTTCTGGGTCATCTGTACTCCGGTTGTCTGCTTCTCCCTGTGTTAGGTTTATGTTCTCTTTGAAGAAGTCTCTAAAGTATTTCTCCCACACCTCGAGTATGTCTTCGATACTACTAGCTATAGTACCATCTTCTCTTCTTACCATGGTGCAGGTGGGTTTGTATCCTTTCTTAATCATGTTGACTTCTTTGTAGAAACTCCTAGCGTCTTTATTAGTGTAGCTTTGCTTAATCGCACTTATTCTATTTCTAAAGTAGTCACGTTTTTTCTTCCTTAATAACTTTTTCGTGTCTCTTCGTGCTGCTACATATTTCTCGTAGTTTCCTCTGGTCATTCTTTCTAGGTACACCTGTCTTGCTTGGTTTTTTATTTCAATGCTTGTCTTGCATTGATCATCAAACCAGTGCCTCCTTCTCTCTTGGTGCCTCCTTCTCTCTGTGATTTTTTCTTTTATGGAGTTCCACATCACGTTCAGATCATTTTCCATTTCCAGACTCCTTGCTATTTCCTCTAGCTTTCCTGTTAACATTCTTTCATACTGTTGTTTTGTTTCTTCATTTTTTAATTTTTCTATGTTCCACTTTGTTTGTCTATCATTGTTTGTTCTATGTCTTGTCGCTAGTTTTTTCGCCCTCATTTTCCCAACAACTAGGTAATGATCGGTGTCTACATTCGCTCCTCGGAAACTCCTTACATCCAGTATGCTACTTCCATGCCTAGTGTTAACTAGAACATGGTCGATTTGGTTATGGTGCCTGCCATCTGGTGATGTCCATGTCCTTTTGTGTATATTTTTATGGTTAAACCAGGTGCTAGCTATTGTCAAACTTCTTGCTATAGCGAATTCGGCCATTCTGTTCCCGTTATCGTTTGATTCTTCGTGCAACGAGAATTTGCCAGCGTAGGGGTAATAATATGGTTCCTTACCCACTTTAGCGTTAAAGTCGCCTAATACGATTTTCATGTCGTAAGAAGGGACTTGGTCATAAGTCACTCTAAGAGTTTCATAGAAGTCATCCTTTTCTTGTTCTGGTTTTTCTTCTGTAGGCGCGTGCACCGTGATGAATGTTATATTATGAAATCTGGATTTGATTCTTAGGGTCGCGATCCGATCGTTAAGCGGGGTGAAGTCTATTACATTGTTGAGTAGCGGTTTAAGTACACAGAAACCTACCCCAAAGTTTCTTCTGGAGTCATTATTGCCACTGTAGAATATCGTAGCGTCTCTTCGTTCTAGGACTCCTTTACCAGTCCATCTTAGCTCCTGTAATCCTGCAATGAGTATTCTATATCGTCTAAGCTCATCTATCATTTCTGCCATTGCTCCAGGTCTATATAATGTTCTCACATTCCATGTTGCAAATTTAATATCGTTAGTCCTTAAATCATTAGTCCTGGGACGTTGCTGGGGTCTTTGCCGTAAATCCTGACTGTTCCGAGGCTGATTTCTCGATTCCATAACAAGAATTGTTTTCCGAGGAGAGGTTGTCAACCTTTCGCCCAACCCCCGAACCTGGGGGACCGGATCCGTGAATTATACCCCATCGGACAGGGTGGCCCAGCTATACCCCCGGGCACTGGGTACGTCCGTCGTCGGTTGGTTATCCAGGAGGCACCAGCGTGGAGGTGACGGTACGATTTTACCCCCCAGCAGCTATGTTGGAGACAATTTTAAGCGGTGAGTCATCAGATTTCGCCGGAATGCCACGAATAATGATGTCGCTGAGCCTCTGAGTCCGCCGCAAATCATCTAAATGACGTTTATTATCAGCCAACTGCGAGTTGATAATCTGAAGGCCATCAGCAAGATCAGCCGGTTGGGGATTGTTTTCAAGTGAGAAAACCCTCTGATGTAGAGACTCAATCCTGCCATCAATATCAGCCAGCTGTTTTTTGTTTTCGTCAGCGATGGACTTTAGACCCTCAGTTAGACGTTCAGTTAGACGAAGTTCGATGGACTCGAGATGTTCGTTAAATGCTTTCAAGGATACGCAAACGTCATTGATTTTTTCCTCGGCATGTTGTAGCACGGTGGCGAGTTTATCAATTTTTTGTGAGAAGCGGGCTTCCAAAGCGGCAAGCAGCACCTCGACAGAACTTTCATTCTGGCAGATTTCGGCAGACGCCCGTAAAGCACCTCTTGTTACAGCTGGGGACGGGTTTTGTGAAGAAGGAAGTTTTTTGGGCACCTTCGCGGGCACAATTTTCGGTTTGTCCGACATGTCAAATGAGGATAATTATTAATATAAAAATCACTTATGTGTAAATAAACTAGTGAAATGAATTAAAAGTTAATTAAATACTTGTCGTGCGAAAAAAATAGCGGATACAACACGGAGCACGGAATTTACGTCTTACTCAGTCAGCGACATTCGAATCGACATGCGTGAACTCATGAAGGCGTGAAGGCATGCGTGAACTCAATTCAACCTACCTATTTTCGTTGAGTTGAGCAGAGTTGAAAACCTTTAACGAAAACTCTTAACTCATTCTGTTTCCATGACGTATAACTCGGTTTCAACTCTGGTTGAACTCTCATGGAAACTCAGTATATGTCCTCTTTATCGAAATTTTTTCTGATAAAATCGATTGGTCGTAATTTAGTAGTCGAGTGATTGGTCTCATTATAAATTGTTATTATTTTGTAAATTTTTTCGTCGAGTTCATCTTTGTTCCCGTCTGCTTCCATTACCCGTAAGTGCTCATTTAATGTTCCATGGAGCCTCTCTATGTCTGCATAACCTGTCTTGTTGTTTGCTGTTGTGATATGAGATTCTATTGAGTTTTCTTTAAGAAATAGGTTAACTGAGTGGTGAAGAATACATCGTTCATTGTCATAAACCAATTTTTTCATTTTTCCTAAGAACTGAATTCGCTCTCTTAAGGCTTTCAGAATAGATACCCACGTTCAATCGTGTAGTCGGTGTATAGAAGCGTATTTGGTAAATTTATCTATAGTTGTAAGGTACATAATGTTTCTATAGGGAAACCAGATGTCCACATGAACTATCTCGTTGAAACTTTTAGCTGGTTCGGTTAATTTTAGCGGAACTTTTACCGGATGGCGAACGTGTTTAGCCAGAATGCACACTTCGCAATTATTTAAGTATTTCGCAATAACTTCCATTAGATTAGGATAGTGGTACTTCCCTTTTAATTCTTGGAATACTTCGTTAATTCCACGATGATTTTTCTCCTCGTGTTCCTTTTTTATGAGAGATAAAATTTGTTCTTTGTCTGTTATATCTATTAACTTGAGATTGGATTTGATAATTTTAAGGCGTCTGTTATTTGCAAAATATTTGACATATAACTTGAAACTGTATAAAAAGTTGATTATCGGTACAATAAATGCACATAATACCTGTGTCTTTTAGAACTCTCTTCATTAATTCTAAAAGATTACTATTTTCATCAATAGTAATATGATTATGGATTTTTTTATTAACTATTTTGATTGAGAATTTTTCCTTACTGCCCTTTTCTAAATAGATTTGATTTTTGTATAGGTTAACTGGTTTTTCAGTAACAAAAATGTGGTAAGTTTCGTCCTCGGGGGCGCTGTGAATAGTTGCATCAGTAGATTTAGCCTCTTCTTCAAGGTTGTACAAACTATTGTCGTGACAACTTCTATCGTTGTCGTCGTCAGTTTGACATGTTAGTCTACTTAATCCGTCAGCTACACAATTTTCCTTTTTCTTGAGGTATGAAATGTCAAAGTCAAACTAGCTCAATTGTATCTTCCATTTTTGCAATTTCATATTCGGCTCTTTGATGTTGTTCAGCCACACTAATGGTTTGTGGTCTGTACAAATAGAAAACCTTCGGCCGTACAAGTATGTTCTAAAGTATAGACAAGATTATAGCGAGCAATTCTTTCTCGATAGTAGAATACCTAATTTCGTGGTTGTTTAGTGTCCGAGACGCATAACATATTGGATGCTTGTTTTGGCTAAGTACAGCCCCAATCGCATAATTAGACGCATCAGTAGTTAGTACGAATCGTTTATCAAAGTCTGGTCGTTTTAAAATTGGGTCACTAGTTAATAGAGTTTTCATTTTATTGAATGCTGATATATATTCGGGATCGGATTGGTTAATTTTAAAGCCCTTTTTAAGTACTTTATTATGGGGTATGCAACCTTTGCGTAGTCCTTAATAAATTTACGATAATAACCCGTAATACGGAGAAATTTCCTGATGCCTTTGATCGTGCTAGGAAGTTTAATTTTTTGAATAGCTTCTACTTTTTTATTATCAGGCTTTACTCCATTTTGTGTTATTATGTGACCTAGATAGTTTGTTGATGTATCAGCGAAATGACATTTGTCGATTTGGATTTTAAGGTTTCTTTCCCTCTATCTTTGTAAAAATTTTCTCAAAGAGAATAAATGTTCTTCGAAGCTGGTAGAGAAAATTAGAACATCGTCCAAATAAACCACACATGTTTTGTTAATGTAGTCATTTAACACGCGGTTCATTAACCTTTTAAATGTGGACGGAGCATATTTCAGTCCAAACGGCATGCGAATGAATTCATAATGTCCGTTGGCTGTTGAAAATGCTGTCTTTTGACGATCTTTGGGTGATACTTCAATTTGATGAAAGCCTTTTGCAAGGTCAATAGTTGAAAAATAATTGCATTTGCCCAATTTATCGAATAATTCTTCGATGTTAGGAATGGGGAATTTGTCGTCTATAGTCTGCTCGTTTAGCTTCCTATATAGACTAGTGCCGATAGTTTTTTGGAAAAAAAAAATAGCAGGGAGGGACCAGCAATTAAATGTCGTTAAGGTCATAACTAAACGAAAAAACAATTTTTAAACTCGAAAAAAGGGGAAATGGTAAAATGGGGATGCTATTTAGGGGTTGAAAGCGATTTTTTGCGATTTGCGGTGAAACATGACCTCCTAGTGAAAAATGTTTAATACAAAAGTTGTAGATAATAAAAAGATCTAAAACTTTTGTATTTAACATATTTTGATATAACCTCAAATTTTCGAAGAAAATGGCGGAAAATCGATTTTTCAGTTTTTAATTTTTTCTCCCGTAAAAATAATTCAATTTACATGAAAATTTGTATGAGTATACCTTGTGTTGCGTTAAATAAGCATGATTTTTTTTTTGTTTGGAAAACGGATAGTTTCCCAGAAATTAACATTTTTTGAAAAAAATATCCTTATCTTGCACGGACAACTTTATTGATGTTTTTTTCGAATTTTGATATTCAATAAATGCTCATTTAACCATGGAAACATCTAGTTTGAAATGGTCTATACATTTTGAAACTTTATTTTCATTAAACCGCTTAAAATTAAGAAAAACCGAACACCTGATTTTTCGAATCACGTACATATTTATCGATTTTTTCAATTTTTTTAAAATTTTTTAATTTTTTCTGTTAATGAGGGATTAAATTTTAATGACAGAACTTAGTGTCATATAATATTACTTACATTAAATAAACTTAATTACAGAAAGTGTGGCAAAACCATCCTGAAAATTTTAAATAAATAAGAAATAAGAAATAGTCTATTATAACTAGCTTGAGATTTTCGATGAATGTGAGCGGCTGTTAATTTTTCCATTATTTTGTATTTGTGGTCAAATCTTTGTTTGCTCGACCGAACCAAACTGCTTTGATTTCATACAAATCATTTGGATCATCTTTTTGGAAATAATACGGTCATATTGTTAATCTATAATTTTTAAATTAATAAAAATAAATAATGTATAAAAAATCTCCCAAAACCATATTGAGTATGATGCTGTAAAAATTTTATTACGAAATTGGAAACATTTACCTAGTCACGGCGTAATTCAATTCAAACGAATTTGTTATTTTATTTCTTATTTATTTAAAATTTTCAGGATGGTTTTGCCACTATTTATGTAATTAAATTTATTTAAGTTCTGTCATTAAAATTTAATCCCTCATTAACAGAAAAAATTAAAAAAATTTAAAAAAATTGAAAAAATCGAGAAATATGTACGTGATTCGAAAAATCAGGTGTTCGGTTTTTCTTAATTTTAAGCGGTTTAATGAAAATAAAGTTTCAAAATGTATAGACCATTTCAAAGTAGACGTTTCCATGGTTAAATGAGCATTTATTGAATATCAAAATTCGAAAAAAACATCAATAAAGTTGTCCGTGCAAGATAAGGGTATTTTTTTCAAAAAATGTTAATTTCTGGGAAACTATCCGTTTTCCAAACAAAAAAAAATCATGCTTATTTAACGCAACACAAGGCATACTCATACAAATTTTCATGTAAATTGAATTATTTTTACGGGAGAAAAAAATTAAAAACTGAAAAATCGATTTTCCGCCATTATCTTCGAAAATTTGAGGTTATATCAAAATATGTTAAATACAAAAGTTTTAGATCTTTTTATTATCTACAACTTTTGTATTAAACATTTTCCACTAGGAGGTCATGTTTCACCGCAAATCGCAAAAAATCGCTTTCAACCCCTAAATAGCATCCCCATTTTACCATTTCCCCTTTTTTCGAGTTTAAAAATTGTTTTTTCGTTTAGTTATGACCTTAACGACATTTCATTGCTGGTCCCTCAATGCTATTAATTTATTTTTTTTTCCTCATGTAAATCCGCTTTGGCACTAGCCTAATAGTCGACAAGAATTCTCCACTTTTGTATTCCGGACTTGTCGATTTTTTTTGGTACAACCCATATTGGTGAGTTGTATGGGCTGTGACTAGGTTTGATAATTTTTTGATCCAGCATTTCGTTTATTTGCCGATCGACTTCTTTTCGATGGATTTCTGGATACCTGTACAATTTACTGTAAATTGGAATTTCCATTTTCGTATTGATTTCGTGCTTTATTTCATTAGTAAGGGAAAGGTTATCTTGATACTTGAAAATTATGTCTCTATACGAGTTTAGGAGAGATCTTAATTTGTAGACATCTTTTGTATTAAGATGTTTAGAAAAACTTTCATTTGGAATACAGTTGAGTTGAATTCATTACTAAAAACATTAATAGATTCGTCTCTATAACATTCTCTAGCATAAAATTCTTCCTCTTTGTTTAAATAGAATGGTATTGAAGCGTTACGTGTTCTTAGTAATCTTTCTTTGTAATCAATTATTGCATCTACGTCTACCAGTATGTTATTACCTATTAAGCCATCGAAGTAATTATGAAAATCGTACTCTGAAAATTCTACACAGTGTAAGACACTTTCAAATAATCTAAACACGGCGGAATCGTTAAACTCAAGATTGAGGGTGACAAAATAAAACCCGGCAATTACGATTAAACAACTTTATTTAATTTAATATATTATCGGCTCGCGGATCTCGACGCGTCGGCTCGGCTGTCGGTTGCGTACTACTCTCCTCGTTCTCACACTTGTTGGATGTGTCTCTCGCTTATTGTGTATGGGTGTCTGACAGCTCGGCCTCTCCTGACATTAGATCGGCCTCGATCTCATCATCGGTTACACTGATATCCGGATCGATGTCTTCGCTGATGTAGCAGAACGGCTTCATTTTCTCGGCGGTAAATACAGATGTGAACTTTCGACGTTTCCTTGGCGCGTCCGGCAAGTCTTGTATTAGGTAACGTCCGTTCCTTAGGACCTTAGAAACTAAGTATGGCCCACGATACAAGGGTTCCAGCTTTCGTGAGTCTCCGGTTGCTGGTGCGATGTTCACGAGCACGACTAGGTCACCCTCGGAGTACGTATGTGGTTTCTTATGTTTTGCATCGAAGCGTTCCTTCCATTTACGGCGTTCGGTCGATATCCTTTCGGCGGCAACTCGACGTTTCTCGCTTATATCTTGGTGGCTTTCTTCATTCAACTCTTCGTCTTGCAGCGCTTGTGTCAGGCGGTTCTTGATAACATCTCGGAGTTTGAAGTCAAAGACGATTTCGTTAGGCGTATATCCAGTAGTTTTATTCCGTTGAGTGTTTAACGACCACTGTATTTCCGGGATGTGCTTGTCCCAATGTCTCGGTTGGTCGTCGACAGTACGTAGGAACTGCAGAATCGATCGGTTCGCTCTCTCTATTTGCCCGTTGGCTCGAGGGGTTCGTACGGCAGTTTTTATATGCTGGATTTCATTTTGTTGACAATACTCTTCGAAATCGCGGGCTGTAAAGGCGGTTCCCCGGTCGCTAATAATTCGTACTGGCAATCCAAAATAAGTTGTTAGCTCCCTAAAGGCGTCACGGACTGGTTTCGTCTTTGTATCTCTTACGGCTTTCAAAATTATGTACTTGCTGAACGGGTCGATGATTCCTAAGACATATGAATTTCCTTGCTTTGATTTGGGGAATGGCCCCAGGTGGTCTATGTGAAGGCTCATGAATGGTACGGGCACAACTTCTGCCACGTTCAGCTGCCCTTCCTGCTTACCCGATAGTCCTTTGTTGAAGCAACATTCGAGGCACGCTGATATATACGACTTCACGTAGTTGCGTAGCCTTGCGAACCAGAAATGTTCTTCTATTCGTTGGATGGTCTTGTCTAATCCGAAGTGACCCATATCGTCATGAAACGTCTTCACCAATCTCCAGCGGATGGGCTTCGGCACCACGAACTTGATCTCGTTTCCCTTGCGACGGTATAACTGGTCCTGTTTTAAGATGTACTCTTTTTCCAGCTGTGGATGGTGCTCGGATTGTTCTTCCTTTCTTAAGATTCGTTTAATCTGCTGTATCTTCGGGTTCTGGTGTTGGAGCGCGGCGATCCAGTCTTGCGTCGTTATTTCTACTCGCATCATGCGTCCGGTGACTGCTTCTGGTACGGTCGGCGGTTCAAACGGAGCTCTGCTTAGAGCGTCGGCATGCCCCATGCGTTCGGCTGATCGGTGTGTCATATCGAAAGTATATTCGGCGAGTTTAAGCCCCCAGCGTGCTATACGTGGCACCAGGGGCTTCGATAACTTTGTTGCGGTTACTGCTTGGCAGTCGGTGATCACAAGAAACTTTTTTCCTAATAGGTACATTCGAAAACGGTCGATCGTGTCTACGATGGCGAGTACCTCCAGTTCATGACTGTGGTATTTTTGTTCGGCGGCGTTACAGTGGCGACTGTAATAAAATACGGGGCGATATCCATCGCTTTCGTGTTGGAGAAGGATTCCTGCGATTCCTTGCGAACAAGCGTCGGTGTGTACTTGATGTTCTTTCGTCGGATCGTACAAAGTAAGTACTGGTTCGTTGCATAAAGCGTCTTTTAATTTGTGGAAGGCGTCGGCATGATCGGGTTCCCATATAAAATTGCTAACCAATTCCTTTTTTAGTAAGCTGCACAGCGGTCGGGACATTGCGGCATAATTTGCTATGAATTTCCTGAAAAATCCAGTTAATCCTAGGAAGCGTCTTATCTCCGTAACACAAGTTGGGATTGGAAAGTTCTTGATGCATTCAATTTTCTTTGCTCCAGGCGTTATTCCACGGCGGCTAATTTGATGGCCCAAAAAATTTATTTCTTCGGCTAAGAACACGCATTTCGTTAGTCTTAGTGTCAGCCCGGCATCGGCGATTATTTGTAACATTTGACGCAGTTTGTGAACGCCCTCCGTAACGTCCTTGGAGGCTATGATTACCTCATCCATGTAAGCAATCGCTTTACCCTTCATCGGTTCGAGCAGTTTTTGCATCATCTCCTGAAAATAACTGGGAGCGTTTGTCAGCCCGAATGGCATTTTATTAAATTCGAAGTGACCATCGTGTGTCACAAACCCCGTATATTTTCGAGACGATGGTTCGATTGGGATTTGATAGTATCCAGACATGAAGTCTAAAACGGTGTAATAGCGGCCTCGTGCTATTAATGACAATTGCTCCTCTACAATAGGCATGTCGAACGGTCGTTTCTCGGAAATAGCATTAAGCTCGCGATAATCCACGCACATTCGATCTTCGCCGTCTTGTTTCTTCACCATGACGATTCGGGAGGAATATTCAGATTCAGTTTTGGATATTATTTTATTTTCTAATAGTTCTGACACAATCTTGCTTACCTTGGCTCGTTGAGCAAACGGTATTCGCGTCGGGCGGTGAACGATAGGCTTTTCTACTTTTACTTTTATGGTCATGTTGGTGGTCTTGCAGCGACGTAATTGCGCCAGGTTGTTAGCGAAACACTGCGGAAATTCTTTTAGTACTTCTTGAAGTTGTTGATACTCTTCCTCGGTTAAGTCTGGGTTGATTTTTAAGTCTTCGGGGTCTAAAACTTCTAAACGACACTTTCCTCGTTCTATTATTAATCGGTCGTCCTGGGAACAACAAAGATCTGGTCCAAGTAAGATAGGGTCCGATAAAGGTTCGTCCTCCACAATGGGGAGTTTCACCTCAATTTCCTTTTCGTCGATTTTCAACGTTACACAGGCAACTTGATTTGATTCAACTTCCGCACCACCGAATCCGTTTAAAATAGCTGGACTGATATTGTGTATGTTTCCCAAAATTTGGGCGGTTGACTCGTTAATAATTGTTCGCTGAATTCCGGTGTCGACGACAGCTTCCATTGGTATTCCGTTAATTATAACTTCCTTTTTTACCGTTATTGGATCACGGTTGTTGACTGCGACCTTTTGAATTCGGTTGCTCGGTTCGTTAGATGGTTGATTACGTCCAGATTTTTCTTTGCACTGCTCTACTGAGTGGCCGGTTCTAAGACAATTCTGGTAGCGGATACGCCGTTGCGGTTTTGGGCATCTGATGGATAAATGACCCGGTTCGAAACAGTTATAACACACTGGTTGACTGTTACTCCGATTCATACGGTGCGAAGACTCATTGGTCATTGGGGGACGTATTAATGCGGGTTTCGGTTCCACGGCTTGCGATCTGAATTCTTGGAAACCTTTCGGTTGTTCGACGGCCTCTCTGGAAGTATTCGCTACAAATCTCCTAATGGCTAACAATAACTCGTTTACGGTGGCGAAGTGCATACTTGCGATTGCGTTTTGAAGGGACCTATGCCTTACTCCATGACGGAAATACTTTATAATTGCGCCATCGCTCAAGTTCCCGTTTCATCCCATAGCGACTATTCGATAGTAAAAATCTTCGGCGCTTTCGGTAGCTCGTCTTGTTGCGTCCATTAATCGGATGTGAATATCCGCTTCGTTCTCTAATGTCGGAAAATCCATTAACAGTTGGGTAAAAAATGCTTCCCGCGATTGAAACACCTGGGCGAAACCTTCATTCCATACTCTTGCTGGACCTTTTAGTTTAGCCTGTACGGCGAATAATAATATTTTGTCGCTCCACTGATAAACTTCAATCAGTCTGTTGACTCGTTTCACGAATTGAGTAGAGTTCATGGACACGCTGGACGTCGGATCGAACTCCGGAATGATATCAATGACATCTCGGACTTGACTAAAAGTGCTAACCGGCACTACTGAACGGTTTCTTGAGTCCGTTCCGGTCGCGACTGGCTCATATCTAGCAGTAAAAGAAGGGATTTGATACGGTGTCTGTTGTGGCGGTAGCGTATGCGGACTGTCTACGCAAGATCGGTTCGTAGTAGTTTCGATTACTTCAGCTGATTGGGGCGGCGGAATCGGCAACCGTTGGAGGAGAAGTTCAACCGTCTTCGCTAGAGCGTTAATCTGAGTCGCCATTGCCTGTATTGACTCATCCGAGACTCCATTCTGGGTTCCGTCGGCTGTCGAAAGCTGGGCAGGCTCCCTCGTTGCTATAACTTCCTCCTCTTGTTCTATTTCTATTTCCTCTGATCCTAAATGCGTTGTCAATCTCTGCATTAATTCCGATTTGGTTCCGTTTGTCGGCAATTAGTTTTGCCCTAAAATAGCTTTTAACTCGCTTACCTTCAATCGCGTTACTTCCATCCTTCTCATCGGCATTTTTTTTGCAAAACTGTTGTTTTTCCAATTGGTTTTTATTTATTTTTTGTTTTTTTTTTAAATTTTGAACGATTTCTAAAAACGTTTTGTTGACATTTAATGTGACATAAAAATCTGACACGGCAACACTTTAGAATGAAAGAAACAGAAAATTACATTTCGGCACGGTAATACTGTTGACGCGAAGTAACGAACAGAAAAATTCTTGTCGGCACGGTAACACAGTTGACGCGAAATGAGAACAACAAATAAAGTTTCGGCACGGTAGCACTGTTTGGCACGATATGTAAAGAACAGAAAAATAACTTTTCGGCACGGTAACACAGTTGACGCGAATGTATTTACGACGCGCACAGTAAATTATTCGATTCACTCACACTGGTTTATCTCGTTGTATTTCGGTTATGCCACACACTGTATACACGTATTTAGAACGAATTCGTTGTCGCATACATCTACATATGTATGTATTTGTGTTACACATTTCCGATTTACCGTTAACAATTTTCAAATTTCCACGGCTTTTCGCACATTTAATTTTTGTTTTCAGGTATTTGTTTCTTTCTTATTATTTATTGATATTATTAGGTGTTTTTTCCCCTTTTTCACTCCACTCGGTTATTCACGGCTTAATTAATAGAAAAACCCCGAACTATTCCGCAACTAACTAGTAGGTAATCCGTAGGTAATTAGTAGGTAATCCCACTTCTGATATTTGTAAGACACTTTCAAATAATCTAAACACGGCGGAATCGTTAAACTCAAGATTGAGGGTGACAAAATAAAACACGGCAATTACGATTAAACAACTTTATTTAATTTAATATATTATCGGCTCGCGGATCTCGACGCGTCGGCTCGGCTCGGCTGTCGGTTGCGTACTACTCTCCTCGTTCTCACACTTGTTGGATGTGTCTCTCGCTTATTGTGTATGGGTGTCTGACAATAGTAATCTTTTTCTTCATTAAATTCATTGAATATAGGGAATCTGTATAAGATTTTTGTCTTGATTTTTCGATTAAGTACCTTAATTATCTTGTTGCTAGATGGAATTTTGCATTTTTCACTACAAATATTTGGGTTTATGATGCTACTTTGAGCACCGGAATCTATTATGAATCTCATATCACGAATCCTATTTTTTACTACTATATAAGGTAGTCGTTTCTTGGTGTTAAGCAAAAATTTTGCTGGGATTGAAGACCATTATTTCTATAGGGGGATTTATTTCTTGTTACGGGGCTATTACTATTATCTAGATAGTTAATTTCATTTTCGTTAATGGAAATGTCCATTGTAGGCTAGTGCCGATAGTTTTTTGGAAAAAAAAATTAATAGCAGGGAGGGACCAGCAATGAAATGTCGTTAAGGTCATAACTAAACGAAAAAACAATTTTTAAACTCGAAAAAAGGGGAAATGGTAAAATGGGGATGCTATTTAGGGGTTGAAAGCGATTTTTTGCGATTTGCGGTGAAACGTGACCTCCTAGTGAAAAATGTTTAATACAAAAGTTGTACATAATAAAAAGATCTAAAACTTTTGTATTTAACATATTTTGATATAACCTCAAATTTTCGAAGAAAATGGCGGAAAATCGATTTTTCAGTTTTTAATTTTTTTCTCCCGTAAAAATAATTCAATTTACATGAAAATTTGTATGAGTATGCCTTGTGTTGCGTTAAATAAGCATGATTTTTTTTTGTTTGGAAAACAGATAGTTTCCCAGAAATTAACATTTTTTGAAAAAAATACCCTTATCTTGCACGGACAACTTTATTGATGTTTTTTTCGAATTTTGATATTCAATAAATGCTCATTTAACCATGGAAACGTCTAGTTTGAAATGGTCTATACATTTTGAAACTTTATTTTCATTATACCGCTTAAAATTAACCGAACACCTGATTTTTCGAATCACGTACATATTTATCGATTTTTTCAATTTTTTTCAAATTTTTTCATTTTTTCTGTTAATGAGGGATTAAATTTTAATGACAGAACTTTAAGTGTCATATAATATTACTTACATTAAATAAACTTAATTACAGAAAGTGTGGCAAAACCATCCTGAAAATTTTAAATAAATAAGAAGTACGAAATAGTCTATTATAACTAGCTAGCTATAACTAGCACATTTTCGATGAATGTGAGCGGCTGTTAATTTTTCCATTATTTTGTATTTGTGGTCAAATCTTTGTTTGCTCGACCGAACCAAACTGCTTTGATTTCATACAAATCATTTGGATCATCTTTTTTGGAAATAATACGGTCATATTGTCAATCTATAATTTTTAAATTAATAAAAATAAATAATGTATAAAAAATCTTCCAAAACCATATTGAGTATGATGCTGTAAAAATTTTATTACGAAATTGGAAACATTTACCTAGTCACGGCGTAATTCAATTCAAAAGAATTTGTTATTTTATTTCTTATTTATTTAAAATTTTCAGGATGGTTTTGCCACTCTTTAGGTAATTAAATTTATTTAAGTTCTGTCATTAAAATTTAATCCCTCATTAACAGAAAAAATGAAAAAATTTGAAAAAAATTGAAAAAATCGATAAATATGTACGTGATTCGAAAAATCAGGTGTTCGGTTTTTCTTAATTTTAAGCGGTATAATGAAAATAAAGTTTCAAAATGTATAGATCATTTCAAACTAGACGTTTCCATGGTTAAATGAGCATTTATTGAATATCAAAATTCGAAAAAAACATCAATAAAGTTGTCCGTGCAAGATAAGGGTATTTTTTTCAAAAAATGTTAATTTCTGGGAAACTATCCGTTTTCCAAACAAAAAAAAATCATGCTTATTTAACGCAACACAAGGTATACTCATACAAATTTTCATGTAAATTGAATTATTTTTACGGGAGAAAAAAATTAAAAACTGAAAAATCGATTTTCCGCCATTTTCTTCGAAAATTTGACGTTATATCAAAATATGTTAAATACAAAAGTTTTAGATCTTTTTATTATCAACAACTTTTGTATTAAACATTTTCCACTAGGAGGTCATGTTTCACCGCAAATCGCAAAAAATCGTTTTCAACCCCTAAATAGCATCCCCATTTTACCATTTCCCCTTTTTTCGAGTTTAAAAATTGTTTTTTCGTTTAGTTATGACCTTAACGACATTTCATTGCTGGTCCCTCCCTGCTATTAATTTATTTTTTTTTCCTCATTTAAATCCGCTTTGGCACTAGCCTATTGGTTCTCCACGGCTGTTGGAGTTGAAATTTCCTTGGGAGTACGCTCTGCGATTATTGTAATTAGTGTTTCTTGATTGTTCACTATTAGTGAAATTTCTAAATGAACTGTGTTGGACTGTTCTGTCATTGTTTGCGTTATTAGCTTTCAGGTTATTATAGTTGTAGTTATAATTGTTTCTATTAGAATTTCTCGATGGACCACTATTAGCGTTTGTAAACCGATTATGTCGAATGTTTCTGTCATTGTCACTGTTATTATAGAGCAAGAGCCCGTGACCGCCAGACTTACGTCATAGTATAAACGCTGAAAATTTTTCTGCGTAAGGACACTACAGCAGGTAACAACGTTTGGCTACTAAGAATCCTGAGCCGCAGTGGCTTTGGGAGGAAGGAGGTAGCAAATGTGCAGAAAATTTGTGCCTACTTACGTCATTTTATAAACGCTGATTTTTTGATATTTCCTCTGGAATACTATTAGAAATCACGTTGTTCAATCCCATCATAAAATTATTATTTTTGTAATTTCAATTCCATCATAAAAATATTATTTTTTGTAATTTCAATTCCATCATAAAATTATTGCAATTTTGTAATCTCAATTCCACCATAAAATTATCTTATTTTTTTGTAGTGTAACTCGAATTCTACCAGAAATTTAATTATCATCATGCGACAAAAAATTCGCACGCAGATTCTCAAGAATCTTATCACAGCTCATGTTACCGTCTGGCACTGATATGATCCGTGAGAAACCCAAAAACAGAAAATTGCTTTATGCATTGCTCGCGGATCATATTATTGCCTGCGACTGATGGGATTCGTGAGAATCTGCTGAGCTGCAATTTTATGGGGGAATTTTCACATTTTAGCTTGTAAAATAAAGTTGTAAATTAGGAATTAGGTAAAATAAATTTCAGAGTTAAATCAACAGTCACAATAACTAGTCGTGTTTTCAATTGCTCTTACACTCATTTTCTAGTTATACCATCAGTCGTTTTCTTCAGAACTATATTTCAATCATCTGCTGTAGTGGTATAAGAGCCACTGCAGCACCTCATAAGAAATCTGGTGTAGTAGTTTAAGAGCTACTGCATCAGCCTTCAGAATTCTACCAAATACACAGAAATCTGGTGTAGTAGTTTAAGAGCTACTGCATCAGCTATCAAGAACTTTACCAATTACATTGACTTGGTGTAGTAGTCTAAGAGCTACTGCATCAGCCGTCATTTCGGAAATTATTGATCTGTGTAGTGGTCCAAGAGCCACTGCACCCAGCATTCAGGCGGCAGAGAAAGGACTCTGTCGCGATAAAAAACATCTGGTGACCCCGACGTGATCGGGCACGTCAACGACACGTCTACATCAACTATAACACTACCACACTAATCCAGAGAAACCATCATGTCTTTGGACGAACTAGCTCGGGATCAGCAAGCAATTGGCGGCGAAATACAACGTCTCGTCACCAATTATAATAAGGACCCGGATTCCCGCAAAACGGCTGATTATCTCCACAAAAAGCTCTCGCAACTGGAAGAGCTATGGAAAAAATTTGATCGCACCGACTCAGCTATTCGGTCCAAATATTCCTCTCACCAGGATCACCCGTATTTCCAAAAGGAATTTTTTGAAATCATACAAAAAATATATGAGGAGGTTCTTACTGACCTTAATCAAAGGTTGGAAGATACCGAGTCTCAACGTCCGCAAGAAACTATCGGTGCTGCTGCATCAGCACAATCAGATTTGCCGCCTTTAGTCCTTCATAACCCGCCAACTGGGACCATCCCCAAAAAGAAGATGGTTGAGGTGCAGGCCCCTGCAAATAATAAAATAATCGCCAATCTAACCCAAAAGGAAAGGATGGCCTGTGAAAGCATTCACAGAGGAATAACAAAGTTACTGTCTGATCCTGAAACCCATCCTCAACACTTTTATCAGTTAAAGATCAAAACGTTCGAAACACATTGGGAAGCCATCCAGAAGCTCCACTATAAGATTTGGGATTTGCTGGATGCACCAAGCGCTGGCGATTACAACATGGAGGAATACTTCACGATGGAAGATGAGATTCAAAGCTTGCTGATTCAATTGCATGAGAAGGCGACGATGCAGACAATACCGCAGCAACTGAACCAGTCAAATCAATCATCATCCACTCCGAACCCGGCCATGCATCTACCTAAGGTGGTATTACCAAAGTTTGATGGGGATTACTTGAAATGGAGGCAGTTTCGTGATTTATTCACAGAACTCGTGCACAACCAACCTATACCCAGCTGCCAAAAAATGTGGCACCTCAAAACCAGCATTACCGGAGATGCAGAAAAATTAATTCGGCATTATACAACATCAGACGCCAACTACGAAGCAGCTTGGAGGGTTGTTAATGACAGATATGAGAACACCAGACTTCTGGTGACAGCTTTACTGAGCAAGCTTCTCGTTCAACCAGCAGCACACACCGAGAACGCCTCAACCATCCGATCAATTCATGATTACCACTCAGGAGTGTTTGATAAGTCTCGAAAACTTGGGAATCCCAACACTCAACTGGGATCCTTTGGTGCTTCATATTTTATTGAAGAAGCTGGATAGAAACACCCACATGCTCTGGGAACAGTCACTGAGGCAACCTAAGCTCCTACCTTCATTGGAAGAATTTCTAAATTTCTTGGAAACCCGTTTCCACTCTCTGGAGACATTAGGACCGAAGCCACGTCCCTCAGAAGAACATCATCACCCAAAGCAGCGACAGGGTAAGGTTCTAACTTCTGCAGTCTCTTCAGGACATATGTGTATTTGCTGCAAGGGCGAGCACCAATTGTTCACGTGTGAACGATTCCTGCAGATGAGTCCAAATCAACGCCTCAATCTAGTACAACAAGCCAAGCATTGTGTCAACTGCCTTAAGGCCAATCACAATTCAAAGAATTGTCCTTCTCGAGGGTGCACAAGGTGCCAAAAAAGACATAACACGCTATTACATTTGCACCTTGCCAGCAAGGAACCACAGCCATCGCCAAAGGTACATCTTCCAGAAAACCACAAGACAGCGCAAGCAACTTCCTCTTCATTGCTAATGACAACTGTCCCAGCTAGACCACCAAATTCTGAAGGCCCTCGTGACCAGTGCATATCGCTAACATCTCGGGCAACAAATAAAACTAAAGTGTTACTTGGTACAGTAATCCTTGGATTGCACGATCACCAGGGGTCGTTAATAGAATGTCGAGCTGTACTAGATTCCGGGTCCCAACTCAATCTTGTTACAGAAAAACTAATGCAAAGGCTGGGACTGCGAGGAGCATTTGACAAGATGGGCATAGAAGGGATTTGCTTGAATAAACTGAAAAGTCACCGTAGAGTAAGCTTGACATTACAATCGCGGATAAATGGATTCACTACTAGGATTGAAGCTCATGTCCTACCGAACATCACATCACCGCAGCCAACTAGACCATTAAACACCGCTGCTTGGAGCATCCCTCAAAACGTCGCTCTTGCTGATCCACTATTCCATGAACCAGGGCCAATAGACCTACTCATCGGTGCAGGAATATTTTATTCCCTGTTGGCAGTGGGGCAAATCCCTCTGGGTGATCACTTGCCAATAATGCAGAACACCGTGTTTGGTTGGATTCTGTCAGGAGAAGTTCCCTCAGACGCAGATGGAGATAACATCGCCATTTGCGAAATTACCAGCGAGGACGAATCCCTCAATCATCAAATCGAGAAATTTTGGCGATTAGAAGAGGCTGAGCCGCAATCTAACAACCTTACGGCAGCTGAAAGACGATGTGAAACATATTTTATACAGACAACGTCGAGAGATGCGAATGGCCGATTTACAGTAGAGCTACCCATATCTGGCGATCCGAGTACCCTAGGTGAATCTAAGGACCTTGCCTTGGCCCGATTCAAGTCGTTAGAGCGAAAGCTAAACAAGAATGCCGACATCAAGAAACAATACCTCGATTTCATGCAAGAGTACGTAAGGCTAGGACATATGCAAGAGATTAACTTCAGCGATATTCAGAGTCCACACTACTTTCTACCTCATCACTGCGTCGTAAAACCCGACAGTACAACCTCAAAACTTCGGGTTGTTTTCAACGCTTCGGCTAAAACATCTACAAATATCTCGTTAAATGAGTTGTTATACACCGGGCCCACAATCCAAGATGATGTTTTCACCATACTCCTGCGTTTTCGATTCCCACGCTTTGTCTTCACAGCCGACATTGAAAAAATGTATCGGCAAATCCAGATGGATCAAGGAAGTCGTCAGTACCAGCTGATCTGGTGGAGAGATAATCCTTCAGAGCGCTTGAAGTGTTATCAACTCTGCACGGTGACTTACGGAACCACCTGCGCACCGTATCTCGCTACTCGATGTCTAAAAAGGCTAGCCGAAGAAGCCGATACTTATCCATTAGGTGCCGAAATTCTTCAGCGGGACTTTTACGTCGATGACGTGCTAACTGGTTCAGATAGTCTTCCAGCAGCAATTGCAATGCAATTCCAGTTAAGGGCTTTGCTTCAATCTGGCGGTTTTAAGCTGCGCAAATGGTGTGCGAATCATCCCCGTTTGCTTCAGGACATACTGCCATCCGACCAAGAAGTTCAACTAGACTTCAACAATCATGAAGATCAAAATGTCAAGACAATGGGACTTATATGGCTTCCAAAACCTGATTCCTTTTGTGTAAAGACCACATGCATCGAAAGAACACAAATTACAAAAAGAACCGCATCATCCGATATCGCCCACATTTTCGATCCACTCGGCATCTTGGCTCCAGTAGTAGTATCAGCAAAGTTGTTCCTACAAAAAATGTGGTCGTTAAAATTGGATTGGGATGCCGCCCTGCCACAAGATCTTCACACAGCTTGGTCCAAATTCCGCGAGGATCTGCAACTTCTGGAAGAAATTAGATTTCCAAGGCACGTCTTTTCACACAAAACGCCGAAAAACGTTCAACTTCATATATTTGCTGATGCATCGGAGCGGGCCTACGGCGCCGCCGCATACGTAAGAGCCATTGATAAAGACAACATTGTCCATGTACGACTACTTTGCGCTAAATCAAAGGTAGCTCCCATGAAGCAAATTACTCTGCCCAGACTGGAACTCTGTGCCGCTAAGGTAGCTTCAGAGCTTTGCCAACGTCTCAAGGATGATCTCAGATTCAAGAAGGATGTCATCTTCTTATGGACAGACTCAACTGCAGTGCTCGGCTGGATAAATTCCGACTCTTCCAAATTCCATACCTTTGTTGCTAACAGAGTGTCAGCCATCCAACAAGTAACCATACCACAACAGTGGCGCCATGTCAAGTCAGACGAAAATCCAGCGGACCTACTCTCACGTGGTCTATCGCCAGCCAAATTATCGAACAACAACTTCTGGTTTTACGGACCAATATTTCTTCATGGGAGTGAAACCAGATGGCCAGCACCATATATAAAGCTTCATGACTGCACTCTCGAAAAAAGAGAAAAGATACGGACCGTACTCGCAGCAAGGCAGTCAGACAATTTAATGGATTCTATCGATCATCGAAACTCATTCCGGCGACTACAACGCATCATAGCATATCTTCACCGCTTTGTAAACAACACAAGGTGCCACATCCAACCCAAGTGCTCTAGCATCACGCCTAGCGTTCTGGAGCTAGATGACGCGTTAACCTTAATAGTAAAACAAATGCAGAAAGAGCATTTCGCCGATGAAATCAAAAATATGAACCGATGCGGAGAGGCACCTAAGGGCAGCGACATCAGCAGTTTGGCTCCGTTTATTGACAACAGGGGTATGCTACGTGTCGGCGGTCGCCTAGAGGCATCCACACTTGACTATGATGCCAAGCATCCAATTCTGCTGCCACATGCACACCTCTTCACCAAATTACTGCTTAGCGATTTACACAAGGAAAATCTTCACGCAGGACCTCAAGCCTTGCTAGCCATTGCACGGCAGAAATTTTGGCCGGTGAAAGGAAAAAGCATTACTCGTTCCGTTGTGCAGCATTGTGTCCGCTGCGCCAAAGCAAAACCAACACTTTTCAATCAGCTAATGGGCAACCTTCCCGCAGATCGGGTCCAACCGGCTCGCGCATTTGTAAACTCAGGGGTCGATTTTTGCGGCCCTGTGTGGACGCACTTCACACACCGAGGAAAACATCCCAAGAAGGCCTATATCGCCGTCTTCTGCTGCTTCGCAACCAAGGCAGTACACCTGGAAATAGTGAGCGACCTATCAACAGACGGTTTCCTAGGAGCGCTAAAAAGGTTTATGGCAAGACGAGGCCTCTGTAGCAAAATCTATTGTGACAACGCCACAAATTTTGTGGGGGCCAGCAATCGGTTCAACGAGCTGCAAACAATCATGGAAAATGACAGATCAAAGGAGAAAATAACGGCAGAGTGCAATCGCAAGGGGGTAGAATTTCACTTCATCCCGCCGAAAGCACCACATTTCGGTGGCCTATGGGAAGCCGCCGTAAAATCCGCAAAACACCTCATACAACGTACCATCGCTTCCGCGAAACTGACGTATGAAGAGATGGAGACCATCGTGATCGAGGCCGAAGCAGTAATGAACTCCAGACCGCTTACACCGCTCTCCGCCGACCCCAACGATCTAACAGTCCTGACACCAGCTCATTTGCTGATCGGAGAGCCCCTTACAGCAGCCGTGGACCCGCATGCTAAGGCATTAAATACCAGTTTGTCAGCACGCTGGAACACTGTCACACGCTTGAAAAACGAATTTTGGCAAAGATGGACAAAAGAGTATCTGAACCAATTACAATATCGCCATAAATGGAAATCTCAATGTCAAAACGCCCAGCCGGGCACCATGGTGATAATAAAAGAAGAAAACACTCCCCCCATGAAGTGGCCTTTGGGACGTATCGTAAGAGTCATTAAGGGAACAGATGATCTTGTGCGTGTCGCCGATGTACAAACATCTACCAGCATACTTCGGCGCCCAATACACAATCTAGCTCCACTTCCGATAGAACCTCACCCCAGCGAGCAATCCGAACATACTCAAGATTCACCACCCTCGGCAAGCAGGTCCACAGCAACGACAGATATAAATGACATCGATAGGACCACGTCAGCTGAACCAACAACCAGCGACTCGAGGCCCCGCAAAAGGGCACGCGTCTCCTTAGGCTCAGCAATAGTCAGCCTCCTAATCACGTTTATAGTATTGCCTTTCGCCAATAGCGCTCCTGTGAAATCTACTCCGTTTGACAACAATCCAGGTCTCTACTTTGAAAACCTGGGAGCTGCTAACGTAATCACCAGTGAGTGGAATCTTGTGGCGTACTATGATATGCGACCCTATTGGACTGAATTTGAAATGCTTCTTAACTCTACAGCAACTCTAAAAAAAACCTGCGAAATGTTACGTGACCACCAACCCTGTTTTCGAATAATCTCACAAATCACTCGTGCCATCGCAGAGTTACAGCAAGGCAACCAGCTTCTTCAAGTACCAACACGAATCAAGCGAGGGGCGCTGAATTTCATCGGTAACATAGATAATTCACTATTCGGGGTGCTTGATTCTGAATATGCAGAGGAAATGTCCTCGACTATAGACAATCTTCGACAAAATGAAGAACATCTAGCAATTCTGGCACGCAATCAAACATCCATTTTGGATGCCACAGTGAACGTTATGAGAAGAAACCAGGAGGACATAGTCAAAGAGTTTCATCAATTAGAAACCCACTATAATCAGATTGCTACACAACTTAACTCTATTAAAGAGGAATTACACCAGGAGCAATTCTCCCAACTATTTTCAACACTGGTCGTTCAGATACTCCTCCTCGTATCAAACTTTCAGCGAGTACAATATTCCATATTGGATGTCCTTACCGATACACATCACGGAAAGGTTAACACCCTACTGATCTCTCCGGATCAATTCAAGAGGGAGCTGCTGGCAATCAAGGGGAGACTTCCTTCCTCCTTGAAACTCCCACTAACTGAAATCGACATTTTACGATTCTACAGCATGGTGACCATTGAAGGGCGAGGCACAGCGAATCACATGATCTTCAGGCTGCGCCTACCAATCCTCGCGTCAGAAGAGTTCGAGTTATTCAAACTTATTCCAGTTCCAACCAAAATCCACGAAACCTTCGCTGCCATTAGACCATCCTATCCGTTCTTGATAGTCAACTTACACCGTGATCAGTACTATCCACTAACGGAACAAGCACTGCATGATTGCATTTCCATCACCCCAGACAGACACCTATGCAAGCAGACGCAACCCATGTACCGAAAGGGATCCTCCGTCAGTGCCTGTGAGATTAGCCTGATGAACCACTCACCAATGAGTTCACTATGTCAAGTAGTGAAGACTGAGTCAGGACCCCATTGGATACAATTACATAATTCCAATCAATGGATCTACTCTCTGGAGCAAGCGACCACTATCAACGTTGTATGCGGAGGCAAGCTCACACAACTCTCACTTCAGCACGCTGGAATCTTGAGCATTCAAGACAACTGCGTGATCAAACAACCACTCGTTACGATACAAGGACACAACATCTATCCCACCATTACGAGAGCATCATACTTGCCTTCTGCAAATTTAACAACCTTCATCACACCAGAGCAACTGACTCCAGCACTCCATCATACCAACGAGTATAACCCACACCTAGCGGATCTGCAGACGATCAAGCAAAGGTTACTGGACATCCACCCTGACCTTCCAGCTAAATTACGTCCTCATGATTACCACCATTACATTCTCGGCTACATTTGTTTCATTTCGGTAAGCGTCATAGTAGCATATTTGGCATGGAAGAAATGTCACAAAAGCCAAACGCAGCCACCAACAATTACCATCGTGACAGGAGAATCTGGAGTCCCCAAGGAGAGCAGTGAAGACTTCTCCGACGGAGAAATTGCCAAGGTTTTTGATAGCTAACGTAGTTGAATGCAGACCATTCAACGGCCGGGAGGATGTTCAATCCCATCATAAAATTATTATTTTTGTAATTTCAATTCCATCATAAAAATATTATTTTTTGTAATTTCAATTCCATCATAAAATTATTGCAATTTTGTAATCTCAATTCCACCATAAAATTATCTTATTTTTTTTGTAGTGTAACTCGAATTCTACCAGAAATTTAATTATCATCATGCGACAAAAAATTCGCACGCAGATTCTCAAGAATCTTATCACAGCTCATGTTACCGTCTGGCACTGATATGATCCGTGAGAAACCCAAAAACAGAAAATTGCTTTATGCATTGCTCGCGGATCATATTATTGCCTGCGACTGATGGGATTCGTGAGAATCTGCTGAGCTGCAATTTTATGGGGGAATTTTCACATTTTAGCTTGTAAAATAAAGTTGTAAATTAGGAATTAGGTAAAATAAATTTCAGAGTTAAATCAACAGTCACAATAACTAGTCGTGTTTTCAATTGCTCTTACACTCATTTTCTAGTTATACCATCAGTCGTTTTCTTCAGAACTATATTTCAATCATCTGCTGTAGTGGTATAAGAGCCACTGCAGCACCTCATAAGAAATCTGGTGTAGTAGTTTAAGAGCTACTGCATCAGCCTTCAGAATTCTACCAAATACACAGAAATCTGGTGTAGTAGTTTAAGAGCTACTGCATCAGCTATCAAGAACTTTACCAATTACATTGACTTGGTGTAGTAGTCTAAGAGCTACTGCATCAGCCGTCATTTCGGAAATTATTGATCTGTGTAGTGGTCCAAGAGCCACTGCACCCAGCATTCAGGCGGCAGAGAAAGGACTCTGTCGCGATAAAAAAACACACGTCCTCCATTGCCAGACGCTTTGCATAATGGAAACCCTCGCCAGACGCCTTTAAAGTTTAAAAAATTGTATTGAACTTACGTTAATAGTTCACGTTGAAACGTAACACCGCGCTTTGAAACTCGTTCCCTATATGTTTTTTGGGTCGCTGATTACGAAAATCTATTCTAAATTAATTTATTTAGGAATAGTGTACCTTATTTAAAAGAATGAATATTTCAATGTTTTTATTTTTTTGCTGTTGTCTTGTAGTCTTCGAGTTGAGTTGCAAATTTGTGAACGGTTGCTTCGTCGCTTCTCCTATTGGTTCTCCTATGGCTTCTCCTTAAGATTTTTGTAAGTATTTGAAGGAAAATCACTTCCTCTTTATTATAATGCTGCGCTGCGAACACTTTTGGTCGAAGGAAAGACAACTTTTGTTGAAATTTTATTCCTTTAATCTTGGAGATTGCTTCTTCGCGAACACTTTTGGATTTGAAATAAAATCTCTTCCTTATTAAAATGTTGCTTCTTCACTAACACTTTTCTTCGAAGGAAATTATCAATCTTATTCCTTAAATTTAACTTTTTGTTTGAATGAAAATCACTTCTTTCTTAAAATGTTTCTTCTTCGCGAACACTTTTTTTTCGAAGGAAAATCACTTCTTTATTATTCAACTTTTGATTCGTTCGTGTTTTCACCGATTTTTTTCCCGACTGCGCCAATAATGATTAAATTTAAGTATGATAAATCAAACAGCTTTTCCGATGCTTTATGTCAACTGAATTAAGATTTCTATGTTAAAATGAAAATATGTGAATGTCACGACACATTGAGGCGGATGAAACATAATAGCCGTGTTTTTTTAATGAACTATATAGTTCTTCCCCATACAAATCTGAAAACCCAGGTTTTATCGAGATTTTTATCCAGGTCTTGGGACATTTCAAAATTTCCCTTTCTTTTCGGAATGTAGCATACCTGCCGGCTGTCGGAAAAACGTCATTTAAAATAAAAACAACTTAGAAGTGACGAGAGCAAATTTGAAGGCAGGAGGAAACAAATAATTTATTTTTTAGAAACTTATTTATTGTTTTCTAAAGGGGAATTCGTGTAACAGTTGTTTACTGACACGCAACTTCGGATTAATTTTAATATATTTAAAGCACTGAACATGGCGCTTAGTGAAATTTCCCTTGTCGTTTTTTTAATGAACTGGATCGAAGACCTATATAGTTCATTAAAAAAACACAGCTAATATTGCAGCCGACTCCGCTCATAAAATCTGCTGACGATCAGTCTGCAGGGAACATTTTTATTCTTAATGTAACATGATACTTGTTGATAAAAATGCATCTTTCGATAGATAAAAAATGCACTTTTATCCCAGTAAGCATTTTTATATAACTATATACTTGAGAGCAGCAAAGATTTTTTTATCGTTTTCTACACCCAAAAAAGTACCTAAGTCCCAATTTTCAGCGAGATCACACTTTGTGCGAGCTTTCGGTCTAAATTTGGCTCTGACGACTGGGCTATTTTGTAGTATTAAGTAATTTGAAATTAAATGAAATTAAATTAAATTGTTAGGTTTAAAAACAAAGGGGGGAGGTGCAGTATATTGAAAATGTTGAAACTCCCACCTACAATAAAGACGTAGCCAGATAGCTGTAAGTTACTAGCTAGATAATTAGGAAAAAGCCTGTAACAAATATCTGCAGTCAGTCGCCACTTGATAATGAAGCAATAAAGATCATTGTAAACAATTAAACGCGTTTTAATTATTAAAATATACCACAAAACCATAATTTTTTTCCAAAATTGGAAAGCTTGGACAATTTCCTATAAATAATGTCCCGACAATTTTTATGCTACGGCCTTGAAGTTCTAAGCAATTTTAATGTTGAAATTGGCCTTATTTGGTGCTTATTTGATACTTGGAGGCTTCAAATTATTATAAATATTGAAATCGGTCGAACCATTTTCGAGTTTTTGCGAGACTAACGCACGACTATTGTGGAGTCCGAACGAGCATTTTCTTCGTTAGGACAATTTGTAACAAAAATAAGTAGCCGTTTGAACGGTGAAACGCGGGACGAGCTATGTTTTCTAAAAGCTTATTTACAGAAACACAAGAAATGAAGAAATATTTTTAATTCCATTATGTATTATTTTTTATTTGATTAATTAAGTTTTGTATTGTTTTGTTTCAATAAATAATATTAAACCAATTTTTTAATTATATTTCCAGTTTTATTATGTAATTTCAGCTATGATAATGTGTAAGTATTTTTCATAAATACTCCAATCCTAATCCCCGGTACCAATCCCGGAAACCCGGGATTTGGATAATGTAATCCCGAAATCCCAGGATTGCAAATATAACACGGAATGCCAAACCGTAATCCTTTTTCATATTTCTCAACGATTTAATCAAATATGGAACGTCATATAAACAATAAATGTTTCTCTCGTTTAAATTAAAATGCATTTCTGGACTTATAAGAAATAGTCCAAGGAAATTAGACATTTTACTTCGGAAAAATTCCGGGAAAGCTGAATTTCGGTATGGACATTGATATTATTGCTCTAAGGACAATGTCACGAGTCCCCATCGATTTGAGACTTGGACACGATTATACGCGAGGTCAAAGGTCACCAAAAGCGATTTTCGCAAATATCTCAGTAACGTTAACTTTTACAGAAAAATTCTGTGAATAAAATTTGTAGTTTAGGTCATTTCCTACAAAAAATATTTTATAACTTTTTCTTGTAAGAGTAACGGTTTTTGAGATATTTTGATTTACAGAGTTCTAAACTTTATGTTTCTCATGAATCGTTCCATTTACGAGGCAGAGTGCAAGATGCGTTTTGGGGCTTTTTTGTCTAATGTCTCTGGACTAATATCTACATTTTAAAACAACTCCTATTGTTCGATCCTGGATCGCATACGAGAACTCTAATATTTAAGTAAGAAAATTCATACACGGTTCTTGAAACTAACACAACTCCTATACCCAACAGCGAAAATTTCGTAATATTAAATAATATCCTACTAATATTATATACTGAATGGATTTTAATGAAACTTTACCATAATATAGCCCATACATCAGAATAACATATAGGCTATGAATTTGTGGTCAAAACTTATAAATTCAAAATGGTCGCGCCAATATGGCCGACGAATTTGCCAATTGTGTTCCGATTCCAATGAAAATAGGTATCTGGGGTTTTTTAAGGTAGCAAATAACGAATTTATAATCAGAACTTATAAATTCAAAATGGCCGCACCAATATGGCTGATGAGTTTGCCAATTGTATTCCGATACCAATGAAAATCGGTATCTGGGGATTTTAAGGTAACAAATAAAACATTTATGATCAAAACTTATTAATTTTAAAATTCGAGCCATTCTGGGGGACGAATTTTGCCAAATAAGTGTCATTTCCCGGTCAGCTGTATGTAGGTTGCTCAAGAGTTGAGAAATCGTTATATAAACTTTTTTATTTAAAGGTGTTGCAACGCACGCGGGTTTTTTGCTAGTAATATTAATAAACTGAGAACTTCGAAAATAGTAATAGTTTTAGTACTATGTAGTGGGAAATTGACTAGTACCAGAACTGGTGCCAAAGTAATCCTGAGAGAAGTTTACAGAATTTGTTTTTCCTGAACATAATCAAATGAACATTTCCTTCGTACTTCGCTCGCTACACAAGACCGCGTGGTGCAACTCGCTCGCGTGTTGAAGCCACTCATAAACTGGAAAGCAAATGACTTAATTTGGAAATTCGAAAGATTTCAGGAGATATTAGCAAAACCAATCAATGTAAAGGACTTGGTAGACTTGACCAAAAAGGCCAAATTTATCGGTAAATACTGGAAATTCCGTGATGAACTTCAATTTCCAGAAACTGTGGGACGCGGAAAACAATTAACGGTTCAAAAAGTGCTGATCTATGGTGTGAAAAATTCGTGGTGTTTGTGGCGTTTGGGTAACGTAATTTTTGCACGATTTTTAAAAAGTGCTCGAATTTTGATAAGTGATGTCTTGTTGAGAAGCATTGGAACGAGTTTCATTCCAACGAGTTTATTAGATATTAGAAAAACTAATCAATTTAAAGTGAATGTGATCGTCAGCCGATCTTTTCATTTAAACAAAAAGCGGCATGACCGAATGTTATGAAATTTTTTTCAGAGCATGTTGTTAGTACGCGTCGATCGGCACCTCAACGAAGTCGGTATCATATTTGGTTGGCGCGATATTGGGCAGGTGCAAATATCACGAACTTCCTTCAACCAAAAAACGGCTCAACCGATTTTTATGAAAATCGTTTCAGATTATAACTTCTGTAATACGCGTTGATCGGCAGCTCAATGAAGTCAATATCATTTTTAGTTCGAGCGATATCGTGCAGGTACAAAAATCATTTACGTGTCGTCTAAACAGATCGATCGAATTTTATGAAAATCTTTTCAGATTGTAACTTCTGTAATACGTTACGATCGGCACCTCAACGAATTCGGTATCATTGTTGATTCGCGCGAAACCGTGCAGGTACAAAAATCACTTACGTCGTTTAAACAAAAAAAAACAACTCGACCGAATTTTATCAAAATCTTTTCAGATCATATTTCAGTTAATACGCTTCGAACGGCACCCCAACGAAGTCGATATCTTTTTTGGTTGGCGCATCGTGCAGGAAAAAATGACCCCATACGCACACACACACTTATAACGACATAAAAACCTGTATAACGACTTTATAATTAAATAGGCTGAAATCACCCGGCGTTGCCGAACTTAACCAAAATTATTATTTAATAATCTTCACACAATTGTGTTTTACAAAATTGCCTTTACGACAACACTTTTATTTTAATGCCTCTCTATAGACAAATGTTTTGCGTTTTATTGTTTGGGGAATAAATTATTAAGGGCGGTATTCTTAGTCGGTGCTTATTGCAAAGTTCGTGCCTAAGCGCTTTATGTGTCCTTTCGATTCACAGTCGCAACTTAAGCACTGTCTTAAGTAAATGCTCAAGCATGAACTTAATCAACCAAACCTTATTCAAATAAGTATTCATAGTTGATGCTTAAGCAAATTGTCATATAAGACGATCTTATTTACCCTTAAAATTAATTTATTTTTTAAGTCGTCTCCAAAGGTGACTTAAGCAATTGCTTATAGATGATTTTTCAATAATAGTGTTAAAAAATGAGCTTGTTTTCGTCGGTTACTGATATTGAAGGTATTAGTGACGTGGATGATGATGAAGAGGATAATGGTATATGTATCCGTAGATCTTTGCGTGACAGACAAAATCCTTTTGAGTTTTACGATAATAATGAATTTAAAAAGCGGTTTAGATTTAAACAAGATTCCGTACGCTAGTTGCCAAAAATTCATGAACGATTAGCTCGAATAAATAATCGGAGTTTACCTATTGCACCAGAATTGCAACTGCTTGTATGTTTGAGGTATTATGCAAGCGCAAGTTTAAGGGTAGAGATTTTTCATTGCAACTTTATACTCCTAAAATTAAACATCTTGAATTTATGACATTGCATCAGCAGCTCTTTCCGAATTACTTCTAGTAGAATCAAGTAGTAAAGACAAGTAAAACAATAAACTATCATCAATTCAAGTCGAAATTTAAACTATTAACTGTTAAACAAAAATTAAATGTAATATTTAATATAAAATAAAAAACTAATAAAAATTTTCATATACTTTATTATATTGTATAAATATTCTTTATAAATTTGCAATATTTCTGTTTATAAATGTATTAAACACATTTGAATCGCATCTAAATCCTTCCCGCAATATTTGGTAATTATTTAAACAAACATACGAGCAACAAACGCATCACGTACCGAAAATCCATCTCTATTATTCGCATTTAGAAAATTAGGATGAAGGTCATCATCAGCAGTGTCATCATATTTATTATCTTCCAAAACATCATTAAATATCAAAGATATATTGTGCAATACTGCGCATGTTACAATAAAAGGAATTTCTTAAGTAGCCTTGGAGACGACAAAATAATATGGAATTACTGGAAAAAAACATGGGAAATGCTCAAGCATTTCCTTAAAATTACAAATTCTCAATAAGCAATTGCTTAACAAGTTTTGTAAAAGAATACATACATAGGTAATTTTGGTCACATTTAATATGAAAGCATATTGAATCTAATGTCTCCAAATTTTACAGAAATAAGTATTGGTTCTTTCCTTAGATATTGCGAATAGCTTGATTTTCAATATTTGCATTAATTTCACATGTTTTGACGAACACAATTTTGCAATATAAAAAAAATAAAAGTTGGTTTTTTGGCATTGCTTTTTTATTTTTCATATTTGTTTCATTTTTCGATTTTGTTTTATTGTTCTCGAAAAATTTTGTTATTGAAGACTTCTAGATTTAAATTAAAAAAAGCTATAGAAAATGGCCCTCGAATTTCGAGTGCTGGATGCTGCTATTTGCATTAATTTGAAATCTTTTAACGTTCATGGTTTTAACAGAATGCACAGGCAATTTTAGTCATAAACGTATTTTGAATCTAATGACTCCAACTATTATAGGAATAGTTGGTTTTTCGTTAATGGTTAAGAAGAGTTGAATTTTGAAGGTTTGGATTGATTTTAAATGTTTAAACGTTGGGTGCAGCCTGGCGCACCGGGTCCCAGCTATCCAAAATACAGAAAATAAGCGGTTCATTGAGACACTTCATCTGTGTATGAAAATTCATATCTCGAATGGTTTTTATTGTCTCGATCAAAATGTCAGATCGCTAATAGTTTCACATTTTGTTATTTGGAATCAAAAATACCAAAAAATTCCATTTTTCAAAGTCTCCTGCTGTATATTAAAATTCATATCACCTGATTACTACTATTGGCTTATGGGAGCAGCATAGGCGCGCCGGGTCCCAACTAGTATATATATATGAATACTTCAATTCCAAAACTGCTTCCTTCCATTTTTAAAAATCAGTAAAGCAATGGCTGTTTCAACCTCTAAACAAACTTCTTTAACCAATCTGGTCAGCTTTTTTCAGTTTTACAGCTTGGTGGACATACATTTAGCAAGTTCAGCCATGAAATTGGTAACAGATTCGTGAAAGGAGCCTGTTCAGAGACCAAAACCGCCACTACTAAATGGAAACTGGTCCTAACAAATCTGTCCTTACATGTTTTTTTTTAAAAATGGAAATATTAAGTTAATGGTACATTTTGAGAATTCTGTATTATTTTCTAATTATTGTGCCATTTATGAACGATTTTGTAAAAATCTTTGACAGGGGAATGTTTTTATGAGTTTAAACCAGTTTTTTTAAGACTTGAATCAAAAAGTACTTTTTATTAAAATAGACAATAATTGGTAACCAATTACAAAAAATAAAAAAAACTGAAGGCGATAGCCCAATCACGACTTTATTCGCGTTTACGCGCGTCAAAGCGTTCACACGCTTTGTCATCGATATTTGATTGTGTGTAATTCAAATCAAGCTATCCCATTCCATCGTCAAGCGACGGCAAAAGTCGACCAACTTTCAACTTTTCGCGCGTTGGCAGGCGTTGAAAATTTCCAAACTGTCAAACTGTCGAATTATCAAGATTGAGATTTAGTACAGTCATTTGGTTCTAAAAAAAAGGTTACCTGGAAAGTTTTCCGGGAGTTTTGAAAATTTGTAATTTTATAGATTTCGATGTGCTCTTTCTGAATTTCAACTTTGCCACCTCGTATCTTTGCCGCTCGCGCCGCCATGTTGGAAAAATGGCGCCAAAAAGCAGTTTTTTGACAACATATCCTTTCCGGCTCACTTTACGATAAAAACACTTATATACAAAATGAAACTAGAGAAAATTTCCTACAATTTATGTAATAACCTTTTTTTCGTAAAGTCAATAGTTTTGGCGTACGAGCGCCGCAAACCCTTATACATCTACGCCAACCCGTCACATTTAATTTTACCTGAAATCTACAGGGTGTACTACGAAAAGTTACAAAGAGGCAGGCTGTGGATAGGTTATGGATAGACGAACAAAAAATCGTATGGGTGGGAGGAGGAAGTCGTAACGGTTTAGCCGCTAGGGTGTTTTGCAGTTTTTTTTTAGAGGTTTACATATCACCCTGTATTTTTGTAACCCTATGACCTATTTTCATGTATGTCTACGTAGAATACTCCCACCTATCTAAAACTGTAAAAGTCAAGGTTCTACTCTATCAACTTCCAGAGTAATGAGTCATCAAAGTCAAAATTTCGGTTTTTTAACCAAAATTTCAACTAAAACCACTCTTTTCTCCAAAAAATACGTATAGGTACCTGGAAAGTTTTCCGGGAGTTTTGAAAATTTGTAATTTTATAGATTTCGAGGTGCTCTTTCCGAATTTCAACTTTCCCACCTCGTATCTTTGCCGCTCGCGCCGCCATGTTGGAAAAATGACGCCTAAAAGCAGTTTTTTGACAATATCTCCTTTCCGACTCACTTTACGATAAAAACACTTGTATACAAAATGAAACTAGAGAAAATTTCCTACAATTTATGTCGCCGCAAAGTGTAGTTCAACACGCGTTTTGGCCAAAAAACTCATTTCCACACCACCTTGAGGTAGAGTAAGCAGCGCGTTTTTTTATCGTGGTATCCCCAGTAGGCCTAATCCACATGCAATTCGTTGTTCCAAAATTTAGCTCATTCTCCTTCGCTTCGCTGTTTTTGATGGACCAGGTGTTGCGAGTTCATTGTGTTTAGTACCACTACAATTCGTGCATATAACGGAGCACTTTAACCCACTATAAATATGCATGCTTCACAACATCAGCATATAAAAGTAAATTTAATATTGCGTCACTACCACCAACAGAAGCCGCAGCACGACAACATTCGTTCCGAACCTACCCAGCGAAGGAGAATGAGCTAAATTTTGGAACAACGAATTGCATGTGGATTAGGCCTACTGGGGATACCACGATAAAAAAACGAGCTGCTTACTCTACCTCAAGGTGGTGTGGAAATGAGTTTTTTGGCCAAAACGCGCGTTGAACTACACTTTGCGGCGACATAAATTGTAGGAAATTTTCTCTAGTTTCATTTTGTATACAAGTGTTTTTATCGTAAAGTGAGTCGGAAAGGTGATATTGTAAAAAAACTGCTTTTAGGCGTCATTTTTCCAACATGGCGGCGCGAGCGGCAAAGATACGAGGTGGCAAAGTTGAAATTCGGAAAGAGCACCTCGAAATCTATAAAAATACAAATTTTCAAAACTCCCGGAAAACTTTCCAGGTACCTATACGTATTTTTTGGAGAAAAGAGTGGTTTTAGTTGAAATTTTGGTTAAAAAAAACCGAAATTTTGACTTTGATGACTCATTACTCTGGAAGTTGATAGAGTAGAACCTTGACTTTTACAGTTTTAGATAGGTGGGAGTATTCTACGTAGACTGATACTTTACTCATGAAAATAGGTCATAGGGTTACAAAAATACAGGGTGATATGTAAACCTCTAAAAAAAAACTGCAAAACACCCTAGCGGCTAAACCGTTACGACTTCCTCCTCCCGCCCATACGATTTTTTGTTCGTCTATCCATAACCTATCCACAGCCTGCCTCTTTGTAACTTTTCGTAGTACACCCTGTAGATTTCAGGTAAAATTAAATGTGACGGGTTGGCGTAGATGTATAAGGGTTTGCGGCGCACGTACGCCAAAACTGTTGACTTTACGAAAAAAAAGGTTATTACATAAATTGTAGGAAATTTTCTCTAGTTTCATTTTGTATATAAGTATTTTTATCGTAAAGTGAGCCGGAAAGGAGATATTGTCAAAAAACTGCTTTTTGGCGCCATTTTTCCAACATGGCGGCGCGAGCGGCAAAGATACGAGGTGGCAAAGTTGAAATTCAGAAAGAGCACATCGAAATCTATAAAATTACAAATTTTCAAAACTTTCCAGGTAAAACTACCAAATGACTGGACTAATTTGAAAGTTTACATATTAAATTAATTTCGCAGTGCATACATGAATTTCAATCAAAGCAACCTTTTTGAGGTCCTGACGCTATGAATGAACCTTCAACGGACGTCAACGCGCATGAAGAGCCTGCCGCGTATAACGCGCCGTCGTCATTGGGCCTTCGCCTTTATCCAATGAAGAACTTAATATTTTTTTTATCCAGGAGAATGTTATTACCGGGGGAATGTTATTCCAAGCAGCCCTGTCACGTTTATCTACAGTAACACCGCTTCTTACACTGATAAAAATAGCGTTTTTTAGCATATACGCAATCGTTATGCCGGTGATGTTCCGCTCAACGTAAAAAAAATTACCACTTCACTTTGAATAGATTTAGCACAAATTTTTATTTAAGACAGGGGAATGTTTTCAAAACTTTAGGACAACATTTAGAAGCCATTTTTTTCTAACTTAAATACCACCTGTCTGCAATTTAAGCATTATTAGCGTAAATAAGTTATTCTAGTTTTATTATGGCTAAGATACTGCCGGGGCCCAATGAATCCGGCAACGTGATTTTCCATATAAATTGTTGTTGCTTTTGCTGGTGCCGGAGACTTGGATTTAATTTTAATTTTGCCGGTCTACCCCTTCACGAACAAAAGCTCTCACATTTTTTCGCTCATTTTTTGATGAATTAAACAAGAAAGCTTTTACATTTATGTTGCTACTAGCAACCCGTCCACAATTTCCTTGAACAGAAAGTGCGGAAAAATGTATTTGATTAAGCAGAAAATGTTAAACAAGTACTTTTATTTCATTAAAATCAAAACAAACACAAAATAAGCCAACAGTCAATGCAATCACTACAGAAAATGACATTTGTCAACGAAAAGCTACGCTGACGGTGCCGGTTTCATTGGGCGAGCTCTCACCGATAGTGGTAGGGGAAAATCACGTTGACGGAATCATTGGGCCCCGGCAGTTAATATCCTTACTCTAACAATTATCTTTAAAAAATTGTTTGAACCTGCAATAATGGGTTTGGGACACGCCAGGGTAATGTTTTTTCGAGGAGTTGGAAGGCAAAAGTAAATTATGAAATAATATGATTTCAGTCTTGGATGTAAGAACAGTCAAAATTATATTATTTCGAACAATAAAAATAAAAACATGAAAGGCATTAAAAATGAGAATATACATATGGGTCTTTGTCTACTAAATGGAAATTCGCTGTCCTCAGAATTTCCATTTAGTAGGCAAAGACCCATATGTATATTCTCAGGATGACGAATACTACAAAATAGTAAAATTTCAAGAAAATCGGAGGGGTGGGGGTTAAACTATACATCAACCTAAATAAAAATCTAGAAAAAATCAAAATCACTCATTCAATATAAATTTCTCTTCAGAGTCATCAGCACCAACAAATTTCCTTTTTCAAGGAAAAATTCGATTTAATTATGTCCAATAATCCTGCAGATGCAACCACAAAATATGAAATAACTATAGATGCAGTTTTTACGAGATTATTTGAATACACTTAATAGAAAACTATCTCATTTTAGTTATCAAAAGCCGCTGATTATATGTGTAGAAAACAATCAAGGCTCTAATGAATAAGAAAGGAAATAATGGTCTAAAATTTATTAAATTTACTACTTAATCTAGAAAAAAAGGTAAATGTTCAGATTAGCTCCTCCACGCCCGATTTTGATGAAATTTTTGCACAAGGTACAGTTAATTATGTACAACTCAGGTATGTTAATAAAAAGTGTCGGTCAAGTCCCGCTCTCTTCTAATTCCACTTCAAAGTACCGAAATTTCAAAAATTGAACAGGTCATAATTTCTATATTATGTCAGCAATTTTGGTGAAATTTATGCACATTGTATATTTTGATGTGGACAATTTATTTTTGGGGAAAAAATTGTCACTCATGCACCGTTACTTTTTTATTTAACTTTATAGTACTTATAAATTTAAAAAATGCGATAATTGCCAAAGTACACCACATTTTTTTATGAAATTTATATATAATCTATATCTTTGTCTGTATAATAAATTGGTTTTAAAAAAAATTGCCCTCTATATACCGTTTTTTTAATACATTTCTGAAGCACGTCATTGTATGGGAATATGAAATAATAACAATGGTAATAATAACAATAA
The DNA here is from genome assembly GCA_963855945.1 of Thereva nobilitata. NCBI lineage: Eukaryota > Metazoa > Arthropoda > Insecta > Diptera > Therevidae > Thereva > Thereva nobilitata. Next base: position 52,436,454 of record OY979697.1, on the reverse strand, counting down.
TAAAAATGGTAATTTTCATATTTAAACTTTTTAATTATTTGAAATATATGAAATATATAAATTTAAAAATAATTAAAAGTCGAATGTGGCAGTTATTATTTCATACTCCCATACAATGACGTACTTTAGAAATGTATTAAAAAAACGGGATATAGGAGGCAATTTTTTTTAAAACCAATTTATTATACACAAAGATGTACATTATATATAAATTTCATAAAAACAAGTAGTGTACTTTGGCAATTATCGCATTTTTGAAATTTAAGTTTATAAAGTTAAATAAAAAGTAACGCTGCATGAGTGTACATTTTTTTTCAAAAATAAATTGTCCGCATCGAAATATCCAATATGTGTAAATTTTATTAATATTGGTGAAATAATATGGCAATAATTGCATTTTGAATTTTTGAAATTTCCGCATTTTGAAGTGAAATTACAAGATAACGGGACTTGACCGACATTTTATATTAACATACCTGAGTTGTACATAATTAACTGTATCTTGAGTAAAAATTTCATCAAAATCGGGCGTGGAGGAGTTAATTTAAACATTTACCGAAAAAAATATATTACTAGGCAAGGATGTAACTCTTTAATTATTTTAAAATTTTAAAACAAATAACTCGTGTCCTTTTTATATTTTCTTTACTTCATTAAATGTACAACTACGAAATCTAAATCATTTGATAAATAAAACACTTCATAGAATCCAAATCGATTGAAATTGAAAACCACTTCGTTACGTGCGCGACCTGCTAAAAACAATCAAACAAACTGAGCGCTACAACTGCTATCAGCGCTTATCTTAGCTAAATTCAACAAAGTAGCAGATAAAATTATGTAAACAAATAATTGTAATATTGTATGCAAATAAATAAGCACTTACACTGTCTTCTTTAATCTCATTTATCCCAGATACATTCGGCAGGTTTTCCAAATCTAGTTGGTTAAGTCCAATAGGCAAAGAAATTGAGTTACGTCTTAAGTTATGACTTCCACTAAGCTCATTACACGAAACCATAACGTCATCTTCTGAACTTTGTAAATGAGCGCTATGTGTTTGGATTTTAATTATTGTATCTAAAGAATTGAAGTTACTGTTTTCTGCTAAGTCACTAATTGAGTATAGCGTCTCCGAATCAGCGAATGGAATTAAAGTGTCGTCAATAGATTTACATTCGTAATTTACTTTTTCACAGTTAACATTCATATTGTTTCACTTAAGGGGTTTGTTATTTTCAATAACAAACATATTACATTAGAACAAAAAGACAAGCCAACTGAAGTTCACACTTGAGAGTAGAAAACTGACCTCAACTTATAAGCCTCTGATTCCAACGTATTAACAAACACATTAAAGCTGGCGCCGAAACGGTTTAATTTTTTTGTTTAAAGATCATTAAATAAAACATGGTATAACTTTAACACATACAAACATTGCAGCCTTATCTTTAAACGTTAGTAGCTTATCCGCAAGAAGAGATAAGGCTTTATACACGAGTGCTATCATGTGAAGAAGAAATAAAACCCAAGCTTCAAAAGCCTCTTTATTGTTGTTAAATGACCCGTTATACTTGCACTACTTACTAACTAAACACCGAACGATATTTCCTGCAAAATACTCAATACCCGAAAGCTTCGCGGTTATCGCCTACAAACTTGATTCACCACACCTCTGGCCGACTGCTGCTTACTGAAAGAACTTAAGCTTTTTACTGACCTGAAACTCTGGGTTGATGATTTAATCCAAAATCTATGCGGCGAAGCGTGTTGCGCAAGTGTTGCAAACTGACTTAAATTTTTAGTCATGCGTTACCAATTATTACCCTCGAGCCTTCATCAACGAAAACGTGATAATTATCTGCAAATTCGATATTAACGGAAAAAAGTATTATACTATCATGTAACAAAAATGTTCTCTTTTATTAGTTGATTGTTAATTATTCATTGTTAATAAAAATAAAAATATTATAAAGTCTAATTTGCAGTAAGAGGCTGTAATATTGCTTAAAACGACAAACTACCGAAATCGCACATAAAAAGAAGATTGCATTCGTAAAAAGAGCTGTAGTAAAAAAACAATATCTGTAAACATAAGGTAATAGATAAAACACGTGTTAATTATAACGAGAATAAATAACGCAATATTCCAGATTATGATGGGAAGGAGTAGATATTTGAATTTCGGGATAATTTTTTTGACAAGTGTAACTTTATTGAAATATAAGCGTATTTTCAAAAGTAGGCGCTCTACTACCATCCTGCAGGTCCGTGGTTCGAAGCCAATTTGCGGTATTATTATTATTATGTAAGTAGGGGGGCAACCAATTTGGTGAACCCCACGGCCAACTTAGGGCAGTTGTGCTTATACCCCACTAACAGAAAAGACTGTCAACCCTCCGAACGAAGGCAAGAAGATCTTTAGTTGAAGAAGACCGGAATTGATCGGGGCTCATAAGTTCTCTGATAAACGTTCTTATTCTAAGCCAGATCAGAGTAGGACATTCACAGAGAACATATGTGGAAGTCTGTATTTCCTGCAAAATACTCAATACCCGAAAGCTTCGCGGTTATCGCCAACAAACTTGATTCACCACACCTCTGGCCGACTGCTGCTTACTGAAAGAACTTAAGCTTTTTACTGACCTGAAACTCTGGGTTGATGATTTAATCCAAAATCTATGCGGCGAAGCGTGTTGCGCAAGTGTTGCAAACTGACTTAAATTTTTAGTCATGCGTTAGCAATTATTACCCTCGAGCCTTCATCAACGAAAACGTGATAATTATCTGCAAATTCGATATTAACGGAAAAAAGTATTATACTATCATGTAACAAAAATGTTCACTTTTATTAGTTGATTGTTAATTATTCATTGTTAATAAAAATAAAAATATTATAAAGTCTAATTTGCAGTAAGAGGCTGTAATATTGCTTAAAACGACAAACTACCGAAATCGCACATAAAAAGAAGATTGCATTCGTAAAAAGAGCTGTAGTAAAAAAACAATATCTGTAAACATAAGGTAATAGATAAAACACGTGTTAATTATAACGAGAATAAATAACGCAATATTCCAGATTATGATGGGAAGGAGTAGATATTTGAATTTCGGGATAATTTTTTTGACAAGTGTAACTTTATTGAAATATAAGCGTATTTTCAAAAGTAGGCGCTCTACTACCATCCTGCAGGTCCGTGGTTCGAAGCCAATTTGCGGTATTATTATTATTATGTAAGTAGGGGGGCAACCAATTTGGTGAACCCCACGGCCAACTTAGGGCAGTTGTGCTTATACCCCACTAACAGAAAAGACTGTCAACCCTCCGAACGAAGGCAAGAAGATCTTTAGTTGAAGAAGACCGGAATTGATCGGGGCTCATAAGTTCTCTGATAAACGTTCTTATTCTAAGCCAGATCAGAGTAGGACATTCACAGAGAACATATGTGGAAGTCTGGTCGCCTTGCATGCACAGTCGGCATTCTGTCTCCTGAGACAGTCCTAGGTTGTGGAGGTGGTACCGCAGCTCTACACGGCCAGTCAGATATTTCACCAACAGCCTAAGTTCCGCTCTATTTAAAGTGCTTACGTCCTCAATGCAAAGGCTCTTATACGGTTTTAAGCCTGTCTAAGACCTGCGACTGATACCCATTAGGCTAGGTTTATCCCTTAACCCACTCCTCTATCAGGCTCTTGGACCTGGACCATGGGATGCCACAAAAGGGCTCTGGGCCCTGGACCAACATCCCAGACTCCTTACTCGCGAATTTGTCTGCAGCCTCATTGCCCTCGATACCCCTAGGTCCGGGGACCCAGCAGGGCGAAGCCCTATGTTTCCTGGAGCACGTCATAGCACCCTGCAAGTATTTTGGAAGAAAACTTCCATGTCTAGAGTGCCTTGATGGCACTTTGACGGTGCGAAAAGATTTCAATGTTGGCGTCTTTCAAACCTTTCTTAAGGTTAGGCCTAGCGCAGGTCTCAATGGCATGTTTTTCAGTCTGGAAAACAGAGGGCTAAGTACTCATTGCAGTCGAGACCTTGGAGATGGGTCCTGCGGTGCATGTCCATCTTTGACCTGGTGGTAAAGAAGTGGAGATTTTTTGGACCCAAGGAAGTATAAGTTCCTCCCACTCAGAGCGATCCGGAATAATCTACCTAAATTTCCTCTGGGACCGCAGTGGTCATATAGGTGACAAATATGTTCGGATACGTGACAAATTGAAATGTTTGGGATACCATTAAGGATATCCATATATCTTTCGACTATATATGGCCAGTTAAATGAGAACTAAAGTCTCACGGCAAGTATGGCGGCGGATCCCATATGGATATATGCAATGGAGTCAATCCAATGATTGCCTCCATCGCAGGTCCCCATAGCTCATGCAACGATCGTATTGTTGACCTTGTCTTAGCTGATGTTAAGTATTGCGTTCGGCGCTGTGATGATCCACTTATAAGCACTGTCCCTTACCACCCAGCGTTAATATGTAACTGGCCGATAAATCCTAAACTCAATTACCTACCTAAACATACTGCTCCTAAATACAATTTCTTCAAAGCAAATTATGACGACATAAATATTCATATTAATAGCATAGATTGGGAACACAATTTAAAAGACCTTAACACAAATAATGCCGTTGATTACTTCTATCAAACTATTGTAGTGTATGTAAGAGCACACTATGAAAAACACTGTAGTACAAGTTAATTTAAATTATGACAGTTGTAATAAACAACTATCGGCTACTGTATTACAAGTGGATTTCACAGGGGAATAAATTATGTAACGTAAATTTATTTAATCTAAGTAGCATAATAGTACGGGAGGTAGCGCTATATTTAAAAACTCATTCCATACCGACTGAAAATTATACCAATTACAGTTTACCCCTAATGCATTAGTAATATGAGCGGCAGCTACTCCAGTAACGGTGGAGGTAAAGATGGCAGCAGGTAAAAGTTGTTAAAAGAAGTAATGACTCAAGTAATTTCATACCGTGCCAAAATTTTTGGGATGGTTTTTAAGATCAATTTAAACCGAAAAATAATCGTCAGCTGTATGAATAGCGGGGGTAAGACCGTCAATCAGTGTCATAAACTTTTACAACACATTGAAATTGAATTAAAATAATGTCTCATACAGCTTTAATATTTGTACTATTTTTTCACAGAAAATGTTGAAAGTGATAAAATTGAACCATCAGATAATGCCCAAGATGATGCAGAGGTATTTGAACGAGAACTAAATATCTTCACAGACAGCTCCGATGAGAGTTGCGAGGAAAATGACCCATTTGAAACTGAATGCAAATAATTTTAGTTGTTTTGTTTGTTAAATTAATATAATCTTGTTGAAATTGAAGTATAGTAATTTTTATTGTTACCAAAAAACAATCACCGTCAGCTGAATGTTTTTAAGTGAAAAGATCGTCAGCTCATTCATCAAAGCGAATATGAAACGTTCAGATGCACTGAGCGCGCAGACTGTTTATGACGTTGATTGACGGTCTTACCCCCGCTATTCATACAGCTGACGATTATTTTTCGGTTTAAATTGATCTTAAAAACCATCCCAAAAATTTTGGCACGGTATGAAATTACTTGAGTCATTACTTCTTTTAATAACTTTTACCTGCTGCCATCCTTAGCTCCACCGCGGGAGCGGCAGCTGCCGCTCATTTTACTGATTATTGAATACTAATAAACAATTATAAATTCAATTGATGCGGTATAAAATAGGTCGCAAAAATGTAGCGCTACCTCCCGTACTATAAGTAGGGCAATAAATAGTTGTAAGGGTTTTGTAAATAATGATTAATTCCCTGCACTCACTCCGAGTATAAGCGGCAAAAACTTGCCTTGCGCGAATAAGAGTTTGATTGAATAAATATTTCATTATTTAATATAGTAATCTTAATCATTTATACACCAAATGAGGCGGCACTAGACGCCAAGCGCAAAGGCTGGTTTACTAGCCTGGACAAATATAAAACAACACAAACATTATACTATCTATATAAATATAATTGGAGTGTCTATCTGTGATTTCAAAATAATTGTCATTTTCTAAGTTCATATGGTTATTTACACGATATTAACACGAAATCAAGTATTTTTAAATTTTTTGTCTGTCTGTATGTCTGTATGGTTGTATGTCTGTCTGTCTGTTTGTCCGGGCTAATCTCGGAAACGGCTTATCCGATTGCGATGGGACTTTCACTGGAAGATTCAGTATTTTCTTGGGCATATTTTAGGCTATTTTTTTACTAGGATCCGACTATCGGATCCGATTATCGGGCCCGATTACCGTGTTCGACTACCAGATTAGACCGAAAACTTGAACCTTGCAACTTGATTTTTACCCACTTCCATATAACCGATCAACTTCAAATTTTGCACATAGGTATAGTTCGCGTGACAATGCAATTTAACCATTTTTGGAAAAAAATCAACATGGTGGTTCCAAGATGGCGGCCGAATTTTGCAATTGTGTTCCCGGACCCCCCGACATGGATATCAAATGAAAGGGTAAGACAAGTAGATTACAATAAGCTATGTGGGGTCATTCAAAATTCAAAATGGTGGCCAGCACAAAATGGCGGATTATTCTTCGGTATGGGCATCAAATGAAAGCGAGTATAGTGCAGTAAGCGGTGTGCCGTCATTTTAAATATAATATGACGGTCACTACAAAATGGTGGAAGACATATAATAGACTAAAAAGTAGAAAATAAAAAATATAGTCTAAAAAAACTAAAAAATACGCTTTTATTTTAAAATAAACTAAAAAGTAAAAAATAATTTTGAATGTAAAGTTTTTATTGCTCCAGCCAGTATATAATAACAGCCTAGCTCGAAAAGTTGATAGCTACTCAAATAATTGCGTATTGTGAGCGTCTCAAACTTCTAAATGTATGGCAATCTGACATCACAGCTGCGAAACTGCACTTCTTAAAGTCACGACTGATATTCGCAACTCCCTTGATAAACATGACATTTGCTGTCTATTGCTGCTCGACTTCTCAAAAGCTTTCGATAGCGTCAATCACGCCTTGCTTCTGCGAAAACTGGCCTCACAAACACACTCTTCTGTTTCTGCTCTTAAACTTTTGCAAAGTTTCTTATCTAACCGCTCTCAAAAAGTTAAACTAGGTGGCTCTAGTTCCTCAAGTGCCCTACTCTTGCTGGCGTCCCCCAAGGCTCTATTCTTGGGCCACTTTTATTCAGTATTTTTATTAACGATCTTCCCTTAGTAATAAAATATTCTAAGATTCATATCTATGCGGATGATGTGCAACTTTATCTCCCTGCGCAAGGCCTTCTCAAGTACAGGCCTGGAAGTTGCCTAGCTCACTAACACTAACGCAGCTGCTCGTAGTCCCAGAAGCTGTCACTTTTGTTGGAATTTATACGCCGTGATGTAAAGTTCGGAATATTTTTGCATTAGTTTGCCGTAAAAAGTCATAAAATAATATATTTAACCAGTTTTTATTGCAATAGGACTACCAGTGAATAGTGTTTTGTGATTTAATTAAGAAAATTTAAAAAAATTGAGTGATTAAGTGTTTTAATTGTGAAGGTGACCAATTTTGTTTACATTCGCGGTGGTTTTTTCGTGTTTATTTAAGGAAAAAATGAAAAGTGATTAAAGATTATTATAGAATAGTTATTAAACATATTAAGTGCAAGTACCACCACACAACATGCATAACAATAACTTTTTCACTTTTCCTTCACATTTTTCTGCACTAATGTTTTTAATAACTATTCAATAATAATCTTTAATCATTTTAAAAACACTTTATTCGATTACCACACACATTGAACATTTTTTCCTTAAATAAACACGAAAAAACCACCGCGAATGTAAACAAAATTGGTCACCTTCACAATTAACACACCTAAAACACACTTAATCACTTCATTTTTTTTTAATTTAATCACTCAGTTCACTAAAGCACTAATCACTGGTAATCCTATTGCAGTAGAAAGTATTAAAATATATAATTTTATCACTTTTTAAGGCAAAAATATCGCGAGCTCTTACATCGCGTCGTATAATTTCTTTTTTTTTTTTTTTTTTTTTTTTCGTGGGAGGTACTGGGTCCATAGGTACTGCGGCCATTCATTTGGCCTATTGTACTACACCCCTATACCTCATATTTTTAGGCCAGACCGCTTGAACAAGTTCAGCAGTCTGCCTAGTGGCTTGTCGCTTAGACTTGAATAATCGAGCAGGGACTCCTCGAATAAAGAAACCCTGCTCCTCGCTATTGCGGGGCATTCACAGAGGACGTGGAGCGCAGACTCATCCTCCTCCAGGCATAGCCTGCAGGTGGGGTCCTCCGCTTTCCCTATCCTCCATAAGTGGTAATTTAGGGCGCAGTGTCCGGTGATCAAGCCAACAAGTGTCCTGACATCGTTTCTACTGCGCCCTAACAATTCTTTGGCCGTGTTAGGAGACGGCCCAGGAAGCTAGGGCATCCGCTTTTCATTGCCTTTAAAGCCCCGGTGCCCCGGGACCCAGACAAGGGTAACTTGATTGAGAACGCCCAGCTCACCTAGAGCACGTTGGCAGTCCCAAACTAATTTAGACTTGGTTCTACGGGACCTTATCGCCCTAATTGCCGCTTGGCTATCAGAGAAGATAAAAATCCGTTTATTTTGGTAGGCCCTTCTTAAGTTCTCATGAGTGCATGCCAATATAGCGTACACCTCTGCTTGGAAGACAGTTGCTAGGGTGCCTAAGCTTATCGCTCTGCTGAATCTGGGGCTTTCACTCCAGATTCCGGCGCCCACACCTGTCTCTGTTTTGGAGCCATCCGTGTACCATACTAGTCCACCCGGCGATACCTTAGGAAAGGTCCAGGTTAGCCTGTCTTGTATGTGCACAGAGGGTTGCTTGAATTTTGAGATTTTGAAAGGCATGCAATCGGAGAGCATCCCCGCTTCCGAAATCCCTTCTATAATGTTGATAATTGTAGAATGTCCTCGCTCGAGACCAGCGCCCAGATAGCCATTCGCTTTCAGCCGCAGCGCCGCGTTTATCGCAGATTTCTCTACCTCAAGGTGGAGTGGTACCAGATTGAGGAGAGTCTCCAGTGCTGCCGTCGGGGAAGTGCGGATAGCTCCAGTGATGGAAAGGCAGGCCATTCTTTGAATTTTGCACAAATTGGTTATGAAACCCTTAAGCGCCGTTCTGTGCCACCATACTAAGGCTCCATAAGTTACCATGGGCCTGACGATGGTGGTGTATATCCAGTACATGGTTTTCGGCTGCAAACCCCATGTGGAGCCACAAGCTCTGCGGCAAGCCCACAGGGATCTGCGCGTTCTGCTCATCAGAGTATCCATGTGCTGGTTCCAGTTGAGCTTGGCATCTAGCGTCACTCCTAAATATTTGGCTTGTTGTGAAAAGCCTATAGTTCTACCTGCGAGTGTCGGTTCCGAAAGCCCCGGTAGTGATCGTTTCCTGGTAAAAGGAACCAGAATAGTTTTGTCGGGATTGACTTTTAGTCCTACGCTGTCGCACCAACTAGATACTAGATCTAGTGCCTGCTGCAGACGTCTTGACATGTCTTCTTCAGTTTCGTCCGTTACTACGATGACGACATCGTCTGCGTAGCCTTGGGCGAAAAAGTTGTGGCCGTTGAGTAGTTCCAGGAGTTCATCTACAACAAGGCACCACAGAAGTGGGGATAAAACTCCTCCCTGCGGACAACCTTTTGCTATAGTGCCCTCCAGAGACCCCTCAACATGAGAAATCATTAGTTTGCGAGTTCTCAGCATAGAGTCGATCCAGTCGCAGAAAGTGCTACTTAGACTTCTTCTACTTAGAGCCCTAGCTATAGTATCAAAGGATGTATTGTCGAAGGCTCCTTCGATATCGAGGAAAGCCGCCAGCGCAACTCCTTTGTTTAGTGCTGCGCCTTCCAGCCTGAGCACCAGATTGTGCAGTGCTGTCTCAGTGGACTTGCCCGCCTGGTACGCATGCTGATAGGAGCTTAGTGGTTGGCGTTGAAGACAAGTTTCCCTTATCACCCTGTCGACAATTTTCTCCATTGTCTTCAAGGCAAAAGACGAGAGACTTATCGGCCTGAAGGCCTTAGCCGAGGTGTAATCCGAACGCCCTGGCTTGGGTATAAATGTAATGTTGACGTTCCTCCAGACAGATGGGATATAACCATGTGCGAAGGAAGCCCTGAATATTTTGCATAAAAAGGGAGTGACTAGGTCGCAGCCCTTCTGTAACATAATGGGATAGATCCGGTCAGCTCCAGGGGACTTGTATGGTTTGAACGATCCAATCGCCTCCCTAATTGCTTCGTGATTAAACACGGCGTTTGCTTCTGTCCAGGCAGCTTTGGTCACTTTAGAAAGTGGGCCTGTTAGTTGCCCAGAGGAAGCTGTATTCCCATTTGAATAAATGGTTGTGCCTGGGAAGTGTGCCTGGAGCAATGTTATCAAAGTTTCTTCCCTAGACTCTGTAAAAGAGCCATCGGTTCTCTTAATAGATCCGAGATCTCCCGATATGCCATTTAATAAAGCTTTGTGGATTTTTGCTGAGTCTCGAATGTCTTCGATACTCTCGCAGAAATTCTTCCAGCTGTTTCTTTTTGCTCTTCTGATCGCCCTGTTATAGGTGGTTAGCGAGCTTTTATAGCTCTCCCAGTTGCCGCTCTTTTTGGCTGCGTTGAATAGCTTCCTCGTAGCGGATCTCAACTTGGAGAGCTCATTATTCCACCATGGAGTTTTCCTGTTACGCGTCCTCATCAGAAGGGGGCAGTTATTGTTGTAAGCAGCAGTAACCGCCTCCGTAAGGAAGTCCGCGGATAGTTCCACATCCATCGTAGATTTGATTGAGTGCATGGAACCCTTCAGTACGCTACTGAGTTCGCCCCGAAAGTCTGCCCAGTTTGTATATCTGGGATTCCTATATGCACTCACTCTTTCCAAAGACTCACCCACCATAAAGTGAATGTGTTTGTGGTCTGAGCACGATGGCTCATCTGACACCCGCCAGTCACTCACGTAAGTAGCAACGTGTTGAGTGGCCAGCGTGATGTCTATAACTTCACGTCTCCTACCGTTGTCGAAGGTAGGATCCGTGCCGCGATTTAATATATCCAGGTTAGTAGTTAAGAGGTAGTCAAAAAGGTACTCGCCCCTCTTGTTCACTCCGCTACTGCCCCAGGCATCATGATGGGCGTTCGCATCACATCCTACGATGATCTGCAGACCGCTCCTGTTCGAGTGACCCACGATATCCTTGAGTTCTTTGGATGGTGGTGGGTCCCTTGAGTCGTAGGGGAGATAAGCTGAGCATAAAATAATCATGCTCTTGCTACCCCCCCTGGTAATCTGTATCTTCACCACTGCCAGGTCTCTCGACGATTTATCTGTGAGAGGGAAGCAGTTGGTGTTTTTATTGTAAACTATACAGGTCCGAGGGTCTCCGTCCACATCACTGCATGCAATGATGTAGCCGGATGCCCGCAGGCCCTGTATAGCACCGTTGTTAACCCATGGCTCTTGTACAAGAGCCACGTCTACAGCTTGGGTGGCAAGCACCCTGCAAAGGACTGCCGAGGCAGCCCTACTATGTTGCAGGTTGCACTGTACCACCCGCATCCTGTGGTTGTTCTTGCTGCTGTGAGCCAGCAGGAGCCTCCTTTTTTATGCCAATTTCTTTGACTTTTATTCGGCCGAAGCCGTAGAATAGGGACATGCCCTGCTCTTTTAGCTGCATGAGCGACCTCTCGTCAATGCTAAGGGCAAGAGTTTGGCCGTTCTGGTCAGCCTTCCTGCCCATCACCTGCCAGAAGGTCACCTCAATTGGCTGGTTCTGTATCGCCATCCTGCTAAGCACCTGTTCCGGTTCCCTAACATCGTTAGGAACCCAGAATGCGATCCTTTTAAATTTGGGAAGGTCCTTCTCCTCGAGTACTTTGAGATTGCACCCTTCCCAAACCTGCAGTCTGGCGACAGCTTTCGTCAGCCATTGGCTGGTAGCATCGTTGGCGCAGGTGATCTTAATAAGACCCCCTGCCGCCTTTACACCCAAAAACTGAGGTGAGCAATCGCCTTTAAGGCTTTTGTCCACCTCAGTCAAGATGGAGTCGCAAATAGAGGAGGATTGCTCCTCCGTCAGTTTGCCTTCGGGATAGTTTTCCAGGACCACTGCCATGGTGATCCCAGCCAACTTGTCCCGGTATGAAGGTTCCTGTTGTTCCCTCCTTTTTTTCTTCTGGGGTCCCTGCCCAGCCGGAGACTCCTCTGATCGCTGCCGTTTCGGCAGTGCATCAGTTGGGTCCGACATGCGACATTGCCCTCCAGAAGATGTGGGAGCTGGTGCTGCCAATTTGGTGGGTCCACAAACTTTTGGTAGTGCAGTGGTTGTCTGGGTCCGCTCCTTGGAGCCCCCCGGTACCACTGTCCTGCCTTCGGTTTGTTGGGAAGAAAGTTGCAAATGCGGGACTCTGGTGTGCTCCGTGGAGCTCCCTGATTCCCTTGCAGCCTTACTTGCCTTGGCCCTCTTCCTTTTGGCAGCGCCAGATTTCTTCCTGCTAGGCTGCACGGTCATACCGACAACCTTGGCAGTTATTTCTTCAACAGCATTGCCGCCAGCTGCCTGGGGCATTGTTGTTGATGATTGAGAAGCCGAAGCTTCTGTGCTGGACGAGGTACCTCCTAGGAGTTCCCTCTCCAGCTCTGAGCTGATGCTTATAGCATCAGACCCACAACCTCCATCTTCGTCTGTTTTTTTAAAGTTTTGGTCCATAAAAAGTCCCACGAGTACGGCAGGAAAGGGAGGTCCATCCTGACAGAGCCTCCTTATCAGGATAAGGCTATATACAACTGGGTGCGCCCGGTACCAGAGGAGATCGTTTGAGACAGTGAAACACTACCCACTGCCATGCAGCCCTCGACACGATGCATTTACATCTTGGCTTGGTAGACTACCGTCGTTAGTTGGTTATCCAGGGGGCCCCACGAGGAGGTGACGGTTCGATTTTACCCCCCCGTATAATTTCTTAATGATTTAACCAATACTAACAGATTCTGGGCCTATTACAGACACATAGAAAAACTCTACTTCCAGGCCTGTACTTGAGAAGGTCTTGCCCTGCGCCAAGAGATCAAATACATCTGTGTGTGGAAAAGCTTGCTACTGACTTGCGTCATGTATCCGACTGGTCGACATTAAATTTGTTGCAGCTAAATTCTTCAAAGTCCCAGTGTATTTTTTTCTACACTGGGACTTTGAAGAATTTAGCTGCAACAAATTTAATGTCGACCAGTCGGATACATGACGCAAGTCAGTAGCAAGCTTTTCCACACACAGATGTATTTGATCTCTTGTCCCAGTGTATTTTTTTCTCTCACTCTGCCACTGTTCGTCCAGACTTCTCTGCTATCGCGTTAAACTCGGTTCCTCTTGTTTGCGTTGATAAAGCTAGAAATCTTGGGGTGGTACTGAATAGCAACATGACCTGCTGCGATCACATTAGTCTCATTGGGTGCTAGACACAGAGAGACACAGTGTTACACTGTGTCCGACACAGAAGTGTTCCATCAACGACACAGCTAGACACAGCCGGGCACAACTAAGACAATGCTACCAACCCTCGCCAATTGAAATGTAATCGTTAATTTATAATTACAACAATATTGTTTCATTTTTAAGATACCCAGCATTTATAAGTTGTCGGGTAATTAATTTAAAGAAATTATCAACATAAAATTTACGATTTACTTGCCAAACAAAAATAAAAACGAGGAAAGTGCGCCGTGGCGGATTTTTCATGAACTTATGTGTTCCATTTGGGCTTACACAGAGCGACACGCTGTGTCGGACACAATTGTCTTTCTGTGTCTAAATGGAAGGCACCCATTGTTGGTAAAACCTACGGACTCCTGTCGAAACTGCGTTACCACTGTGGCTTGCTGAAAAGGGCTGTGCGTATGAATTTGCTAAAAGCCTTACTACTACCTCTTCTAATGCATGGCCTTTCCATCTTTCCCTCTCTCGATTCTTCTTGTGCCCATAAATTTGAAGTAGCGGTTAACGATTGTGTACGTTTTGTTTTTAATTTACGCCGTTCTGACCACATTTCACCCTACTCGAACTCCGTTTTGGGCTGCTCCCTAAGTGACTATCGTGAGTATAGGCTTCTACGACTGCTTCACGATATCCTACACGAGCGCAAACCTCCATACCTTAACCAGTTTGTGTAGCTTTCGCAATCCCTCAGAAATAATAATTTAATAATTCCGCGTTTTCGCACGTTAATTGGTCAGCGTTCTTTCTTCGTCTTCGTAGCTCAACTTTGGAACTCCCTTCCTGCTGATTTACAACGTATCGATTCAATGGGCATTTTCAAGAAGCGTCGTTTTGAATTTATTTCTACTAGGGCTGATTAGAGCATGAATATACAACTTTCTATTAATATATAATTTTTTTTATTTTTATTTTTATTTATGGTATTATATTTCTAGTTTATTTTTATTTTTATTCTCTTTTCTTTCTCTTTCTGTTTCCTGTTCCTGTTTGTTACTCAGTAAGTTATTTTTAAGTTTTTTTTTAGTTTTCCTTATTAAGTTTTACTTAAGTTTGTCCAATTTTGTTAATTAATGTACTAATTTTTAAGATTCTAATCTTTGTACATGTATTTGCAAATAAATAAATAATAATAATAATAGCTACCTACGTACCAACAACGGCTAATCCGATTGCGATGGGATTTTCACGGGAAGGTTCAGTATTTTCTTGGGCATGTTCTAGGCTTCACTCGGTTCCGACTATTGATTCAGGCGGAAAACTTGATCCGATAGTCGCAGAAAAGACAGTGGAAACTTTTTTTATCATTCCAATTGTAAACCTCAAAGCTCGGAACGGTTAATCCGATTTTAGGACTTTCACGGGATGATTCAGAATCTTCTTAGGCGTTTAGCATACTTTTCACTATTATCCGACTGTCGGGTTAGACCGAAAACATGAGTCGATAATCGAAGGAACGCGAATGAAATGCTGTCACGGCGAGATATTGTTCTTTCAATTTGCGGAAATACTGTGAAGATTATGGTTTGCCATCTCCGCAAATGATCGATAGGTCTGATGAAAATTAAAACAGAGAATATATCGAACTCAATAAACAAATGGGAACAAAATGTTGAGGACGCTAATGAGCAAGTTCCGCACAGGGTGAGGCACGTGTTCTGAATGTGATTGTTGTGCATGTAGCACACAATTTTTCCGGTAGGTGGCGCTCAACACCGCATTTTAAAAAAGTTCTAACACATTTTTTATAAGTAACTTTAAATTTTTTTATTTGTTTTATGTGGCAGTGCCAAGCTGAGGAATCACCCTTTGTACTACCAGTCCGTTATGTCGTTTGCACGTCATGGCGCAATGTCTAGCAGCGAGCTTAGTAAGGGGGAATAGGTTAAGGGTTATGGGGGTTCGGGGGGGTTGTTGAAGAAAGTGCGGATTAACCCTGCGTTTGAACTCTTGGATATTGTAGGAGGTCGGAAATACTGACTGTGAGAGATTATTCTATAGTCGAGTTGTGTGCCCTAAATTATGTTTTGCAAATTTGTTATTTTTTTCATTATACTTATTTCCTATCCCGGACTGTGCACACATTAGTTTTTTTATTAAAAGGCGTTGCAACGCACGCGGGTTTTTGCTAGTATATAATATAATTGAGGTTAGGGTGCCTCTTCAGAGAAAACATGTTTCCAAAAATCCAGTTTGGTTGTCCCCTGAACTCCGTTAAGACCACATTTCATTATTTTCTTCTGAGATAATTGTAGATGAAGATGACAATATGGAAGACGTGAAAATAGAAGAGATAGAGAGATAATCAAAAAAGTTTTATCATAACTTGTAACCCATGGATTTTGCCTACGGGAACACCATGTAAAAAACGCCCCTTGCATTCTACCTCAGAGGTGGTGCGGAAACGAATGCAGCACGATGCCAAGACTTCTCAGCCCTTTATCTCGAAAACTATTGGTTCTACGTAAATTCGGTATAGGACACTTTTATGCAGATTTATCTAATGAACAAACTTTACTTAACCAAAATTTACGTAAAGCCGATAATTTACGAGATATTTCCGAAAAACTGATTTTGGTGACCTTTGACCTCTAATATCTCAAGACGCGGACACGAGATTTTATGAGACTTTTGACACATAATTTAGAATGCCAAATACAAATTTTCAGCTTATTACCTCTCATTCCGAGGTGAAACCCTAATTTGACTGGACTACTATTATATTTATCGAATTGATTCCTTTTGGGCATTTTTATAAAACATATTAAGAATATAAAAATAATTTTTTTTTGCATTTTTAGTATATCTTGACCACTGCATAGAGCATCTTCCAAAATATACTTTTAAAACTGCTCCGCAGTTTTTGGGCTTCCTGTAACAGATGGAGTAAAAATTCCAACGGGAGTTTATTCATAAGACTAAATTCTAGTAACTAAACCTAAAAAAAATTTAATTTTTTATATTTTTATCTTTTTATAAACATTTTTCTGAAAAATCCAAAAAAAACCCATATTTTTAAGTGGAAGCTACCCCTGTATAAAAAATAGGGGTGGTAACATAATATTTTTAAAGGTTTAGTTACTAGTATTTTTTATAACGAATCGAATGGTTTTTGGATTATTGAAATCCGTTGAGTAGTTTTCGAGAAAAGTGTGGAGCCAAGTCAAAAAACGTAGTTTTGAGAAAAACGCGTTTTAAGTTTTTGTAACATAATTTTTGCATATAAAACGCTCATAACTAATTTTTTACCTATAACTTTACTTTTTTTCCTATACGAATTTCTTAAAACGGTTTAAGGAACACTTTTATGTAAAAAAAATCAAATATTTTAATCTTTTTGAAACGAAAAGTCCCCTTAAAAATATATAAACAGATAAAAACCATGAAGGACTGTCAACTGCTGCAAGATGATATCATCCGATTTCAACACTATTGTCAAGCTAACAAACTCTTTCTTGTATTAGATAAATGTCAAGTCATTAGCTTCACAAAAAACACAAACCATGTCAGTTTTGACTACACATATATAATACTATTCTTATTAGAGTAAAACACATACGTGATCTTGGTGTTATTTTTGATAGCAAGTTGATTTTCAACTTACATATTAACAATACTGTATCTAAAGCATACAACATGCTTGGCTTCGTACTTAGATCGACCAAGAATTTTAAACAGTTATCTACCTACCGTCTATTGTACCAATCGTTAGTAAGATCGCACTTGGAGTATACTTCATCCGTCTGGAACCCATACTATAAAGTTTATAGTGATAAAATTGAAATGTTACAGAAAAACCTTACTAGAGCACTGAGTTTCCGCGTAAAATATGGTAAACTGGCCTACGACGCCAGATTAATAAAAACATCCCCCACAGGTCTTGAGGATCGATTCTCAGAAAACTTATAACATCTGAGTTAGCTTCCCCTGTTCTTTTATCTCAAGTTTGTTTCCGGATCCCTCCCGGGCCACTCGTTCGAAAGATCTGTTCTTTCTTAATAAAGCTAGAACCAACGTCGGTCAGGGAGCTCCACTGTACAGAAGGTGTGAGCGGTATAATGTTAAATTTCTGGATATAGATATATGTATTACTAAGGAGGCAGAATTTAAGCGTAAGATCTTACACATTCTTAACAGACATTAGTTTTTATCATTTATAAATTTATTGCTGTAACTTAACATAATGCAAGATTATTATACCTAATTCTGAAAGTATTTTCATTCCCTCTGTCATATATCAGTTTTCTATCAGTTTTGTACCAGTTTTGTATCATTGTGTCATATTTTGGTAAGCTATCATATTACATTATCTCAGTAAGAAACGTTTAGGATATATATTGTTATGTTAATCTGTGATTCCTAATTTCTAATCTCGAATCTATTTTTGTAATGTGTATCTGTTGTTTCTTCAGTAAATAAAATAAAAAATAAAAAAATAAAAAATGGAGAGGGAATCAAGCCGGATAGCCGTGACCTGTATAGTCTTGAACCACCAGACTATAGCGGCATAAGTTACAACAAGTTTAACGTTCGTATTGTACATCGAGTACGTCATTTGTGGCGTAAAACTCCATGTCTTACCCAAAAGCATTTTAGAGACCCATATAGCTCTAGTAACTTTACTGATGGCGAAGTCCAGTTCAACATCACTAACATTACCCCCAGACATTTGACTGAGTCTGAGTACTAAACTGTCGTACCCTGGATACAAGTATAACCAATGTCCAATTTGTAACATTTGGGAAAAGGCATCAGGTTGCCCTTATTTGGATTGATTGATAGGCACCATCTTTGAACTTCTCGGAGTGTTGTTCTCATGACCTCTGTAATGGTCAAGTCGTACTTCTCCGAGATAATGACAGCAAGATCATCTGCATAGCCGATGACATCGAAATCAAATTCGTGTAGTTTGGTAAAAAGTTCATTCACATCCAGTCACGAGAGTAACGGGGAAAGAACTCCACCTTTAGGACATCCCTTGATAGCCTTAAAGGGCCCAATATACGAGCGCTCCATCCAGCCACGCCACAAACAAACGCGGTGGTCGTATGGAGCGCTCGTGAATTGGGCCCCTGATACGAATAAGCATGCGGTCAGGGTCAAGGGCTACAAGTGCCAAGAGTTCGATGATATAGCAACGATATCTGAAAATTTGAATATTATAATATTATTTGAATATTGTAGGATAGAAGTAATGAAACTTAATTTATTAGGCAGGCTATATTTTATTAAATAATAAAGTTATAATAAGTAAGTAGGTTTTTCAGCTAAGAGGTATTTTACTCTACACGAAAATCCTTTTTACTATCAAATTTCGGCATAAGTTTACGAGACTCAATCTTTGCTTTAATGAAACCTTCACGCGCTGATTTTGCGCACAGACTTCCTGAACCTTCAGTTTCAGTTTTGACGGACCTCTCAATTGCCTGAGTAAGTCAAGGTATACCGTATAAATTAAAGAGTTTTTTTATATATACTTGTTTCAATTTTTGTTATTTTTTCTTTTTTCCAATACGCGTATTTCGGCTTACGAGGCCATTTTCAAGGAGTTTCCGAATAAAACTAAAGTACAATATGAAATATTGCAGTCCATGAGATGAGTAAAATAATATTAGTAGTGGTATTTACATTCGGAGGTTCCTAACAATAAAGTAATTTAATGGTGAGGGTACAAAGTCTATGTGTTCATTTAATATGTTGTGGTGTTCTAGTGAGGCTTTTTTTATATAGCATGATTCCAGGATATTGAGCCTTTTACTTTTTCCTTGTACATGCAGAACTTTTAAGTTACCGATACAACAGCCATGCCCGGTTTCACTCATATGTTTTGCTACCATTGAGTCCAATTTATTGTTTTTAAATGAATTTAAATGTTCTTTAAATCTAATTTTAAAATTGCGTCCCGTTTGTCCCACGTAAATGCTCGCACAGTCATTACAACTTATTTGGTAAACTCCTGAGTTCTGCAATTTATCTGGTTTATGATTACTTTTACGAACATCTGTTCTTAATGTATTATTATTATAAAAACCTATATTAACATCTAAGTGCTTGTGCATAATCTTTTTAACCTTTTCGCTTATTTTTCCAACATATTTTAATTTTATCCATTTTTTACCATTGTTTTCTTTTTGTTTAGGGTATATAGAATTTAGGGCTAGTAGTTTACATCTTTTCTTTATCAACTTATCTATTAACCTCTCCTTATAACCATTATTTTTGGCTATTAGTTTAATTGTTTCACATTCGTTTTTTGTGGCTTGTTCCGAGAGTGGAATTGTAAACAATCTATTTATCATAGCATGGAATGCTGATAATTTTACATTATATGAATGGGTAGAATTATTTGGAATAACTATGTCCGTATATGTAGGCTTTCTATAAATATCAAACATAAAACATTGATCTCTATAAGATATTTTAAGATCTAGAAAATTAATTGCGCAATTTACATCTTTTTCCATTGTGAACTGGATAGATCTATTCAAGGTGTTAATCCAATTTAGAAACTCATCTAATTCGTCATCAGACCCTTGCCATAGGCAAAGAACGTCGTCTACATATCTAAACCAAAAACCTATTTTACTATCAAACGGACACTTTTCAAACATAGCACTTTCGAAATACGCCATAAACATTTCTGACAAAAGAGGAGACAAAGGAGATCCCATAGGTAATCCATCCTGAAACTTATAGAATTTTTCGTTGTATCTGAAATAATTTTGGTTTAAGCATATATTAAATACTTGTTTAATTTCATCCCTCAAATCTATGTTTACTACTCGATTATTCAACATGTTATACATTACTCGTTTCAGCTCATCAATAGGTATACACGTAAACAAACTTTTAACATCAAATGAAACCAATCTTGACCCTGCTGGCACTTGTAATGACTTAATTTTCCTTATCAGTTCAGTACTATTTTTTATTGCATATTTAGATACAAAACCAGTTTCGCCTAATATTATATCGTTTACTTTCTTACACACTTTGTATGCAGGTGCATTGACATATGAAACTACCGGTGTAATTGGTGTACCCTCCTTATGTCATTTTATTAACCCATATAGCGTGGGGGCTCTGGCGTTCATGTTAGAGTAACAGAAAGAATTATCACCAAAAATATTCTTACATTGTTTTGTACATTTTTTGATTTCTTTCTGTAAAGTCGGAGTTGGATCTTTTTTAAGTTCAAGTGCACCACTATCATGAATAAATTCCTGTATTTTAGTATTATAATCGTTAGTTTTAATTAGTACCACGGAGTTTCCCTTATCTGCCTTTGTCACAATTAGGTCTTCACTTTTTAGTTTGCTCTTCAATTTTCCCAGAATTCGTCTATAATTTCTTTCTCCAGTTGCGTCACAGTTATCGTTTTTAATAATATTTGCACATAATGCTTTCACAAGTGGCGCATCTCCAAGAGCGACTTCCAGATCCAAAGCTAGATCTATCATATCATTCTTGTTAATACATTCCAGCGGCGAAAACTTGAGTCCACTATCCAATAGTTTTTCTTCTTCGGCTGATAGCAGAACATCTGTTAAATTGATAACCCTTGGATGAAACTTAGTTGTTATATTTGTTTCTTTTTTTTCTTTTGTTTCTTTGTCGTCATTGTTGTTGGTTGTATTTGTAGAATTTTCCGTGTTTGTGTTATGGTTGATATTCCGGTCATTTGTTGAATTGCCAAATAGTGTATTTAGCTTTTTGTATTTGATTTTGTATATCTGCTCTGCTAGCCACGCACAATCCTCTCTTAGTTCTCTGTCCAGTATATCAAATTCGATGGGATGGAGTCGGATTAATAGCTCAGTATGCATGACCTTCATGTGAACCTTTAGATTATTACGAATGGAATACCACTTTCTTAGTTCACCGTTTAACCAATTAACTTTTGCACCTTTAATAGCATTTATAGCTTGCTTTGAGGTGTTATTGCACTTTATGTTAATATAACTCGGGAAAATACCAGATTTTTTGCATTGTGCATTAAACCAAATATGACTACTAGTTCTTATTACTTTCCTCATGGCTCTTGTGTAAAACACGGTTAATTTCGCCGTACTTGCTTGTTTAATTATATTCACCGACCGAACCGTGATGGTTTTATGAAACATATTTATTTATTTAGGATAAATTAAAGAGTTTTTTTATATATACTTGGTTTTGTATCTAAATATGCAATAAAAAATAGTACTGAACTGATAAGGAAAATTAAGTCATTACAAGTGCCAGCAGGGTCGATTGGTTTCATTTGATGTTAAAAGTTTGTTTACGTGTATACCTATTGATGAGCTGAAACGAGTAATGTATAACATGTTGAATAATCGAATAGTAAACATAGATTTGAGGGATGAAATTAAACAAGTACATATTTAATATATGCTTAAACCAAAATTATTTCAGATACAACGAAAAATTCTATAAGTTTCAGGATGGATTACCTATGGGATCTCCTTTGTCTCCTCTTTTGTCAGAAATGTTTATGGCGTATTTCGAAAGTGCTATGTTTGAAAAGTGTCCGTTTGATAGTAAAATAGGTTTTTGGTTTAGATATGTAGACGACGTTCTTTGCCTATGGCAAGGGTCTGATGACGAATTAGATGAGTTTCTAAATTGGATTAACACCTTGAATAGATCTATCCAGTTCACAATGGAAAAAGATGTAAATTGCGCAATTAATTTTCTAGATCTTAAAATATCTTATAGAGATCAATGTTTTATGTTTGATATTTATAGAAAGCCTACATATACGGACATAGTTATTCCAAATAATTCTACCCATTCATATAATGTAAAATTATCAGCATTCCATGCTATGATAAATAGATTGTTTACAATTCCACTCTCGGAACAAGCCACAAAAAACGAATGTGAAACAATTAAACTAATAGCCAAAAATAATGGTTATAAGGAGAGGTTAATAGATAAGTTGATAAAGAAAAGATGTAAACTACTAGCCCTAAATTCTATATACCCTAAACAAAAAGAAAACAATGGTAAAAAATGGATAAAATTAAAATATGTTGGAAAAATAAGCGAAAAAGTTAAAAAGATTATACACAAGCACTTAGATGTTAATATAGGTTTTTATAATAATAATACATTAAGAACAGATGTTCGTAAAAGTAATCATAAACCAGATAAATTGCAGAACTCAGGAGTTTACCAAATAAGTTGTAATGACTGTGCGAGCATTTACGTGGGACAAACGGGACGCAATTTTAAAATTAGATTTAAAGAACATTTAAATTCATTTAAAAACAATAAATTGGACTCAATGGTAGCAAAACATATGAGTGAAACCGGGCATGGCTGTTGTATCGGTAACTTAAAAGTTCTGCATGTACAAGGAAAAAGTAAAAGGCTCAATATCCTGGAATCATGCTATATAAAAAAAGCCTCACTAGAACACCACAACATATTAAATGAACACATAGACTTTGTACCCTCACCATTAAATTACTTTATTGTTAGGAACCTCCGAATGTAAATACCACTACTAATATTATTTTACTCATCTCATGGACTGCAATATTTCATATTGTACTTTAGTTTTATTCGGAAACTTCTTGAAAATACCGAAATACGCGTATTGGAAAAAAGAAAAAATAACAATAAAAATTGAAACAAGTATATATAAAAAAACTCTTTAATTTATCCTAAATAAATAAATATGTTTCATAAAACCATCACGGTTCGGTCGGTGAATATACCGTATACGCAAAAAAGATATTTTGTTGGCTTCTCCTCGAGCAATAAGAGATTCAAGTTTTTCGTTAGAGATTTGCTTCAGGATCAGTGGTTTTGTAACATTAGTTGCCAGTTAATAAGATAGTAATAAACTTTTGCATCCATGTTTGCGTCTGGAACCTGAAGTAGCCTCAACTGTTTTTTCACTGCGTGCTTTTATAATACGGCGCAGAGCCAATTTTCTTGCTTTTGAGAGTCTGATAACATTGCTAGGAGTAGATCTTCAGAATGGGCGAAGTAACTGTTGCGTTGTACTACCGGATCAATAGCAGCCTTCAGCTCTGTTGATAAGTAAAAACCTCGAGATTAATTGCCACAAATGTCTTCTTCCATCTTTGCAACTTGGGTGGCTTTTAATGTCAAACCACGTTGGAGCGTACACTTTGACAACATAAGTTGCTAAACTATCACGCTTATCAGATGGATCTGATGTTCCAACGTAGAGACAAAGAATTCTGTTAGCACGCGTGAGCCATCTGGCATGAAACATTTTCCCAGGCGATTTGTGAACTAAGGCCGTTTTACATCCAAAGCGCAAAGTGGAAACGCAAATTGGAGCTCTTTTATCGCACAAAAATTTGTATACTTTTCTCTCTGTCTGGAACCACGTTCGTGCAACAGAGAGAAATGTATACAAATTTCTGTGCGATAAAAGAGCTCCAATTTGCGTTTCCACTTTGCGTTGATACTATTCTGTACAAATACGGAGGGAGCTTTTTCTTCATTCTGCCTGCAATAAGAGCACGAGAAGAAGCTTAAATTCGCTGTGCCCCCCTGCAGCATTGGTAGCGCAACCTAAATGAAATAGTGTTTGCATTGGAGTTAGCTCCAACCCAGTGGGAATAATAAGGGGCGCTGCTCAGGCGAGCTTATTTTGAGCGGTGTTAAATATGCTTCCAAGGGAGCATTACTGGAGTTTTCATAAATTTTATAGAACGAAGAAAGCGGGCGTTTGTATTGGTGACAATAAAAGGTGACATTAGCATACTCAATGGACCAGCTCTCGTTCGATACGGAGGACAAGCAGCTTTGGACGTGGTTAGTATTTAGTTAGGGGCCTGCTTTGGTAAAACCAAACTCGCGCTTGGAAAGGAAAAGGCAATTGCAAAAGATAAATAAAATAACAGCTTTTCGATACCGGATCACATATGTTAAAAAGTATATGGAACTGGTATGGGAACGGGAGCGCTGTAAGCTTTTTAAGGAGTGCTCAAACATGGCTATTGAAGCACTCCATTTCCCACTTAACGCACACAACCAAATGTTGCATAAAATTGTTTTCCTAAAAACACCAATACACTTACATACGTTTGCGTGTATCATAAATTACACGATCATTTTTTCCTTCGTCACTTCCAATACTTCTAGTAAACCGTTTTTTTAAGCAAGGGGTCGCAGGGAAGAATGTGTTATTTCCTCCCTTGTGGACCACAAACGTTTTTATTCTCAAGTCCATCACACTAATGCAACCACAAGCTCGTTCGCGGGTACTGCGAATATTAACAGGAATTAACATAGCTACATTGAAATGAAAAATGCGTTAATTTATTAAAAATTTCGAAACTTTAAACCTGATCCGGAGGCAGTTATACTATACCTACCGATTGCAATAATATTTGAAACACGTCCTATCAGAACCAAATGACAACATATTATCGCTATTAGAATCCATTATTTAAAAAAAATCGTTTTTTAACCCACCCTAATGGACATATGGAAATCAAGCCATCGAGGAGACCATAAGAAATGCGCGGGCAAGGATATGCGGCGTATATGTCTACAGCTGCTACGCCGCACCTAGTTTGACGATGGATGAGTACGTAACAATGGTGGAAAAGTTGACTGCAGAAGCGAGTCGCTATAACCCCAAAATAATAGCGGGGGATTTTATTTAATGCATGGGCTGTGGACTGCGGCCGCCGACATATAAATGTAAGGGGGGCATTCTAGTGCAAGAGTTTTCACGACTCAATGTGAAAAGAGGGTCTATAGTAGACATCACCTTGATCAGTGACTCGATGTCCAGACATCTCCAATAGCGAGTGAGTGAGGTATATACGCACAGCGACCATCACGGCATAACCTTCGCACGGGAAGAAGAACAGAATGGGGGCAGTAAAACCACGCCCAGCACCGGGCCCAGAACAAGATCGATAAAGAATTTTTTAAAGATATAATCCTGCAGGTGTGTTTAACTTCGGAATAAAAACCTTATTTCAATTATTTCTTAATTTGCCGGCACACAGCCCCACAATCTCAACACTCATGATCAATAAAAGTAAAAATGTATAAATAATACAAATCTAAATTTATTAATTCTTCAAATTATAATTTTAATTCCTCAAATTCATTTGTTTAATTCCAAATATCTTGATATATAAAAACTATGTGTCACAATGTTTGTACACGCTAATCTCCGAAACCGCCCAACAGATTAAAATAAAAATTTTGGGAATGTGTAGGGTTGGTTCCAGATTGCAAGATAGGATAATTTTGGGCCAGATAAGTGAAGCTGTTGTCGAAATATAGAGAATTTCAATGTTTCACTGATTATATTTAAGTTGGCGGGGCGAAAAAATATTTAATTTTAATTGTCATGTACGTACATATAAAAAACCGTTAGGCTAGGTTCACACGGCATTGTACTGCACGTTGTTAGCAGTATTCGATTTTTACCGTACAAACTGCGAGCTGTTCACACGAAACATTTTTATACGTCTAAAAAACGAATAGCCACAGTTTACATACGTCGATCTCTTTGAGTAGACGTGTGGCTATGGATCCACGCGTTGTTGTTCTTTTACATTAATGAAACATACGAATACGAGCATTACACATATTATAAATCAGTATAATCTATTATGTCTGAGTTAGTAATAAGCCTTGGTGGTCAGTCTTGTTCTTGGTCTTGCGAGCATAGCTAAATCTTGTTCTTGGTCTTGTTCTTGCAAACATAGCTAAGTCTTGGTCTTGTTCTTGTTCTTGCCGCAGTTAACGTTTATAGATGGCAACTGGTTATTATGACGACTACTTTTAATTTTTTAAACAACTGTAACACACCCATTTGAAATTCAATGACTAGACACTTGTTCAGTTGTTATTCGACAAAAAACGTATGGCAACTTACCGTGTGAAACAGATAATGTCATACTATGCGCTACTGCAGACCGAATACGTTAA
Organism: Thereva nobilitata; assembly: GCA_963855945.1. Classification (NCBI taxonomy): domain Eukaryota; kingdom Metazoa; phylum Arthropoda; class Insecta; order Diptera; family Therevidae; genus Thereva; species Thereva nobilitata. The sequence continues at coordinate 52,409,947 of OY979697.1, read as the reverse complement.
AAGTTCGTTCGGTTTGCTTGACAAGTCCGGTGAGTATTCGATAAACGTGTTGAGCTGTGTACGTTATTTTGCAGTACAAGCGACGTGTGAACGGTTCTATACTCAATGTATGCGCCACTACTTATTCGGTAAGATTTATCCCGCAAAAAAAACGTGCAGTACAATGCCGTGTGAACCTAGCCTTTAGCTTTAAAAAAGCACTCCGATTTTTACGAGTGACCACATGTTTTTGTTCCAAAAACCTTTCAAAATAAAGAAAATAAATTGCAAAAACTTGGCCTCTAATTGCAGCACAAACTGAATAAAAAGAATAAGTTTCACTTTATAACAAATAATCAATTTATTTCAAATGTAATTGTTTTAATTGGATTAATGTAATAACACGGTATAAAAAAATAGGTAAAAAAACTTTTAAGTTAAATGGTTTTATTTGAAATCATAAGCTGTACCAAAAACTAGAAAATAATTAGAACACAAACATGGACCTTCTTGAGATTCCGACGTCTGGTAAGAAATCATGCAATAGTAGCCGTGCTGTTTTCTTATGTCGTATGCCAAGGTACCCTTTGTGTCGCTGCGTCAACGGATTAAGTAATATTCTGGGACTTTTAACAGACTAAAATAAAAACATGGGGCGCATTTGAAATATATTGGTGGGCTTGGAAACACATTCTTCTAGACAAGTCGTTCTCATTTAATTATACAGTGGTTATACAGGTTTATATGCGCCCCATGTTTTTATTTTAGTCTGTTAAAAGTCCCAGAATATTACTTAATCCGTTGACGCAGCGACACAAAGGGTACCTTGGCATACGACATAAGAAAACAGCACGGCTACTATTGCATGATTTCTTACCAGACGTCGGAATCTCAAGAAGGTCCATGTTTGTGTTCTAATTATTTTCTAGTTTTTGGTACAGCTTATGATTTCAAATAAAACCATTTAACTTAAAAGTTTTTTTACCTATTTTTTTTATTTTCTAGTTTTTAGTTTGATTTTGGCTCGTATCATTATGCAAACTCCTCATCCTTTCCAACTCTTTCATTGCATCTTTATTGCACGGTTTCTTACCTGTTAATTTCTGACAATCAAGCTCCTCAATACATAGCCCTTCCAAAGCCCTTACGCGACTCAATGCTACATACGCTTGACCTTCCTCAAACAGTTTGGAGCCCAAATACACTACAGCATGGTCAACAGTACTACCCTGCATTTTTTCTGGTGAATTTTAAATTTTATAATTTTGACAACAGATTCATTATTTCCCATTTTAATTTTTTTTAAATTTTGACCACAAATTCGTCATTTTTAACCTTAAAAACTCTCCAATACCGATTTTCAATGGATTTGGGACGCATTTGCAAAATTCATCCGCCATTTTGTATTTTAAAATTTTGATCACAGAATCGTCATTTGTGGTCCTAAAAACCCCCGATACCGATTTTCAATGGATTCAGAACACATTGGCAAAATTCATCCGCCATATTGGCGCCGCCATTTTGAATTTTCAAATTTTGACCACAGAATCGTCATTAGTGGCCCTAAAACCACCCCGATACCGATTTTCAATGGATTCAGAACACATTGGCAAAATTCATCCGCCATATTGGCGCCGCCATTTTGAATTTTCAGTTTATAACCACAGAATCGTTATTTGTGGCCCTAAAACCCCCCCGATACCGATTTTCAATGGATTCAGAACACATTGGCAAAATTCATCCGCCATATTGGCGCCGCCATTTTGAATTTTCAAATTTTGACCACAGAATCGTCATTTGTGGCCCTACAAACCCCCCGATACCGATTTTCAATGGATTCAGAACACATTGGCAAAATCCATCCGCCATATTGGCGCCGCCATTTTGAATTTTCAAATTTTGACCACAGAATCGTCATTTGTGGCCCTACAAACCCCCCGACACCGATTTTCAATGGAATCGGAACACAATTGCAAAATTCGTCCGCCATCTTGGAACCGCCATCTTGATTTTTGTACAAAATTGTCAGATTGCATTGTCACGGGAGCTCAATGTGTGGGCAAAATTTCATAAGAATCGGTTCAGTAGAAGTAGACGAAAAAGCTGTCGCAAGATTTGAACCAAACAAACAAACAAACAAACAAACAAATATACGAGGTGAAGCTAAATAAAACCATTAAAAATAGAATAAATCTGTAAAATCTGTTTAAATAGTAGTTATACAAATGATTAATTAATAAACGGAAAGAATTTCACCTTATATTCGATTATAATTCACGCTTAAATTCAATTATAATTCAATAGGCAATCAAAGATTCAATAAAACAGAAATAGTTCAATAATTCAAATCAACTATTAAACTTATGAGTTAGAATCAGGTATCTAGAACCCGATGCCAACATCCACTCAAATTTTCACATTAATCACCCTCAACAACGGTGTTAGCTAAATAAATGCCCAAATAACCTTACACACATCATCAACGATGTAAACTAAAGTAACAAATCACAAAAAAGAAAAACCTCATCAACGTTGTTCACTAAAGATCACTTTGAGCAAAATTTCCCGGATTGTAAGTTTCAAAAGCGTCGAGTTAAAAGAAGATATATTTCACCATATCACCAAAACAATTTGAAAAGATATATATTTAAAGAAAAATTAAAGATATGTTTTGTTGAAAATAAAGTACTCACCTGGGGGCCTAAAACGGCCACATTGGGTGAAACGTCTGTAATATGTTTCATTTGGTGAATTCTAGCAGATCATTAGCAGTTCTGCTAAAAAACGGTAAAACGGCCACTTTGATGAATGATTCATATTACAATTCATTTCATCGGCAGAATCATATTTGGCATAGATTGCCAGACTAAAAAATTTAGTGGTGAGTTTTAAATACAGTAGAACGCCGATTATCCGAACGCCAATTAACCGAATCGCCAATTATCCGAATCGATTTTCGGGGAGATAGTAAAAAATTTTCGCTAAATGTTCATGCCCACACATTTCATTTTTATATATTACCGGTACTATACATAAGTATGTATATCTTCTAACAACATTTTTTCAGTAAATGGATTACTTTTTGCTTAATTTATAACAACTTAATAAATTCTGTTCTTCAATGTACAATATGTTACCTCTTTTTGCTTGATTCCCAATCTATATCCAATTATCCGAATATTTGATTATCCGAACTGCCCCCATCCCCAATTGATTCGGATAATCGGAGTTCTACTGTACATTCAAATAAAATAATTAAGAAATCATGTCAACAAACAAAGTAACCTTTGCAATTACTATCCAACAGGAATATAGGAATTTAAAGTGCTTTTTTTTTAAAAAAAAGCGCGATTTTTTGGGAAAACTTGTGTAATTATCGAGTGTCAGTATGTGTTCGAAAGTGGAATTAGAACAAACGCAACAAGTGAGTATTATTTATTTCTATTTTCTATTATTATTTCTGTCTCTTCTATATCATTGTAGATGTTTCCTATAATCTATGTATTTTATTGCAGAAATGGAAAAAAGATCCATCAGAGTGTCCGCAGCACAATGGGAAATCATGCTACATTTCCTGACGGAGAATCCTTCGTTGGTACGGGGGTACCACAACAGCAGCAGGGGAAGGGATCAAGCTAGCCGTCTGTGGAATCGCCTAGCAAACCAGCTAAATGCTCAAGGGTCAGGCACCAGCAAGACATCCAAAGAATGGGCAACTGTAAGTATTTACAAAATATTGGTTTAAGAAAGTAAATATGTACTTAACTAATGTTCTTTGAATAAATTTGATTAGTATTTATTTGATATTATTCTTTGCAGTACTTCAATAACTTCAAATCGAAGTTGAAAAAACGGGTGTCTGACCTTAACCGGGAGGGAAATGCCACAGGTGGAGGGGCGGCAACGGCTGAATCCCTAACAGAAATTGAGACGAGGCTACTCTCAATCATGGGGCCAGGATTCGGTCAAGGCTTGCCCAGTGTGAGGGTGAATCCCTTTCCGGAGGCGGTAATTATTATGATTGGCTACAATTATATTTTAGAAGGAATGTTAATTAATTTTATTTTCTATAATATCCTCAAGCAAATAGAATAATGTTTCTTCTTCTCTGTGATGTGTTTCAGGGTCTAAGTGAGCCACGAAGTGATGCCCATGAACCACCCGAGGAAGTAGTTGATATTGAGCTTGGGACAGAAGAGCAGTAAGTTTTATTTAATTTTTCTTTAAAATTACAATCAAGCATGCTTTCTTTGTATTACTATTTATATATATATATTAAGGCCAGTGCTCATCATACACGTTCAACAGGAAGTCCAAGCCTCTGAGAGTTCTGAGTCACAGCCCAGAATAGCTACAACTGCTCCACCCTCGCAACCCACAATGGCGTCACCTGCTCCACGCTCCCAACCCAGAATGGCTTCACCTATTCAACCATCGCAGTCCAGGGTAGCTTCACCAGCTCCACCTTCACAGCCCAGTGTTCCATTACGAACGCGGCGAACACGATATCGCGGTAGGCTATAAGTTATAAATTTTTGAAAGAGTTATTAAATTATGAATTTGTATTACACAATTATTCCCTCAACATCTTTCCAATTATTGCTTTTGTCGCTCTAGCGCGACCCATGGCACCAATTGATGAGGCCCGAAGAATTCTCTCCGAGGTAGAGAAGCAACGAGCAGCTTCAGATGCTGCAACTGCTCGGGCGATGCAACTAATCGGGGAGAATTTGGGACGAATTGCTACTGCGATGGAGAGATATGTGGAAAATATGCAGCAAGTAAGTTATGTGTTCATATTATCCAGGGTTGCAATCCACCCTGCTTGTCAGATAATGTATCACTCAAATCTTATCTATTAATAATCAAAATAAATAGTAAAACAATAATGTCCAAATAGTAAAACAAATATTTCCAGGGTCACCAAGAAGACCAAAATGGATAGTATAACTATGTTTATTTTGTTTTGTTAATTGATAGATTCAGATATGTACTATATGTATTATATATATAAAATAAAAAAATAATTCTATGCAATTAGTTTTTAAATTTTTGGGAGTAATAAAGTAAATTAAACATTTCCATTTTTTGTTGCATTCGGTTGTAGCCGACTTAATGAAAAAAGAAATAGCTAGATAAACTAGCTTTTATTGTCTTCTTGGGTTAAATAAAATATCTTGAGAGCAACAACAACAACAACATATTTTCAATTTATATTTTATTATTTTTTTATTTTTTATTTCTCGATGTTCAACCATGGATTAAAAACACTTCGTCATTCTACTGAACCTATTCTCATATTCTCACTTTAACGAAACATATTTTCTTGTACATCACGTGTATATATTGTGCATTCAAAAACTTGAAGTATAATTAAAATTCTTCTTTGTCTGTCAGTTTGGTAGGTAATTTGGTAAGTTATAAGATATGTCTCCCTCTTAACCACAATCTTTGTACTAGCGCATTTCTCACAGTTTGCGCAACGTTTAATGGATTCTCACTTGCTTCCTCATAAATAATCTGCATGTCCTGAAACATAATTATATATTAAGCAATATAACAGATTTTGGAAATATCTTTAATATTTTTTAAGAAAGATTTTTAATAATAAATAAATAAGTTATAAAATATTGTATAAAAATAAGAAAAATATAAAATAAAATAATTTATTTTTATTTTTATTTATTTAATTTAATTTATAACAGATTTTACTTTATATTCTATAATTGCGTGCTAGTATACCTGCATAGCTATTTCATTTCTTTGCTCTTCTTCTGTCAATTCCGGTACAGGCAGTCTAGCTTTATTGGCTATGTTGTGCAAGACTGCACAAGCGTTGGAGATGTAGCCGGCCATGGTGGGGAGGTAGTGCAATTTCCTGTCCACTAAAAGGCATCGCCATCTTGATTTTAGCACTCCAATAGTTCGCTCAACGCTATTTCTGACTTTGCAATGCAAATCAGTGTAATAACGCTCGGGACTATTGGGCTCAGTATCTACTATTGGGGTCAACAGAGTGGCACGTAGTGGATACCCTTGATCACCTGGAATTTAACAAAAAATTACACAAATAATCAATTTACATATTTGTTAAAACATTAAAAGTATATTTACCTAATAGCCATACATGTTCACTTTCAGTGTCACGTAAATGCTCAAGGTGGTCTTTAATAGGGTGGCTGTTCCATATATATGAGTCATGACTTGCACCGCCGTGACTCGCATCTATGCTCAGTATATTTAAATCAGAATCGCAGATCTAAAAGCGCAACAATTAGGTTCATTAATACAAACATGTGTTCAAAGTCATGCTTATAACAATAACTCACTATTTGAGCATTTAAGGAGAGGTACCGCTTGCGATTGAAGTACCTCTCGTCAAATTCCGGCGGTCTCACTATGGCTATATGGGTCCCATCAATACACCCAACCACGCCTGGCATTCCAAATTTTTCATAAAACCTAAAATGGTGCAAATAAAATTGTGGGATTGTAGCACTGGAAACTGCTTCCGCCTATTTTCATATCACTTTGATATTGCACCAACAAAATGATTATCTACTGAAATTTTATACGTACCCGTGCTTAATCACGTTTCGCTCTTCTCTCGTTTGCGGGAAGTGAATATACTTTCTTCGAAAGTGGTCACTATTCAGTGCCAATGTCACTGCTCGTAAGCACTTTGATACACTAACTTGGTGCATCATGTGGTGAGCATTTGCTCCTACATAGCGTTGGTAGTATCCCGACGCGTAAAACGATAGTGCACCTAAGACCTAAAAATAACAAAAAGTTACTAGGTACGTAGGTGTACCTACCTGTTGTAGGTATACTAATAATACAATTGCATACATAATACCTAAGTATTAATTACACTTGAAATATTATTTACTTACTTTGCAAACTGTCGTTAGTCCACCCTTCCTAGGTAAATAAGGTTCTAACTCTTGCACGAGTTCAAGAGTCAAACTCTTATTTAATCTGTATAGTGCAATGAAATCCCGATCCGGCATTTCAAAGCCTATTTCTAGATTTCTCACTCTAGCCGTGGTTCGTCTATAGGACAGACCCTCCTCCAGACGAGAATGTTCCAAAAAATTCTCGTACAAACCCAAGTCTGCCATTACTTATGTGTATCACTTCACGTTTGCTGGCCCACAGACACCAGGACCTTAAAAACATGTTAAACAATTTGGCAACAGAAAGTAGTTCAGCAGGCTTAAGGCTAAATCCGATTAAAACTAAAGAAATGCGGATAAATGCAAACTCCATTGAACGCACAGCGCTGAATAACCGTGACGTGGAACTGGTAGATAAATTCTGTTACCTCGGTAGCATTATTACCGAACATGGCGGTGCAGAAGAAGACGTCAGTTCCAGAATAAATAAAGCACGAAGCGCATATGCATGCCTCTCTCACATATGGAGATCAACGGAGATCTCAATTAACACCAAATTGCGGCTGTTCAACTACAACGTTAAGGCAGTTCTTTTGTACGGTTGCGAAACATGGAAAGTCACCCAATTCATCACAGGGCGCCTACAAGTTTTCATCAACAGATGCCTACGTCGTATCCTAAAAATCCGCTGGCAAGATAGAATTTCAAATGAAGAACTATGGCGCCGTGCCGGGCATGAAAGGATAGACGACCAAATCAGGCGAAGGAAATGGAATTGGATTGGCCACACCTTGCGACGCGAAGACGAGAATCTAGCCAAACAGGCCCTCGACTGGAATCCGCAAGGAACCCGTCGAGTCGGAAGACCTAGAACAACTTGGAGGAGAACCCTATTAACAGAGGCCGCCACAACTGGGAGATCCTGGTCAGAGCTGAAAGCTGTCGCACAAAACAGAGTCCGCTGGAGGGCAACTGTTTCCGCCCTATGTCCCATGAGGGATTAAAGGAGCAATTAAGTAAGTATCACTTCACTACTCTTCAAATAACAACAACTTCAACACTGAATAACTAACATTAACCCACAACAATTCAATAAAAGTTTTAATTCAAATAGCAACAAATTTAACACTGAATAACTAACAATAACCAACAACAATTCAATAAAAGTTTTAACTCAAATAGCAACAAATTTAACACTGAATAACTAACAATAACCAACAACAATTCAATAAAAGTTTTAACTCAAATAGCAACAAATTTAACACTGAATAACTAACAATAACCAACAACAATTCAATAAAAGTTTTAACTCAAATAGCAACAAATTTAACACTGAATAACTAACAATAACCAACAACAATTCAATAAAAGTTTTAACTCAAATAGCAACAAATTTAACACTGAATAACTAACAATAACCAACAACAATTCAATAAAAGTTTTAAATCAAATAGCAACAAATTTAACACTGAATAACTAACAATAACCAACAACAATTCAATAAAAGTTTTAAATCAAATAGCAACAAATTTAACACTGAATAACTAACATTAACTAACCACAATCAAATAGATAACGAATATGAACTAAAGATGTTGCTCTCTGAGTAACTTCTAAAATTTCATCTAATTTGACAAGTAAGCAATTCATATTAGTAGGCCATTTTACGCCTTTCTATATAAAATCGACATATCTAATATGAATCATATTATGAATCATATTATGAATCATATTATGAAACACCTAAAGTGGCCTTTTTGTGATTTATAAAATGAAACATATTATGAACATATTATGAAACACCTAAAGTGGCCATTTTAGACCCCCTGGTCTCTTCAGTTGGCTTTAAATGAAATTACAGTTGAATAATAAGAAGGGAGGGTGTATTTTACCGTTCTTAGTCTCTGCCTGAGAACGGTAAGGGAAAAAAAGGTGAAAATTAACGTTCTTGGTGTTGACGTGACAAGTCCAAAGAAAATTTGACTGATGAATTAATTAAATTTGAATTGACAGGAAGACAAAGCAACCTACATATGGCAGTTCCAGTACTATAAAAATTATGAAAGTTTATCAAAAGCTCGCCTACTAGAACATTAGAGCGAGCTTGAGCAAAGTAAACAGAATAAAAGGCAAATTTCGGCACAGAAAAATCATTCTTTATCCAGACGTGGGCCTCCCCACTGAAAGTAAGGAATCCAGCAAAATAGGGTTTAGACATAGTTTGGGATCTACCACACTATATCACAAGATTAGTCAGACATTTTTTAAATACAAATATTCAAGATAACCAACAGGTTATTACTTACAAGACTGTAAAAAGTATCAAAGGATATTACTTGTTTTGTTCATATTAATAAATTATAATATTTTCTGTTCATTATATTGTCTCATTTCTTTACAATTCAGCAACTGAAATATCATTAATATTCATACCAATTCTACCCTATAAACACAAATAGTGATTATCTGTAAAAAGAGAAGTCACACGCAAAAACACTTGGTCTTTACCCGAGAACGTTAAGAGAAAAAAAGAGGTGTACTTTCCCGTTCTTAGTCTCTGCCCGAGAACGGTAATTGAAAAAAGGTACAAAATTAACGTTCTTGGTCTTAACCGAGAACGTTAAGGGAAAATGGGATGTGCTTTACCGTTCTTAGTCTCTGCCCGAACACGGTAAGGGAAAAAGGTACAAAATTAACGTTCTTGGTTTTTACCCGAGAACGTTAAGGGAAAAAGGAATGTGCTTTACCGTTCTTAATCTCTGCCCGAGAACGGTAAGGGAAAAAGTATGAAAATTAACGTTCTTGGTTTTTACCCGAGAACGGTAAGGGAAAAAGGGCTTTATTTGACGATCTTGATCGTAAAGGGAATTGGAATAATCATTTTAATTTTTAAGCCATCTTACCTCTGCTCCTGTCGGTATCCAAAGATACCAAGATTCATGCGCGCAACGACTTTCATTAGTTCGCTTGAATTCAATTCAAGTGGGGATCGAAAAGTATAACGGGACAATTGAAGTGATCTTTGCTTGAATGATAAAAGGGGGAATGAGATTTTTGTACGTATGAATGTGTTGAGGTGGTAAGAGTTACCAGATTAAATTATTGAATATAAATGAAATTTTGAATGAATGTCGTAAAATTTGAGTGAATGTTCGAGTATAAAATTGATTTCAAGTTAAATCAGTCAAATGATACTAATTAATGTCCACTGATGATGTCAAGTGTTGACAATTGATGTTCACTAATTATAGCTGAATGAGGTCAAGTGTTGGTAATTGATGTTCACTAGTTGTTATCTGAATGACCATGATTTTCCATAGCGTTTCCGAGAGATGTTTCACTGCACCTGTTTTTCTTAAATTAGCGTTGTTCGTCTGAAATAAAAAGGGATTAAGATGCCCTAAGGTGATATGGCGATTGGACTCAAAGAAGAAAAACACGAGAGTTAACCAAGGGAAATTTTTGCTGTGAAAGAATTGAACATACTCCCCCTGTTAAAACACTTTGGTTTGTTTTAAAATAAAATAGCATATTAGCAATGACAATAATTCTAGAATTTAATTGATAAGTGATCAAGGGTATTGACTAAAGGGAAGCTAAAATAATAAAACGTTAATCATGAATAAATTTGTTAATCCATCCCAGTAGGATTTTCTATTCCTTTAAATGCGCATGAAATTAAATTTCTATCATCACCAAGTAATTGGTTTCGATTTAATGTGCAGTACATATAATTTTCACTAGCATCTTGAGAAACCAGCTGAGTGGCCCAAAATCTGAATATTAACTCTCTCGATTATGGCGTAATTTCCTCAATTTCTTCGTCTTCATTATCGATATCGGTTATATCTTTTGTAAGAGACGATCCTATGACTCGACTGCTCTGAACTTTGTACCATATTATTTTTTTGCGTTTCCGGACATAGTACATTCAATGGTCGGTATGAGTTGTTCAAAAATTGCAGTAACGAATATTTAATTGATAACAAAGGGATTTGAGAGGGGCCCGACGAACGATTTATGATAACAGAATTGTTATTATTCAAATCTTAGCAAAAATATGACTACAATGTTACGAGGAATTTAATTACAAATGAATCGATTTCAAGTTCAAGGTTAAGTGACTATTGAGGTTTTTAATGAGGAGATTTGTAGAACTAAATTTTAAAATGAAGCAGAGTGGATGGATTGAAGAAATTAAATGCGTTTAACTGACATTAGGTTATGTATATGAGGAAGTAGATTCAACTTCAATTTTCAGACTGGGAATGTGCAATCTTTATGTAAAGGGCGTGCAATTAGTTTGATACTTGTTGAAATTATCAAATTGATTAGATTTCGTCTGTGTAGACTGATGTTAAAAAGAGGATAATAATTTTGTTTTTATAAATTTTATATGTGTGGGATTTATATGATTGCGTTGTGTGTTGTTTCATATAAGTTAACAGCGGTAAGAAAGGTCCAAAGGATACTTGAAGTGTTATATGAAAGCATGATATCTTCGAGGCATGATTTTTATTCTTTGGATAAGTCATATTGAAGGTATTAAGCTAAAGGTAAACGAAAATTTGTAGCCAGTTGTTATTTAGGTTATACATGGTTGTTCTAATTTTAAAGGAGGATATGAAATCATAACCTGAGATTGCGCAGTTGTGCAGGTGGTTGTATTAATATTTAACCTGCAATTCGAGGACTATTAGTTGCAAAGGGATAATAGTAATTTGTTGAAGTTGAATTGTTTGAGTCACTTGTATTTATTGACTGGGATCAGCGGCGTAGCGTGGGGGGTGCAGAGGAGGCCATGGCCCCGGGCGGCGCAGATATGGGGGGCGGCAACCAAACTGGACCGAGCCAGCAACCCTATTGGCAACATTAGGTCATAACCATGACACGGCGGCGGTATGACTAAACGAGTCCAAAAACGACATGTTTACCAATGATTGTTAAGAAGTAGATTGTCCTAGTTGACAGCGTCTCGACTATACGGTGGATGCATCAAAACAAAACAAACTCTTTTTTGACGGGTCATCAAAAAAGTGTGTGGTCGGGCGTTGTTGTGATGGAAGACAACACCTTTTCTATTATTCAATTCGGGCCATTTTGGTTCAATTGCATGGCGTAATCTCTCTAGTTGTCCACAGTAGAGTTGAGAATGAATCGTCTTATCAACTGGAAATACTTCATAGTGGACGACTCCCTTCCAGCGCAGATGTTAATTTGGTCTGTAATGTTTTTCGCATTCAACTCATGAAGAACTCATACATGGACCTTCTTTTTGAATCCACGTTTGCGTAAATAGCTCAAAACACTTGTGTAGACAATACCTAGCAAGCATATTTTCTTTATGAGATAGAATAGAGCCCACGCCATAAAAGAAGGGAAAATGAGCGCGAATGCTGTTCGTTGGTAAGCGGATCTCTTGAGAACGGCTGAAACGATTTGGGTAAATTTTTTTTAGATGTGCTAGTAATAGTCCGAATAAGGTTTTTAGGGAAAGAAAAATTGGAAAAATTGGTTTCGCGGAAAATTAGAAAATTTGAGAAAAATTGAAAATGCTTTTTCACGATTCGAACGATTCTCTTCTGGTTTGTTCGTTATGCTCCCCGAATGGAAATAACTCAATTGAATCTTTTCAATTGAAAAAAACTGGAAGACCTGCAAATCTGGAAAATCAGCAATTTGCGTTCATTGAGACTTTTTGACGGCTCTTTTCTGCTCTCAGTTGCCCTGCTCTGTGTTGTTTGAACCTGTTCTAGGTTGAAAATTCTCACTTTTTCTGCTCCACCAAATTTGCAGGAGCAAAATTCTTCTTCTTTTTGCAGCTCTCAAATCGAAAACAGGAAAAATCGGAAAATTGATTTATGAATGAGAATATTGGAAATATTAAAAAACAAACATACATTTTTAAATAAAAAATAACATTTCGGTACTATTCAATTGTTTATTTTTTATCTAACCTCTAAAAAGGGAATTTAGAGCAAAGTTGATCAAAAAAGCGTTTTTTGAGATTGTGATTTTGACTATTTCTACTCTGACATTAATTTGACAGCTGGTCCAAACCGAGCTGCTCTGCTCTGCTCCGAATTTTTTAAGCAGTTATCGCACACACATATTGAGAGAAGCTTAAGTTCGTGCGTATACCATATTTTCTAGCTCAAGACAGACTGCAAAAGAGAAATTACTGATTCCAGCTCTCTGGGTTAGTTAAAGTTAATATTTTATATCAACCTTGAAGGAGGGATACCGAAAATTCATTCGTTACATAAATTTCATTACGTTTACATGATGTCTTGTGTCAAGAACTTAAAGTTTACTTGAAATTCAAGCTGCGTTTTCGATTCATTGATTAAAAATTATTTAAAATCTACAATGTGCAGGTTGCGATTAATCTCGCTCTAGAGATATAATCTAGCTATCTTTTCAATCGAACAAGTGGTACAAATTAGCATTGGCCATTGTTTTAAAAAATTCGGGTTCGGTTTGCAAAAAACACGCAGAATAAAGTTTTAATTTAAGAAAGACGTTTTATTTTGAATCCTTTTAAAATATTGATTTTTCCACATCGCAGACTTTATAGAAATTTTTTTCTATTTACTAAAGAAGGGGGCGGCAAAAATTTATGGTTCGCCCCGGGTGGCAGAAATGCACGCTACGCCACTGGTGTTAGGTAATTTTGACAGGACGAATGAAAAATAGCTATTGCCGTCAGTTCGTGGTTTTACATGTGATTTTAAACAATCAGCTGTTCGCTTTTTCTCAACTGTTAGCTTTTCTCCACGGTATTCTACACGCAATTTTTCCGTGTAGAAATATTTACCAAAAATGCTGAACGGAATACCGTGCGAACTCCATACTAGGCTTAAGGAGGAGAAATGGGGGTTCAAAATTTGTGAAACTCGAAACGGTAGCACCGCGCCACAACATCATTGGTTTCATTTAGGATTCGTTTTTGAGTTTCACATTTTGTTATTTGGAATCAAAAATACGAAAAAAATGCCTTTTTTGAAACTCTCGTAGTATATATGAAAATTCGTATCACCTCAACTGCAAAATAAACGGAAGCTACTATTGGCTTATGGGTGCAGCGAGGCCCAACGGGTTCCAGCTAGTTCATCTGTATATCCCACGCCATCACCCTTCATTGGTTTCAATAAAACCACCTCCTTGCTTACTTCCGATGGCATCAAATTTTAAAATTCAATGAAAATAATCCAAGAATTGGAAATAAAAATACTGCGGTGAACCATAATTAGTGGGGAGTCCCTCGACACAAAAACTCTTTGGTTTTATGGGGACAAAAAGATTGCAAACAAGTTGGAATTCTTGATGTACAGGTTGCAACGAGATCCAAAATCAAAGAAGAAAGTTGTAGATGTAGACATATCAGGCGCGTACGCAGGGGGGGGGGTTACTGGGGGTTAACCCCCCCCCCCTGATTCCAATAATAATAGGAAAAATTATAATTAATAAATATATCAACTTATTAAACAATTAAAAAAATATTCCGAATAACGATGTATAATATATGGTGGATTCTTTTCAAAGGGGATAGCAAAAAAATAAATATCTCTCAAACTTATGGGAATATGATGTGATATACCAAAAATTTTTTAGCGCAATTGGGTGCGCCGCTTCGGAGTTACAACTGTTATTGACAAAAACGCGATTTTTCAAAAATCACGTATTTCTCATTTATTTATAGCTCTCGACAAACTCTGAGTTTCGGGATGGCCATATAGATTTTTGTAGGAAATGTTCCGTCTTTTCAGATGAAATTACGCAGAAAACAATTGGACGCATTTTTGGCCAATTTTTTGGCCTTTTTTGGCCAAAATTTGAAAAAAAGTAATTTTTAAATTTTTTTTTTCATGTCACCAATCGATGTTCTGACTCAAAAACTACGCGCCACCAAGTTTTCAGAGTAGTTCCCTTCTTTTCGGTAAAAAAAATTGTAAAAATGCCCTAAATCAAAGTCTAAAGTCTTGCGCACACCAAGAGACCATGATTTTTGGAGAAAAACAAGACATTTTGTGATATTCGAAAAATGGTCAAAAATTATTATTTATGTTTCTTCACAATTTTCAATAAAAAAATTGCGATAAAAATATACCTATAGGTAATTATTTTTATAGTGAAATAACATAAAATATAATATAAGTAGGTACATAGTCCTATTACATGAGAAAATTTTTTTTTACCCAATATGTGTACAAAATATGATTTGTGAAACCCCCCCCCATGGTTGGTTTCATCCTGTGTACGCTACTGAGACATATTGTATAGTTATAAGCAATACGAGGGATCGCAAACCATTGTTTGGGACGACCAGCTTCAAAAAGGGAGTATGGTGTTACAGAAGTATGTATTAGAAAACGGAAATAGAGATACATACATAAGCACAGACGAAGAAAAATCTAGGACAGAAAACTCTAGTATGTATTTACAAATTAACCGATAATTGAAAGAAGGAAAGCCGCTGGAAAAATTTAGCACAAACATTCCGTCGACATTGTCCGCACAGGCACTCCGTCACTTCAAAATACGACCGACAAAAGCCTCTTTCAAGTGGACCCACCATAAGTTCTACAATACATATCTACAACATGTTCATTAATTTTTAATATTTTTTTTGGTTCAAAGGTAATTTTTTTTAAATGCTTGGCTTTTTCTCAAAAGTCCGGTCTTCTTCTGAACTACATACTTTTTTGTTCTTTGCAGAAACTTAAAAGTAGAGCTATGCGACTTAGAAACCTTCAGTATCGCGACAGAAAAGAAATCACTCCGAGCTAACTAAAATGCCGCAACAAAAATATTTATTTTAAATTAATTAAAAACACTCCTTTACTGTAGTAAGTTAATAAACTTTATTATTATTTAATATTTATCGATAACACTTTTCAAGTTAATTTATTCCCGACAACAAGTTCCGACAGACTGACTTAATTTAATTCTTTTAAGAGCCAAAATCCTATCTCCCTGCAACGTGACTTAAAGTTTTACAAAGTAAGCCTTTTTCTTTTGAGAACGGAAAATCATTCTAGGAATATGCAATGCTTAAGAATTTGAGATATTCAATGACAGTGTGGGAAAGGTTGAATTTTAGTTTTACCATGCCATTGGTCTTTCTTTTAATTTTATTTTATATGACTCTGGTAGATCCGGAGTCTCATGTTGCTTTAAGTCATGTTGCAGGTTAATATATGTAACTCCTCCCCTCTTAGGGTCAGAAGCCTCCGGCTTCATATTTATTATATTAATTTTACTTTTTTGATTTTTCTTAAACAAGAACCAAGCTATACTTAACAAACTTATAATCAATATTAAGACAATGCTTCCACTAGTTCCATATATAATGTTTTTATGAAATTTGAGCTCTTTTATTTCTTCTAAATTATTGATATTGTCTAAAGTAATTTTTTCAAAATTTATAGGTTTAACAAATATAGGTTTAACATCTCTTGAAGCGTAATAATTTTTTTCTAAAAATGAAACCTTTTTATTATAGAATTTTTTATCTCTTATACCTAACATACAATTATTAAAGTTTATTAAATAGTTACCGATTAAATTAACTTTTCTTTTATCGCAATTTTGATATAAAGTGTCATTATATGCATTTTTTATTATAATCGTCTCGTCATCTATCTCTTCTATATTAGTAATATTATTATAAACTAGAGTGCATTTACCTTTAAAAACACAATTTTGACTCAATCTGAGATCTTTCAAGAGAGTTTGTTCTTTATACTCATATGTTTTTTTATTTATTTCTACAACTAGTTCTTCTTTTTCATTGATTTCAAAATTTTGAGAGTTTGGCATGGGTTTTATCAATTGCAATTCATTTAATATATAACTTTTTGGTATTTTAATTGCAAAAATTAAGAGTTCATTGTTATACCTCATGACTCCTGCTTTTAATAATTTTAATTTGTGAAAATCTATATTATAAGTATCTAATTCTTCTAAAGTTAACATGCTGGGGTGTATAAGATTATTTTTAGTAGCCATTATGTTATCCAAAATTTGATTCAATTTATTCTCCAAATATCTAAGCTTCGTTTCTTGGTCAAGGAATAAAATTTTATAACTTAATTCTTGTACGTTGCTGTTGGCTGTATTAATTGATTCTAATAGTTTACTTCTGTCATTTTCAATAAGTATTTTTAAGTCCGTCAATGTCTTATTAAAATGCCCATTAATTTTGATTTGTCTATTTAAATTTTGAATAGCTTTATGATTGTTTTCGGTTATTACATCTAAGTGTTCAGTTATTTCTTGCCTATCATTATCATCCATGGTTCCAAAGAGCCATTTATTAAAAGAACCGACAACATTTATCAGTCCTCTTTTTTGTCTGCTTGGATTCTGAATAGTTCTGAGTTTACTCTTAATTATTTTAATTTCGGAGTAAAGAGTTTCCCTGTCTTCTAGTTTTAAATGTTTTATATTATATTCTAACTTACCCAAAATTTCTGCCATTTCGTTTGGGTTTATTATGTGCAAAATGGTGTCAGTATTGTCGGCTATTTCTATTTGCTTTATTTTTATTTTTATGTACCCGTTATCCTCCTCAATGGGATGTATCTGCAGTAGCCCTTGTACTCCGGTTATCATCATAATCATTATTAGTATGGTTACCTGTAAATTTGTATGCTCTTTTAATATTAGATACATGTACGTTTTTTAATAGATATTTTCTAAAGTATGGTTCGTCTTTGTGCCGTACTCTTTTATAGTTTTTTATAAAGCCCTCTTTTCTGGTTTCTTTATATTTTTCCCTATGTCTGTTTGCCTTTTCAATATACTCTTTCTTTTTCTTATTTATTCTTCCTATTAACGGAGTTGTGTCTGTTAACTCATTAGCTTCCCTTGGAGTCATTTCTATTGTTGAGTGGTACCTATCATTGTAATTTCCTATCGCTTTCTGTATTTTCTGTTCTAATGACATATTCTCATCAATAGCCTGAATCTTTTCTATTAATGTAGAGCGCAATCTCTCTACATCGGCATTTCCAGTGTGACTATTGGGCTTAGTCCAATGCACATCTATACCCTGCTCTCGTAAATACTTTATTACCTGTTCCGATTTGAACTCATTTTCCATAATGATTTTCTTTGGTTTACTAAATGTTGCTATGTATCCTTCTAATGTCGCAATCTTTTTGATCCAGTTTCTATCGTTTATTGAGTATGTGACGGCAAATTTTGTCAATTTGTCTATGATGGTAATAAAAGTTTGTTTACTATAATGGAAGGTATCTAAATGAATGACTTCGTTTTTATTCATTGGAGTTTCTGTAATATTTAATTCTGGTTTTACGGGGTTTCGATCATATTTTATTCCTTGACATTTTTCACAATTGTTTATAATAAGTTGGACATGTTCCTGTAGTTTTGGGTAATAAATTTTTTGTTTTAGTGTTTGGTAGGTCTCATTGATTCCGCTATGTAAGGATTCAACAGTGTGGTATAACGCTATCTGTTTATGACACTCCTCTTCATTATGAATTTCTTGAGCTCTCTTAGTGGTTTTAATAAATTTAATTCGTTTGTCACCTGAGAATAATTTAATAACTATTTGTTGTATTATGTTGTATTCTCTGTCATTTACTTCCGAATAAATGTACATATCTTTAGTTAGGCCTTTACTTGAATACGCCTCCCAGGTATGGTCTCCTTACTACTCCTCCCATGTCGATAAAATCGAATCGGTTCAAAGGAAGTTCGTCCGTTTTGCACTCAGTCACCTCCCGTGGGATGACCCACTTATTCTTCCGCCTTATGTGAACAGACTTAAATTGCTCAATTTGACCTCTCTCCATAAGCGTCGCGAGGTCGCTGACGTTATATTCGTTCATCGTTTGTTGAATGACAAAGTTGACTCAGGCTTCCTACGAACCCGTACGTCATTTAGAGTGAACAACTACAACCTGAGAGGTCCACTTCTCTTGTACATTAATTCCTCTAATACCAATTATGGGATGTACGAACCAGTTAACCGCATGCTTATAAATGTTAACAAAAATGCGAGTGTTTTTAGCATGCAAACTAGCGAAGATGTCCTTAAAAGGACTCTTTTTAATGTGGCGTGACTCCTTGTGTGTCCCACGTTTTCATTGTCTTTGCACGCTTCTCTGTTTGATGTTTTGTGCTCTTAAATGTTGCATTGTTTTTTGTTTTGTGTTTGCATGTCTTAGCCGAGCCACTGTGCAGTGGTAAATGTGACTGGGTTTGTTTGCAGGGACCGGACCGGCTCGGTACAGGAGTGCCGGGGAGGGTTGAGAAGGAACCCGCATTTTCGGTCGCATGCTCGTTTTGCGGTGTTTTTTCTTCTTATACCTTTTTTGGTGCTTTTGGCCGGATTCGGTCCCTGCACATAAGCGTGGCCCGTTTCTCAGCCCAGCTGAGAAGTGTACTTCTGAGCTAGAAGATTAACTCGATTATCACATTAAATGCCTATGACCCCTGGTTTGATATATTGTTATTTCTTCACTGTCTTGAGGGTTAATTTGTAAAATTCTTCTATTATGTAATATTTCCATTTCCTTACTTGGACTATAAGTTAGGATGATTTGGGTCTTATATTTATGTATTCTCGTAGGATTCCATTCATTAGGCGCTGAAAAGTTGCCGGAGCATTCTTCAGTCCGAATGGCATCCTCACATATTCATACAGACCTACCGGTGTTACGAATGCGGTCTTTTCTATATCTTTTTCAGCGACCAATATTTGGTGATATCCTTTAGCGAGATCTAAAGAGCTGAAATATTGTGCCCTTCCCAACTTATCTAATATGCCGTCAATGTTTGGCAATGGGTATTTATCGTCAATAGTAACTTGATTTAATTTTCGGTAATCTACTACAATTCTGTATTTTTGGACCCCTGAATTGTCTTTCTTTTTAGGTATTACTATTATAGGAGAACTGTACCTACTATTACTTTTTCTAATGATACCCTGAGCTTCCATTTCATTCATTTGTTTTCTAACCTCTTCTTCGTGCTTTGGAGGATATCTATATAATTTAGAATTTATTTGTTCGTTAGTACTGGTATTAATTTCATGGACAATGCTGGTCGTACTTGTTAAACTATCCCCTTCTTTGTAGAACAATCTCTTATATTTCCCTAACAGATTTATTATTCCCTTTTTCTCTTCCTCATTTAAAAAATCTACAGTTATGTTTTTCAATTCGCTTGTTTCTAATACATTTACCTCTTCTTGTACCGTTTTTTTTAGAAATGCCACTTTTGCATTATTCTTTAAAACAATTTCATTATTTTCCATATCAAACGCT
The DNA here is from genome assembly GCA_963855945.1 of Thereva nobilitata. NCBI lineage: Eukaryota > Metazoa > Arthropoda > Insecta > Diptera > Therevidae > Thereva > Thereva nobilitata. Next base: position 52,389,768 of record OY979697.1, on the reverse strand, counting down.
TTAACATTCATATCGATCCAATCCATACCTAATAGAAAATTATAAGGTCTGTCTAAAGGGATTTTAGCCCATCTCATTTTAGCATTAGAAGGTTGTTGAAATTCACTAGGACAATTAGTTTTGACGTATCCATTTGGTGGAAGTTTTCCCGCAATAGTATTAATTTCTACATTACCTGATATTTTTTCGTGTATATTATTTGGGACATTATCAGAATTTAATATACTTATCGTCGAACCAGTGTCCACCATAGCAGAAAATTTTTGATCTTTTATGGTGATAATAATAAAAACTTTTTTTGGTACCGAGGCTAATTTATAAAAAACTCGGGTTCACTTATTTGATGTACTTCTTCTTTAGTACTCATTGCATCGACATCCATAGGTTGAGTTTGCTTATTGTTATTATAGTGTGACGAATTTCTCCACTGGGCACTATAGTTATTAGTATTAAAATTTCTTCGAAATTGGGCAAAATTAGTTTGGGGCTCATTATTACGAAATTGTCCAGAATTGTGGTTAGAATTGTTATTACGAAATTGTCCAGAATTGTGGTTAGAATTGTTATTACGAAATTGTCCAGAATTGTGGTTAGAATTGTTATTACGAAATTGTCCAGAATTGTGGTTAGAATTGTTATTACGAAATTGGCCAAAATTATTGTGAGGATTATTATAACGAAAGTGTCCCGAACTGTGGTTGGGTCTTTGTAGGTTTTGTCTTTGTGGCTGTCTGTCTGGTATTGTCAAACTTGTTCTATTAAATTTCAGATTAAAATGTTCTTGACCAACATATTTATTGAGTATTGATCGAATCTCCGATAAACTAAATTTATTATATAGTTCGGCTGCTAATGCCCCAGCAGTTAACTCTTTGATTTTTAATACTAAGACACTGCTTAAGTGGTTAACTATTTCATTTTGAAATTCACTAAAAGTTGCACATTCGGAAATATTATCTACGGTAATTCTAATCTTATCTAATAAATCAGTAATAGAACTTACTTTTAATGACGATATTTCAAACATAATTTGTCCTTGATCCTTCGATGGTTTGTAATGTAGCTTTAATTTTGCTTTGCATTCTTCCCATGTTGCTGGTGGAGCTGTTTCCAGATAATTTTTCGCCGAACCTTGAATTTTCTCATTGTAAATGGGCCAACGTACACGAGATCATAGTTATGGCACATAAAACCGGTTTTACTACACTCCTCGGAACGCAGACCGGGTAATAGCATCTTGTGTAGTAACTTGAATCTTTACAGGAAATTTTAAATGTATTTGTGCATATGAAAATTAGTTGTCATAGCTTTCATTTCGTTGACAAATAGAAAAACGTCACAAAAAGTTCTTAATATCACTCTTTTCAATATGTTCACAAAAAAAACAAAATTTTCAGACCACTTGAACAGGTTGATGAACAAAAGCGAATAATTAAAGAATTTCAGAGGGAAAATGCTGAGCTCAGAAAGAAGAAGATTTGACATAAGAAGAACTATAATATGCATGTGTTAGTTTTCACGCTTTTGATTTTGCGTGAAAATTGTTTCGTTAAGTTCTTTCCTTCCCTTCCCTCTCTCTTCTATAAAACCGGTTTTATGTGCCATAACTATGCGCCGTGTGCGTTGGCCCAATGACCATGTATACTTGATGTGCCTGGTGTCCATATTCCGCCAATAGTCTTTCCACTGAGTTAATAAATGAAGGTAAAGTTCCCTGTTGTCCTTCAAATGGTTGTAAAAATCGTGTTTCCTTCTCAATCCTACTTCTTAGAGTCGGTTGTTGAGTCTGCCGGTTTATAATGTCTGTCAACATGGCTAGACATTGTTCTATCATGTTTGGTGCAGCTTGTTGTGCCTGTTGGGCCATCCTTCTGTCGTCGATAGCTTTGTTCCTTAATTGTCTTCTCTCCAGGATGTTATTAAAGTTGAGTGGTCGTTTCTTCGCAGTTTGCTAAATTTTGGCTCAAATTGCTTCGTCTCACACTTTATACACTTTTAACACTTTTAATGATGAAAGAGAGAATTATTTTTCGAATTTCGGTTCGAATCACTGGATCCTTTTTTAAGGATCCTACCGACTGCGCCACTTAGAAACCTTCAGTATCGCGACAGAAAAGAAATCACTCCGAGCTAACTAAAATGCCGCAACAAAAATATTTATTTTAAATTAATTAAAAACACTCCTTTACTGTAGTAAGTTAATAAACTTTATTATTATTTAATATTTATCGATAACACTTTTCAAGTTAATTTATTCCCGACAACAAGTTCCGACAGACTGACTTAATTTAATTCTTTTAAGAGCCAAAATCCTATCTCCCTGCAACGTGACTTAAAGTTTTACAAAGTAAGCCTTTTTCTTTTGAGAACGGAAAATCATTCTAGGAATATGCAATGCTTAAGAATTTGAGATATTCAATGACAGTGTGGGAAAGGTTGAATTTTAGTTTTACCATGCCATTGGTCTTTCTTTTAATTTTATTTTATATGACTCTGGTAGATCCGGAGTCTCATGTTGTTTTAAGTCATGTTGCAGGTTAATATATGTAACTTGCGTGCAACGGAAAAGCGGAAAATTATTGCGGACTCTAATTAGAAGCCTACTGTTAAACTGTAAAATTAATGTAATTATTCTGCATTCAGAATTTAATTAATGCTGCCTTTGGATTTTACGAATGAAAAAACTTCTTCCTTTCGACTTGTAATATTTTATTTTATTTTAACTTTCTTTTTACATCTTAGTTCTAAGGAGCTGCTATGAGAGCTTTATTTCTGGTCGTTCAATCCAACAATCATTCCATCTAGGCTGGCGTTCCCCAAGGGTCGATTCCCTTACCTGCTTTCTTTCTAATATTCATTAATGATCTCGCTCAATCCCCTCCAACCCACTTCATAGTTTTGTCTATGTCGGTACTCTGCGTTAATCCTACGCCTTCGACAATAAAAGACTTTCCAGACCTTGGGCCTATCATGAAATGCGATACGAAAGTGAAGTTGTGCGAAAATCGAAAAAAGCGATCATGCAATGCGAATTCAAATCGGTTTGATACGATTGGTATCGGAAATCTATCCGATAGCGGTGCAGCTATCGCATTTGACTTTTTTACATGGAAACATTAGAAGTTAAAAAATTAAAACTAGAGTTAGAGGAGAAGAAATTGGGGAATTGCTCTTCAGTAATAAAGAATCCCAAGGAGGACAACAAAATATTAATTAATGACAATATTTTTATTTATGCTGTAAACTTTTAACTTGTGATTCCTAGAAAGTGACTTTATTATAATGCTTATGAATGACAATTTTTATTTATGTTAGGAACTACAAATTTTGAATTATTTTAAATAAAAAAAAATACATAAAAAAAATATATGTATTTTTGCTTTAAAATCTAACGATTGAATTTAAATATTATTCCTTATATTTATAGATATATTGCCTCCTTCAGAATCTGTATAATCTTATACTTTATTAACGCACTTAAAAAATGTCAAATACTGGCATGAAGTTGTCTGCTTTCCCAATATTGGAAAGAATTCCTAAGTTAAGTGGGGCAGCACTCTCTCAGTGATTCGAATTCGTAGCAAACGGATCCGATGATCGGTAGATGCATTCGTATCGCAATTTAGTTTCGGTTCGTATTTACTTTCGTATCGCATTTCATGATACGGCCCCTTATCTCCTAGACCGTGAACTCATGTCCAACTTTATTAACGGGACGTTGAACTCATTCTAGATTAGGGCCGCAGGAATCGTGTCGAATTCAACGCTACAAAAACAAAGTACTGCCTTATCTCTACAAAAACTTGCGTCGTCCTTCGCTTTATCTCAGCGGGAAAAAAGAATATTATGTCTGACTCATCTCTAAATATCTTAGACGTAATTTTATCTTCAGATCTGCGATGAAATAATCACATATTCCAAATCCCCAAACAAGCTTATCAATGCCTAGGATTCCTCAAGAGATGCAAGTTCCTCCTTCAGCCAGCTGCCTTGGCTACAATTTACAAGTCCTACATTCCACCCTGCTTTGTATATATGTAACTCGTCCCAAAAACTATTTTGGCTGGAGAAGGTGCAAGGCCGCACCTTTCTCCTCCATAGGCCCTTTAAGCCACCACAGGAATGTAATAGGGCTCATTAAGTTTTACAGCTTTTACCATAGCGACTGCTTCTACAGTCGGTGTTGCTGAACCCAGCAGAGTTCAAACGCAAGGTTTATCGACATCTACTCACACACCCTCCAGACCTCTAACCTATCCCTTCTCTTCTTTCCTTCAGACCAAGCTTTCTACTAGACATTACACCATGACTTGAACGACATGACGGACTAGTGTTGCAAAGGTAGATTCCTTAGCTTGACAATGCGCCATTAAAAAAATTCAAAAATAAACCCATTTCATTTTTCTCAACATAATAAAAAACGCTTGATCCCAAATTTCCCATTAAAGTCGTCTCGCCCATTCATTTCTTTACCCCATTGTCAAATTTCACCCATCTGCCACGAAATCATCATCACAAAAAACCTAAGAATCTATTTTTAGATCCGCAGGCGCGAAGGGCTTTTTCATAAACAAGGAAAAGTTTATTTCGGAAACTAACCATATAGAGGAGAACAAAACCCTGCGATACTAGCGCACGAATCTCATAGCGTCGTAGTCTGATGTTATTTTCACTCGCGTTTGTCCATACCCAGCGGGAACAGGAATCATAGAAGAAGCCATGAAGAAGCTATCTTTCGAAGCTTGGAATCACTTCCGCTCTGTATCCCATCCCATATCTTATTAACATAGGCATGTCATTGGAAAGAAGCAGATTTTGCGCTTTTGCGGCTTTCTTCTCAAGTAATTTTTTGGAAGGCAATCGTAAGAGCTTTTATGCTTCCATTATAAGCAATATGGAAGATTTACATTGTAGAAAAGCTTTTCCGCATTGGCTCCTCGGACACAAATATAAGGATATGGCAATAATAAAGGGTGTTTTCAATGATGCAGGTTGCGTGCGCAACTGACTTATTCAGCAACACACTTCCATTGCTGAATAAGTCAATTGCGCACGCAACTTGCATCATTGAAAACACCCAAAATTTAATCAAACTATTTTTTTTCTTACTATTCCGAAAGAATCAATAGAGAAAATCTTAACAATTTGAACCATTTGGTTATCATACCTGGATGGAAAACTAAAAATATGTTTACAAAGAAAACGATGTCTAAATATATGTATATTTATTATTTATAAACATTCTTCATAAACAGTCTTAAACATAAAAAAACATCTTTTATTCAAAAGTTAAACATAAATGAACAGCCTCTTTTATTCAAGAAAAAAAATATAGGAACTTTATTGCAAAATTAAAATATAATGAGGTACATCAAGAAAATAAATTGGCATATTCTACCAAACTTTTTAAGATTTAAGGAAAGTTTTCTCACCCTCAAAAATATTTTTATGTCGGAGTCTTTTTAAGGTTGTACGTTTCTTTGTAGAAACGATTTTTGGCAAGCCTAAAGCCCTTTTTCATTTCGTTTTCGTAGTCCTGAAAGCCAAAAGATGTAGATTTTACCGCTTCTAAAGGTAATACCTATTAAAAACGCATTTTCAAATATTGTTTATTAAGACTTACCAAATATAATATTTTTAAACAGTTTTAAATTTTTCACCGACAATTTTGTTTTGGATCCACTCCATGATACTTTTAATAGTATCTCCTTGGTAAAGAGTAAATCAAAAGATTTAGATATTGGTGCCTTTCCAAATAACTGTTGAATGTGGGTTATCTGAAGAAATAATAATATTAGTTTTGAATAATTCCTAATTATGTGCATTAAACTCACCAACTCGTATTCCGCGAAATTTTCTAAGGTTGCATCTAGGTTTTCTAACTCAGTAATAGTTTTTATTGGAAGTATGTCAATTTTGGTCTGCATTGGAAATATCTTCAAAGACATTTTTTCAAGTATAACATTTTGTTTGGCCATCATTTCTTTTAAACTTTTTATTTCATTTGATTGTTCTCTTAGTAGCACTAGGACTTCATTTAAATCAATTTTTGAAGGATCTACAGCGAAATAGTTCATAAATGTAATAAAACAGCTCGTAATTTCGAGTCATTACCTTCGTTTTCCTTATTCATATTTCCTGTAGAACTCAAAAGCGATTTCCCTATAATTGCGTTGCACCTAAAAACTGGTGTTGCTTCATAACTAACTGCTGCTTTGAACTTTTTGTTGGCGGGTTCCATATTAAATTTATTGTTGTATCTATTAATAAATTGTGTTAAGTATACGAAACATGGCATATAAATATATCATAAGTATATTTAGCAAGTACAATGGTGCAATATTGCAATAAGTACGAAACCATCATTTACGGGTAAGCACATTGCTTTGCATACGACATTGGCCATTTTAATATTTTTTTCTTCCGGACAGGTCTGTTTTATGAAAGAAATACCTAGAGTCACAAAAGAATCATATGGCTCTTCGAAATATGGAGAAATATTAGGGAATTCTAATCCCACGATGCAATCTTCTCCTTCGGTGTCTGATGTAAATCCCAAAATTTTAAAAGGTACTAGGGGATGTATGTAGCAATAATTATCCGGTGGTGAATCGCTTAAGTGAAACATGTCACAACTATAGTTGCAGTAAATTGGTTTTGATGTTACCTTACTCTTGTATTTTGATAACTTTCTATTGTAAACATGGTCAGTATAAGTGCATCTGTTTTCTTCAACTATTCTGTTATTTAGTTGTTCAAGAACTTTGTTTGGTTGCCGACAGTATTTTTTTAATTTCTGCAAATAATTTTCAAAGCGATAGGCCGAAAAGTTTTCTACATTGCCAAATGTTTCAACGGAATCTGCTAAATGTAGTAAATTATGTATATTAAAGCTGATTTTGTCTTCCCCATATAATATCGCGAAATTATGTACAAAAGTTTGCAGCATTTCTTTTACGCAAGCTAAATTATTTCGGCAATTTTTGGGCAAGATACCAATCTATAAGATCCGTACAATAACAAAAAGTGGTGGAACATATCCTCATTTAGAACCTCCTTGAAGAGTACAATACCAGTATATAAAACAATCTGCCGAAATTCGGTAGCTTTCCATCTAGGATATTCGTTTAAACTTCGGGGCTTTCTAGTAAATTCTTTGGGAATGAAAGGACGAAATGAAATAAGCTTGTTGTCTAAAATTTGTTTCTGGTGTGCAGTTAATTTTTTACACTTATGCTTATTAGTGTAAATGCTATGTAACATTTTCTTCATAACACCGAGGTCTATCAAATGCATGACATCTAGTGGAAATTGTGTAACCATTTTAATACCAATATCTTCCAAAATATGCTGATGTTCCATAAAATATCTGTTGTGGTAAGAAATATCAGATCGTTGTTGAAAGTCATCATCTGTCCTTAAATTCCCAACTCTGGTAGAATATGTTAATCTGTTGTTGATTTTTCTGGCTTGTTGTTTACATTTTGAGCATCCATTTCCTGATGTATGGCCTACAGTACCAGTTAAGAATGATTTTGCGGGAGTTAAAACAAATAATTGAATTTTTATATTAACGTTTTTTTTCATTTATTATTATACCTTCCGTTGGTAACGATTTTAATTCATTAACAAATTCACAAAGGAACTCGTTTGGGTTTTCAGGTTTTTTTACACCAGTCCCAATCAGAAATGGTTTTATTTGAATCGGCCATAAACTTTGCCCCGAACTTTTAAAAAGAGGAAGCCCATCAATGCCAACATTTTTAACAGAACATTTATCTCCTCTGTAAACCTTAGGCTTAACATTTGCAAAGATTTGCAAAGCCATAGTGAAAATACTGTCCTGCAGGTACAGAAATTATATTTAATGGTGGTCTTTTGATTTCCATTAAGGAATTTCTAGATTTCGGCACGCTTAACCCTGCTTTTTTCAAAATCTCTAGAAGATCCTCTGTGGCCGCTCTAGTGATTTGATGCTTGACACGCCAGTTTTTTAATTCAGTGGATATGCTACAAGATGGTTCATGATAATTATTGTTGCGAACATGCGGAGACATTGTGATAGAAATTTGCGTCATGCCGAAATCGCATCGATGCAAGTAGGTTGAGACACGTTTAGGCACGTAGGTTGAGACACGTTTAGGCACGTAGGTTGAGACACTGTGAAATTTTTAGACGCTGCACATTTTGTATGGGTAAAATCGGACACGTCACATTTAAGGACTTCTCATGTTCGGAATTGCATCAGAATAGCATCCCTGCAAACATTCCGACACGATATCGAATCGAGAGCGATTCATAAAAAGCGAAAGCTTCCTTCGATAACGAAATCGATAACGATTCGAAAGCGTTATCTGAAATGATAAAAAAGGAACGCTATAACGAATCGCTTTTTAGTTGGAATCTCGATTCGTTTTTTCGAATCAACAACGAATGAATCTCGAATGCTTTCGAATTTCTTTCGATGAAAGCTTCAACTTTTCATGAATCGCTCTCGCGCTCGCTCTCGCTATTTCACATTCCTGCGACGCAAACTCTTCAGACTTATAACTACTCTGAAAGCACGCCTGCTAATTCCCAAGCCGCCTGCGTTTCCTGCTTACTCATGTCCACGCACACGCATGACTCCTCGCCCGATAGCAAACCGCCACCGCATCATCTCAAATTTTAAAGCAATTCTGGAAGGGAGAAACAAACAAAACCATCAAAGTAGCCTGAAAGCTTTCGGGGTCATTCTCATTTCGAAGATAGTCCGAGAAAACAAGGAGCCGAGAAATTGTTTGCAGGTATCAGAAGTGTTTTTTTGTTTAGGTGTGTTAGATTTTTGACGTGTAACATCGCGAGTGTATGGCACTCTCTACAATTTTTTTTATTTTTTTCTTCAATTCATCGACATTTTTACAGTGAAAATGGCGTCAAATCGCAAGCTAAGAAAAACTGACCGTGGTGTCACTAATTTCGATGCTGTGCTCAATGCAATCAAAGCGGTCAAAACTGAAGGTATGAGTATTCGATCAGCCGCTATGACCTACTCAATCGACAAAAGTAGTCTATCGCGTTATGTGAAGAAATTCGATGCAGAAGTTCCAGTTATTTCGAAATTATCGGATGACAAAATGAAACCAATCATTCGCCGTATTGCATCGTATACGACACCAAAATTGGTATGAGCAACATTGTGTTGATTTTCATTTTGACAGTGTTCTTCAATTCTATGTTTCTTTTGTTTAGGTTTTCGATGAAGAACAAGAAGAATCTCTTGTGCAATATCTTGTAAAATCCTGCAATCTTTATCACGGCCTGAGCATTACCGAGTTCAAACGCCTGGCATACGAATTTGCTCAAAAACTGAACGTCGCCTATCCAGAAAATTGGGATATTGAAAAAATGGCAGGAAAGTCGTGGTACTACGGTTTTATGGAGCGACATAACAATTTATCGTTACGCACGCCCGAGCAAATAAGCCTGAGTCGAATAAAATCCTTTTGAAAGGAAAACGTTGATATATTCTTCGATCATTTGTGTGGCCTAATGGAAGATCAAGAATTTGAACCGCACCAAATTTGGAACATGGATGAAACTGATTTTCCGACAGTTCCAACAAAAGTCGGTAAAATCATTGCGCCACGAGGCACGAAACGTATAGGTCAAGCTGAAGCCGCTGAGCGCGGTACATTGGTGTCTATGGCATTGGCGATTAATGCAAATGGCAACTACGTGCCGCCGTTTTTCGTTTTCCCACGAAAAAATATGCAGAGCTACTTCATGGACAGTGCGCCTCAAGCAGCTGGTGCTGCATGCACTGAGTCCGGATGGTTTCAACAACCTGAATTTGTCAAGTACTTGCACCATTTTATTAAATACACGAATGCCAGTGCAGAAAACAAGACATTACTGATCATCGACAATCACACATCTCATTTGTCAATTGAAGCAATCGATTTGGCCATGGATCACGGCATAACTATGATATCCTTTCCACCACACTGTTCGCATAAAATGCAGCCCCTGGATGTGTCTGTTTATGGTCCAGTCAAAAGATATGCCACAGCGGTCAAAGATTGGCAAATTGCAAATGCTGGAATTGCTATTGAAATAAGGCACATTCCTGGACTTGCGTGTAAGGCATTAGATCAAGCTTTGACTCCGGCAAATATCAAAGCCGGCTTCGCTGCAACAGGAATCTATCCGCTCAATCGGAATATTTTCGATTCATCAGATTCTGATCAGGCTGCTCAATTTTATCAACGACAAACGACTACATCGATTGAGATACCCTTGGATGAAGGAGAACAACAGCGCATTTGTGTTTCGACTGGCGAAATGAATGTGGCAGCACATGAAGAAGCACGTACTTCAGAGCCATCGACATCGGCTGCAGCATCAATCGTTTCCCGAGCTGAAAGTTTGTCTTCGTTGCTCAGTGATATTGGACCACTTCAACAGGGTACGCCGAAGGAAAAATCAAATCGCGGCCGTAAGCCGATGAAAAGTGCTGTACTAACGTCACCAGATTTCGTTGCTAATCTCAAGGAGAAGAAGCAGAAAAGTGATGCAACCAAGAAAAAAAGGAAGAAAAAGCAAGAAAGCAAGCACAGGCAGCACAAATTACACCACCACTGACAAAAAAGAAAACTGTGAAGAAAAAATCATTGGCATCATCGGATTCAGAAGATGTGGACTTCTGCATGATTTGCATGAAGGATTTGCCAGCCAAGTTGACGAAGAACAACTCCATCGAATGCAACAAGTGCGAACGACCATTCCACTTGAGGTGTGCCAATATGACCCGCAGCTATTATACATGCAAGAACTGTAACTCGGATGACGATTTCTCTGACGAAAATAAATAAATTCTTCAAACATTTTTTACTTTACCTCAATTTTGTTTGTTTTTTTTTCACTTATATTTATTCTTTCTTTTCAGAAAAACCTTTAGAACAAATGTATAGGCAATAAACATCAAACATTTTGTGGCTTGATTAATTTTGGTTGGATTATGAAGCAACATTTTTAACTGTCTCAACCTACGTGCCACATTATTTTGGTGCCAAATATCGTATGTTTCGAAAATTGCCCATAAAATTTTTATTTTTTAACGAAATCCATTTCTGTAAAAACTAATGCATAGATCCTTATAATAGCTTTCCAACGGTATATCATTTTACGCTTTAACTTATCAGAGTTGAAAATGGCAACCACAAAAAAAAACCCGTCTCAACCTACGTGCCTCTCCCCTATATAATCAATGTATATAAAAGGCGCGTCAGTGCGTGTTTACACGAGTCAGTGTCAGCGACAGTGTCAGTAGAACTGACCCGTGTAATGGCCGGGTTAGACAGATAATACAGATTTATAACCCCATACATATTCCTGCCCCCCCCCCCCGCAATATTGGGACCCATTTTTTAAATATATATTTAGTCATTTCATTTCGCGGATCTTCAAATTTATATTATAAAAGATTTATTTTTTTCTGTGTTTTGAAAAGAAATTTAATAATAATTAAGCGAACAATAATTTTATTAAGATAAGCTAATAACTAAATTGGTAAACCTTAGTTCAGTATTATAAAACGCGCGGAATAATGTTCAGCGTTACTATGAGTATCCCGTATTAATCATCTTTCTTGTAATTTTAAAATATGAAATGAAAAACATTTTGATGAACTATTTTTTAAAATTAAAGATTAAGAAAGATATTTTTTTAAGAGAAGCTATTCCTGCGACAACAAAGTTGGAAATAACTTTACGATACTTGGCCACTGGTGATTCCTTTAGTACTTTGGAACAAATGTACCGTGTGTCAAAAAGTACGATTTCGTTATTTGTAATGGATGTTTGGAATGCAATTTATTTTACCGCCGCTTCATATAAATTTACGGTTTATTAAAATTTTGTCAAGGCTTTAAATAAATCTGGTGCTGCTTTTTAATATTTACGGAGTACTTTTCCTAGTCTTTCTGAGACGAAACTTAAACAAGGCATTTTTTTCGTGTCGAAAATTACAAAAGTTCTGAGGGATGAGAAGTTTGAAAATTGTCTTTGAAATATAGAAAAAGCTGCTTGGAATTCTTTGCGATTGGTCATCCGAGAGTTTCTAGGCAGTGATAATTACCAACAAGTCTGGCCCCTGCACAATTGTGCAGAGTATATTATTATTTTAATTATCCCAAAGCCCACAGTGGTAATTCCTCAAATCGGAAGTTACGATTGGATCATTTCGAACTTGAATTTTGCAATCGCTTGAGCACGGTTCAAAAAGGAAGAGTTATCTCCTGGTTTATTTTTTTAATTACATTAAAACTTCCTTCAATTCCTTGAGGGGTAACTTCCTGTTTTAGACCACTTGAAACATCAATTTTACGAACGCTGTATACAACTGACCGTTCGTAAAACATGGTTCCGCAAGTAAAAGACCAACTTTTTCGAATGTTTGACCTTGTGCCTTACTTATTGTCATTGCTTGCGCTAGGCGCAGGAGAAATTGATGACGCTTGAAATTAAATGGAAGACCAGGGTCGTTTGATGTATCCGTGGGATAAAGTGAATCTTGCCTCTTTGAGATCATGTAAGACACTCGGTTTGGATTACGTTCGCGCGAAAGTCCCGAATAGCATTACACAAACCATTCTTAATAGAAAGGTTTCGTAGTAACAAAACTATGCAACCTTTTTTTAAATTTATCTAATGTGGGGGCCTACCGGATGGGTTCAAAGTATTAAGAAATTCTACTGGAAAGTTTGCTTGTGCTTGGTAAAAAAAAACTATCGTCATCTATTACCATGGAATCGATTGAATAGTATGGCACTTCTTCCGCGTTCATTCTAGCAAGAACAGATTCATTTATTACGACGTGATCATTTTTAGGACATAAAACTGTTTTTTATTTTTAGAAATACTAAGGACATTTTGCGTTGTGAAACTTTCACCAAACCCACCAGTACCTAACAATATTTTTCGAGATAAATTTAGAGGGAATTAAAATACTATGCTGAGTGTTTTTAATTCCTTCTGGACATTCAACAGTAGAATTGCCAACTTTGAGAACCCAACTTGAAAAATCTTAATCAACTAAAGCTCTCATAATCTATAACCTAAACCCGAACAATATGTACATTCCTTGCACAAATCATCTAAGCTGAATTTTTTCGGTATAAAATTATTACAATAACTTGAATGACAGCCTTGAAAAATGCTTTAGGTTGCCTGCGAACACAACCGGTAGAATTTGTAGCATTTTGGCTTTCATTTCCATTCATCACTTGCAATTCGTTAGTTTGTCTCGATGCCCTCTTTTTAGCGATTTCTTCGCGATGTTGTTCATAATAATTTCTTTTTTGTGTGCTTTTCTTCATTTTAAAAATTCAAATAACCACAATAAGTCCTTTTTGCACTATTTTTTTGCACTTTTTTTGATTATCCCTTATGATGTTTCGAAAGGATTCGACGATTTTCATATATTTCATTCAAGAGCAAATAAACAAACTCTTTCAAGCTTTTCGAAAGGCAAAAACCATGGTACAAATACTTCATGTAAAATGCAAGGAATTACTTTTTCGAGGCTGCTTTTACTTAATAGAATAAAAATGTAAATGTTCTTGCAAATAAACAAAACCATTGTAAAACCAAATTAAAGAAGATTGTACTTAATATCAGAAACTTCACTTTTGAGTTATCCCATATATTTCATTAAACACCATTATATCCGTTGAATGCATTGAAAAATTAAAATTATTGGTAGCATATATTCTTACCTGGTGTACCATCATATACCATGCAAAATTGCAATGAAATCGGTGCAGTAGTTTTCACGTGAAAATTTAAAAACAATTTATTTCCTAATAAAATTTCATAAATCGGCTACCAGCGACGTCACACCATGAAAGCTCTCCGTAAGAGCATACCTTGGGCAAAAATTTACATTGAGAGAATATGAGTGAACTTTCAAAGCTTTCCATAAGTATATATGATATATGGCCTTCCGCACACTTGTCCATAACATCAAAACAAAAACCGGTTTTATTGGCAAGGGGTCGCAGGGAAGACAGTTTTTCTTCCATAATTTTCCATCATTTGTTCACCCAAACATTTTCTGGTTTCACCGTCCATTACACTAACACAAGCATGTTTTCGTTCTCGGCAAAGCTGCTTCGCTGTGCTTGCACCCCACACTACTCCATACAGGGCCGCCCTAAGATATTCGGCGCCCGTGAGCTACTAAAAATAAAGCGCCCCTCTTCATAAGAAAATACACGCGATGTCTAGCGGGTGCGACGACCATCAGAGAAGAGGACAAAAGTAGTAACTGAGTTTCCTATACCAAATGATAGGAAAACTTGACAAAGGTTTCTGGGACTAACGTCCTACTTCAGAAGATTTATAGCAGACTATGCAGTCGTAGCAAAGCCGTTCAGCGAATTGCTAAAAAAGAACGCCATATTTAAAATAGAAACCGAATAGCAAAATGCATTTAAAGCATTAAGAGAAATATTGCCAAAAGCACCAGTGTTGAAGATATTTGACCAGAGGCGCATACGGAGATTTATGCCGATGCTAGTAATGACGAATTCGGAGCTATTGCCTTGCATCCAGTGCAATAGATGAGTGGTAAGACAAGCCCAGAGGAACAATGCTTTTACGCTTACGACCTAGAAGACCTCACCATAATACACGCCCTAAAGAAGTGGAGAGTTTACGTTCTGGGAAGGAGGATTAAGATTGTCACCGACTGCAATGCCTTCGCCAAGACAATGAAAAAAGAAGATGCCCCACTGAGAGTGGCTAGATGGGCCATAATATTATTTCTAAAAGACTTTAATTACCAGATTAAAATCGTTCAGGTACTAAAATGAGGCACGTAGATGCCGTTGAGCAGAACTGCATTACCAATTCTCGATACATTAAATTACCGAATTAAACAAGCGCGGAAGGAAAACCAATATTTAAGAGCTATAAGAGCGATACTAAAGATTACCGCTCATGAAGCTTTTTACCTTAAACATGACTTTTTAGTTAAGAATCCAGGGAAAGAGTTAATTGTCATTCCCACATAAATCTGCTCACAGGCAAGGACATTTTTCAGCTGCTAAGAGCGAAGCCTTAATCAGGAAAACCTACTTTATTCCTGAAGTGAAGACTCCATCCATCCAACAGTGCTACAGCCTAAATCGAGCTTTGGCTGCCTCTAGTTAGGGCATTTCTGCAAGTTTGATGGTCCTTTGCAGCATATCTCCAGTTCTCCTCGGTCTACCTACTGGTCTATTTCCCGAAATTTCTGATACCATAGGCCGTTTTGGGGTGCGATTGTTCTCCATCCTCATCCATCCGTTAATTTTTATTAAAGTGAAGTGAAGACTAAGGTGGTCAGTCATCAGCGGAATAGGGGGAATAACATGTAGCATAACATGCACGTGCCGTAACTATTCCGGACTGATGGAAGTGCGATCATAACCTCCTAGCGGTGGCCACTGGTAACTATCCTATGAGAAAGGATAGGCTAACATGATCGGGCTAGTCCCTTCCAAGTAAGGTTGGCGTGAGGCTAATAACCTCACCCGTAAAAAACAAACATTACGGAACGAGCAACATGCCTCGGATACTGGAAAAAACGACGACGACCACGGCAACGAAAAAGACAAAATGATTTAAGAATTTTCTCATGGAACGTACGAACTCTGTACAGAACTCGAGCTGTACAACATCTGGCCGATACCCTGTCAACATATAAAGCTGACATTACCGCCATTCAGGAGATGCGATGGACAGGGAATGGTGTTTTGCAAAAACCTGATTATGACGTATATTACAGCTGTCATACGAAACACCATGTGCTCGGGGTAGGTTTTATGGTCAGAAAAGGATGAAGCCTACCATTATCGGCTTTAAAGCAATAAACGAAAGGCTATGTACCCTTCGTGTGCGAGGCAAATTTAAGAACATCAGCCTCATAAACGTTCACGCACCTACAGAAGAGTCCCCGGACGATGAAAAAGAAGAATTCTTCGAAGTAGTTGAACGGGAACTTAATGCCTGCCCCAGATATGATGTAAAAATCATATTGGGAGACCTGAACGCCAAAGTAGCCTGGGAGCCCGTATACAGGCAATATGTCGGCACCCACAGCTTGCATGAGAACACTAATGACAATGGGCAGCGAGTTATAGAGATGGCAGCAAGTAAGAACTTGGTCGTTGCAAGTACCAGATTTGCGCGTAAAGATATCCATAAAGCCACCTGGATATCTCCTGATGGGGCGACTCGCAATCAAATAGACCATGTGTTGATAGACCGCCGCCACCTTTCGGGTCTGATGACGGTACGAACGTACCGAGGTGCCAACTTCGACTCAGACACTATCTTGTTGGTATGGTGCTCCGAGAGCGCATTACAACGCTGAAAAGCTTTGTATCCGCTGATCAGGCTCGAATCAACACAGCTGCACTCCGCAACGAAATGGCCAGAAACGGCTACGGTCAGGCGTTAGAACTCGCGCTCAGAAGAGCAAGTCCTGGGGATGAGATGCCGGGCGTCGACGAGAGCTGGACCCGCCTTAAAAATACTGTCATTAGTACTGCTGATTCCATCTTATAGGGTTGATACACGGGCACGAACGAATGATCATTCTTCCAGCTTCATCCATTTTAATGATCATTCATTTACATGTTGATACACGGGAGAGCAGCAATGAAGATACAAGTGAATGACAGTTGTTGTCAAAATGGACGTGGCCAGCAATTTACCAATCGTTAACTTGTTTATGATGAGTAAAAAATCGAGAATATTAAAACGGCTAACAATGAAAGCACGGAAAAAAATATTCGTGAACATAATTAAAAGAAAGTATTTATTTTCGTCTTTAATAATGGAAACTAGAAACTGGAATATTTGGGCAAACAACACTAGGCCAAATGGTGGTCGAGTTCTGCGAAGAAATTTATTCCCATCTTAAAGATGAATTTCCCCCTACGCAACAGAAAATTAAAGAGATTGTTTCTGGATCGGAGCATTAGCATTTCCACAAAAAAATCCTTTAAAAAATATTAATAAATAAAACGTCAAAAAATTCTTCCTCTTCCTCTTTTTATAACAAATGTATAAACTACAGACAAATTTTTTGACTTCTAAACACTTTAAATAGTGGAAAACTTCTAGTTTCCAACTTCATTGAAGACGAATGAAGTTCTTTTAGCTTCATTCAGAAAAGAAACGAATGAAGATATTAAGGGTCATTAGAACTTCATTTCATGTGATACACGAAGATGAATGATCATTCCTCTTTCAATGTTCATTCGTTCGTGCCCGTGTATCAAGCCTTAGGCAGAAGTCGTAGAGATCGGAACGACTGGTTCGATAATGAATGCAAGCTGGCAACTGAACGTAAGAATGCTGCGTATCGAGCAATGCAGCAGTCTCAGAGAACACGAGCACGCGAAGAGAAATATAAAGAACTCAGAAAAGAAGAAAAGAGAATTCACAAACGAAAAAAGGAAGCCTGGGAGAAAAATCTCGTTTGTGAACTAGAACAGTACAGAGAGCGACGGCCGCACCAGGCGCGGGAGTTCTACCGAAGAGTACGCGGTATGACGCAATTCACACCTCGTTGCACATACTGCAGGGACAAAGAAGGGAATCTGATCACCGATCCTCAAGGCATCTTGGAGCGATGGGAAGAGCACTTTCATGAATTGCTAAATGGCGAGCTAACTGAGGATTTGGAGGCTCCACCAATATCTGACGATAATGCTATGCTGTCACCACCAAGCTTAGCAGAAGTTAGCAGTGCCATCACCCAGCTCAAAAACAACAAGGCCTCGGGTGCAGACGGCATCCCTGCGGAGCTGGTTAAATATGGAGGGCCTACATTACACCAAGCGATTCATGAATTAATTGTGCAAGTATGGGAGCAGGAAGCGATGCCAGAAGACTGGAGAAAAGGCATCCTCTGCCCGGTACATAAAAAAGGAGATATCACAACGTGCAGCAATTATCGTGGTATAACGTTGTTGAGTACCGCGTATAAGATATTCTCCGCCATCCTACAAAACAGGATGGCCCCATACGCTAGAAACATCATAGGCCAATACCAGTGTGGCTTCAGCCCAGGCAAATCAACAACCGATCAGATTTTCACTTTGAGGCAGGCTATGGAAAAATGTCTAGAGTTTCAAAACTCAATCCAACACCTCTTCATAGACTTTAAAGCCGCCTATGATAGCATAGCCAGAGTAGAACTCTACAAAGCCATGAGAGAATTCGGCATTCCCAACAAGCTGACAAGACTATGTACGTTGACCATGACCAATGTGACAAGCCAAGTAAAGGTATCCGGAACACTGTCCAGACCAATCAACATCTATAATGGACTCCGACAAGGGGACGGTCTGGCCTGCCTCCTTTTCAACCTGGCGTTGGAGAAAGTGATCCGAGATTCGAGCGTGACATCAAGGGGCACAATCCTTCACAAGTCCACCCAATTACTGGCTTATGCAGACGACATTGACATCATTGGAAGAACATCAACAGCTGTACAAGAAGCTTTCATCCAGATTGAGCGCGCGGCAGGAAATCTGGGACTGCACATCAACGAAAGCAAAACAAAGTACATGGTGGCCTCGTCTGCAAGAACACCTAACATTGGTCCCACAATCAAGGTAGAGGAACACGAGTTTGATGTGGTAAAATCATTTACCTACCTTGGGTCAATAGTAGCAGCCGACAATAGCATGGAACCTGAAATACGCGCACGACTGCTAAAAGCCAACAAGGCCTACTATAGCCTGTCATCATCATCATAAATAGCTCCACAGCCTGTTATTGGCCTTGGCTTCCTGCAACATCCTCCTCCAGAACTGTCTGTCCCTGGCTTGGGGTCTCCAATTTCTTATACCTAGGGTTCGTAGATCCTCCTCTACGCTATCTGTATATCTCTTTTTTGGACGTCCTGTGCCTCTGTGTCCGTCTGGTCTCTTGTTCATAATAATTTTTGTTATGCTGTCATCACTGCTACGTTCAACATGTCCTGCCCATCGAATTCTGCTAATTTTTATAGTTTTTATGATGTTCGGATCTTTATACAACTGATACAATTCGTGATTGTATCTTCTCCTCCAAACACCATTTTCATTTACTCCTCCATATATTGTGCGCAGGATTTTTCTTTCAAAGCACCCCAGGAGGTGTTCTTCATTACTTCTTAGTGTCCAGGTTTCGGATCCATACAGTAGTATTGGCCTTATAAGGGTTCTGTATAGTTTAACTTTAGTCCTCCTTGATATGTTCCTTGTTAAGAAGTGTTTACGTAGCCCAAAATAGCATCTATTTCCCAGCGCCAATCTCCTTATGACTTCTGCCGTCGTGTCGTTATCTTTTGAGATTAGCGTCCCTAAGTATATAAATTCTTTTACACTTTCGATGTTATATGTATCAATGGTCATATTCTGGCGATCATTCCGTCTTTTAGAGATGCACATATATTTCGTTTTCTCTTCATTAATTGCTAGTCCGAATTTCTTTGCTGCTCTTTCTAGCAATATGAAGGCTTCTTTCATTGCTATGCTGGATCTGGCTAGTATTACGATGTCGTCAGCGTATGCCAACAGTTGTACCGACTTGTTGAAAATACTGCCCGCGGTGTTAATTCCTGCGTCTCTTATCACTTTTTCCATAGCTACGTTAAATAGTAAGCACGACAGGGCATCTCCTTGTCTTAGTCCTACTGTGGCGTTGAATGGTTCTGACAGCTCTCCTTCAATTCTTATTCTGCATATAACCTCTTTCATTGTCATTTTGGTCAAATCTACGAGGTGTTTGGGAAATCTTAAATACTCCATAGCTTTATATAATTCTTCACGTTTTATTTTATCATACGCGTTTCTGAAGTCTATGAATAGCGAATGTATGGTAATATTAAATTCATTTGCCTTTTCCAGGACCTGCCTAAGGGTGAAAATATGGTCTGTGGTGGATCTTCCTGTCAGCCTGTCAAGGCTCTTCAAATCCAAGCATCTAACCATAACGTCTAAACTTTTACTATATAAGACGATGCTCTTGCCGGTCCTCACATATGCATCCGAAACGTGGGTGCTTAGCAAAAAGCACTCTAACCTCTTGGCGGTGTTCGAGAGGAAAATACTTCGGAGGATTGTTGGCCCCGTATGTGAGGAAGGACGATTCCGGAGACTCTACAATGACGAGATCTACGAGCGCTATCGCGACATAGATGTTGTGAAGAAAATAAAGCTCGGTGGACTCCGGTGGGCAGGACATCTAGCTCGTATGAGTGAAGATGAGCCTGCTCGGAAAGTTCTCTGCGGTAAGACTTATGGGGTGCGACAGCAAGGGAGACCCAACCTCCGCTGGAAGGATGGCGTAGACCAGGACGCTCAGAGCATAGGGTTGCCAAACTGGATGACATCGGCTCAGAATCGGGACCGGTGGAGAGAACAGTTGCGAGAGGCCAGGGCCGGATCCCGGTTGTAGAGCCGTTAAAGAAAGAGAAAGAAGGGAAGACTAAGGTATTCCACTTAGTTAAAAGATGCATAGAATGCATAATGGCGGAAGGTAAGACCGGGAAGCAGGAAGGCCTACTATCACCCATTGTTTGGCTGTACCCCACTAAGAGTATGTCAAGCATGGAGGTTGTCGACTGGTTGAGGATGTTGACAGGTATTTTTGATAACCCAAGAAGGATAATACCGGACCGAGAAACAGCTTTTCAATCTGTTTGAAAATGACTGCATAGAAAATGCATACCACATTCGTTAATCACTACTGGCGTCCCGAGGGGAAACGGTCATGTAGAAAGGATAAATCGCAACCTAATACCTATCCTAACCAAATTAACAATCGCGGAGCCAAACGAGTGGTACAAGCACCTTGATCGAGTTCAACAAATGATAAATAATACCCCAACAAGAAGTACGAAGTTCTCGCCCTTTCGTATTTTAACTGGCATGAAAATGGAAGGTAGAAGCATTACCAGACTTCCAAGCCTTTATAAGAGACGATAATTTAAATGAACTACAGAGCCCACAGGAAATGGTACGACGAGAAGAAAAACAAAATATTATTAAGATTCAACAGGAAAATAGGAGAGAAAGCAATAAGAAGCGCAAGGCTGCAAGTGTCTATAAGTAGGGCGTCTTGGTTGCTGTGAAAAGAGCACAATTTATCCCAGGGTTGAAATTAAAACCTAAGTTTTTGAGACCTTACCATGTAGTGAAACGGCAAAATTACGACCGTTATGAATTGCTAAACATATGTGATCACGAGGGGCCCAGGATAACTACAGCCGCGGCGCGGATGGCCTTAAAGAATGGGGCTAACCATTCGGGGTGAAATAAAGTCTTGTAAGGAAGTGGGGCAGGCGACCACTCAAGTCCCAGAAGCCCAAATCTTAAAATAACTTTGAGGATCGGTTCACCAAAACAGATCCGCACATACATATAATGTTTTCTATTTCATTAGAACAGGTAATTTGGTTATAATCCAGTGAATTTGTGAATAAAAGAGCCCCTAGTGGGAAAGTTTTAGGGTAGTTTTGATTTCTTTGTAAGCTTAACGTATACACCCTGTATAATAGCTTTGTCAATTGGAAAATCGGGTTTTTGCTGACTTAGAAAAATATGGAAATGTTCTACTAGCGGTAGAACCAAAACGGTGAGTCGGATAGAGATACTTCGGTAGTGAGATTTGTAGGAAATTTTGTGCTCTTTCATTTAGTATATGAATGTTATGGACGAAAAGTTGATAGTTTCCGAGCTATAAGCGAACACCCGCGAAAAAGTCCGAACTTTTTCATATTTTTGCATTTTTCTCAATGTTCCGTCACGAAATTTTGTCAGCAAACCTCAGATTCGGATTCAGCACTCCAAAATACATAAAAAACCGAAGAAATCAAAACTAGCCCAAAACTTTCCTGATTAAAATACTATTTTACTGGACTATTATTTTTGTCATGAAAAGATTTTAAATAAAAACAAATAATAACTAATAATAGCAAAAAAATATAAACCAACAAAAATTGCCGCCCCGAAAAGGCTTGCGCCCCAGGGCTATAGCCCATTTAGCCCTGTGGTTAGGGTGGCCCTGACTCCATAGGTATTACAATCGTTACACGAAAATGATGGAGAAAAGTGAGTTCCAAGTGGACTATTGAACTCATATTAAAACCGGTTTGAAATTATGGACAAGTCTGCGAAGGGCCTATATGCTATTTTCATTTTTTCAATATGGAAAAAAGCTCCTAAGGGGTACTGAAAAGAGCTTTCCTTGTATAATTATAATATAGATTAGTGACTGATTTATTGCATTATTTTTATCAGATGGGCGTAAATATGTCCCTAAAAATTCACTTTTTACATTCGCACCTCGAGTTCTTCCCTGCAAACATTGACAATGTAAGAGATGAGCTGAGCGTGGATTTAAAAAGCTTCGAACGAAATTGTCAGGGGTGTTGGGATCAAAATATGTTGGGTAGCTACTGTTGGTCTATTATAAGAGACAATGGTACTGCAATTATAAAAAAAGGCTAAAAAAATTCATCTATAATTTTTAATTTTGGTTTTTGTACTTATTTTTCCAAATAACAAAAATATAAATATTTTTGAAATGTCACGTGTTGGATTTTTTTTATTATTTTTCTTAAATCTAGAGCACCCTAGTCATTGAGAGAAAAACAATTTTCATTTCAAGGACAAATTATATGTAAACTTGTGAATTTTTAAATTCACAAAAATTCTAACGGAAAGTTGACAGTACAATCACATTCACGTAAGTAAATAGAACTGGGTTCTATCTACTTGAGCAAGTGGAAATTCACCGTCATACAGTGTTTACATCGCGTAAGTGCAGGAGAAAGTTCCACTATTATGTCAAAAATTACTTACTTTCGCGAAAGTACTTGCAAATGTAAACCTTACATTAGATTAGATGAAGTATTGAACGCAAATGATATAAACGACCAAAGTGTAAACGATATTTGCGAACATTTAAATTTAAATAAGGAGGCAATTATCACTCAAGCGTTTCTACAAAATGTAACTGATCTGCGTAAACACAATTCAGAAAGGGCAACAATTATTGTAGAAAAAAAACTGAAGGGCGCTTTCCCGATGATTTCTGAGCGTTTTAGATTATATTACACCATACCTATGAATGCGAGTTGCGAACGCTATTTTTCGTCTATGCGCAGACTGAAAACTTATTGCAGAAACACGACTGGACAAGAAAGGATGTCTTCATTAAGATTGTTAGCAATTGAACGCGATATTAGTATAGATATAAATGAAACTATAAATACTTTCGATCTTGCCAGAAACCGAAGATTGCATTTTAATTAAAAGAATTTATTAATGTAGATTTTAAAATATGTATCCTACAGTTACATGTGTATAAACATTTGTGATCATAATAAATAATAAACACTATGTTTCACTGAGAAAAATTCTTCGTTGAATTAACAGTTCGGACCGTTCAAATTGAAAACAGTGAATATAATTGCAGCACAATTAATTAACCTAAAGCATTAATATTAGCGAATATTTTTATGTTTATAGTAGCGAAAAAATTTGCCCCCCCCCCCCCTATAAAAGATCCGAAATCCCGCCTGCGCAATTTCGAAGACCCCGAGAATGATGTTATAATTTTGTTAGTGTGATGTATGGGTGGGTCTGACAAATTTTCTGAGGCAAAGTGAGGAAAAAACAAACTTTCCCGCGAACTTTTGTTTGCAAAACCGGTTTATGTATAGGGATAATAACAGAAATTATGCATTGTGTAACTTATATGGGGTTCACACTGACGCCCAAAACATGTTTTATGAACCAGTCGTTTTGAAAAGCTCAAAAGTGTTCACACTGACTCGACATGTTTTAAAATGTTTTCAAGTGTCAGTTTTCATAGCTTCATATGTCAGTGATAGCATGCGAACCACGTTATTTCGTTTTAACCCCCCCCCCTTCCGTTCATCTGTTGCGGTCCAATCGATTTTTCCTTGTTTATGTATCATTTATCCTAAATTTTCCCGCCATCCATATACTGCTAAGAATTTTTCAGAATTGGTATGGTAATGGTTACATAACAGTGGGTGAAGTTGATCTAATGTCCGACTTATCCATAAACATATTAGGCGTAACATTAGCCAAAGACTTGCGATGGAATAACCACGTATTTTAAATTCGCCAAACAAGCATTCCAGTGCTTGGGGGTTTTCTTAAGAGGTGCAAGTTCCTTCTTCAGCCATCGGGCCGCGCTGTCATATATAAATCCTACATTCGGCCTCTTCTCGAATACAACTCTCTCATTTGGGGTGCCGCCCCGATAACCACCTTGACGTGGTTAGATAAAGTACAAAAAAGGCTCTTAAATTAATCGATGACGACACCGTTTGGTCTACCTTCGACCCGACCCCTTGAACCAACGCAGCAATGCACTAACAAAATTTTATCGCTACTATCATAGCGACTGTCCCATCGAAATAAACGCTCTTCTGCCTCCACGGCAATCTTATAACCGCAACACCAGATTAGCCCACTCGGCTCACTCCTTCGCACACTCTACAAAGCAGCAATTCGTTACTAAATAGAACGACATAGTGGACTAATCAGTCAGTCAGTATTTCCGAGCTCCTACAATATCCAAGAGTTCAAACGCAGGGTACATCGGTACCACCAAATTAGATGATTTCTTGGACCCGCGGGATCCCGCATTCTCTATTGGAATATATAATAGAGAATAGGTCCCGTTTATAGATGATTGCTTGCAAAAAACCGTAAGCGAATTTTGCTAATTTTTTACGTATCTATTAATGCGAGATACCACGCAGCAAATGTGGCAAATCTCTTTCATTATCAACAAATCTGAAAATTCAACCTTTACATACTTTTCTATTACAATAACAAAAACAAAGGAACTTAAATCACAATGGAAGCGTGACAGTTCTCGTATCACCTACGGAGGATAAACCAACAGGTTCATAGGTCCAAAAACAATTTTATTAACTTGAAAACCACTTTATAAAAATATTTTAAAAAAAATTAATAGAAAAATTGTGAACTTTATAACTTGATTAGGCCTGGTAAGTACTTGCTGAGACATTGCCACCAGTACCTGTCCAATTGGTGTGAACAAATTTACCCTCATGTCCAAGCAGTTCATAAGTATGCGCACCAAAGTAGTCACGTTGTGCTTGTAAAAGATTAGCAGGCAATCTTTCAGCTCTATAGCCGTCATAAAAAGTTAATGCACTAGACAACGCAGGGACAGGTATTCCATTTAGCACAGCATAACTTACAACTTGACGCCACGACTGCTGACCATTGTCGATTGCTTTTTTAAAGAAATCGTCTAATAATAAATTAGCCAATTGGGGATTCCTCTTATAAGCGTCCGTAATATTTCCCAGAAAACCGCTGAAATAATTTTAAAGTACAAATTTAAAAAAAAAGAAAATTTAGCTTTTACCTTCGAATAATGCAGCCACCACGCCACATTAACGCAATACCACCATAATTAAGCTTCCAATGGTTTTCTTTAGCTGCTTCTCTTAGCAGCATAAAACCTTGAGCATACGATACGATTTTTGCGCAATACAATGCGTATTTAATGTGATTAATAAATGTTTTTAACTCATCAACTTTTTCTTTGCGTAATGGTCCGCTGAGTTGCTTACTAGCTTTTACGCGCTCTTCTTTCAATGCAGATAAACATCGGGAAAACACAGCTTCTCCTATCAACGTGACCGGAACTCCATATTGTAACGCGGCGATTGCTGTCCATTTCCCAGTTCCCTTTTGTCCTGCTGTATCTCGTATCCTTTCAAGAAGATAACCATGTTCGTCCTTGTACTTCAAAATGTCCCTGGTAATTTCGATAAGGAAAGAATCAAGTTCTTCGGTGTTCCACTTTTCGAATTCAGCAGACATAGCACCTTGGCTTAAGCCTAGTGCTTTCATCAGATCATATGCTTCGCAAATCAGTTGCATGTCGCCGTATTCTATACCATTATGAACCATTTTGACAAAGTGGCCAGCCCCACCTTCGCCAACCCATTCACAGCAGGGCTCATTACCAGACTTAGCACAAATAGATTGAAAAACATCTTTAATCAATGGCCAGGCTTCTTTATGTCCTCCAGGCATTAGAGAAGGGCCATAACGAGCACCTTCTTCACCACCGCTGACACCTGTTCCTACATAGTACAGGCCTTTAGATTTGAGCTCTGCACATCTTCTAGCGGTATCCTGATACTCGGAATTTCCTCCATCGATTATTACATCACCAGGAGATAACAACGGCGCAAGTTGCCCAATAAAATCGTCAACTGCACTTCCAGCTGAAATTTTTTATAAATACTTTTGAAATTATCTCAATCACCATAACCTACGCCTTGAGAAAATATGAAAATTGTAGCAAAACCCATGCATGTGATGGAAATTGCTTTCTAATATTACTGACACTTTCTGACCTCAAGGTTTCTGACTCACCTTTAACTAATAACATAACTTTTCTAGGAGATTTTAACTTTTCTACCATATCTTTTAGAGAGCTTGCGCCAATTACTTTCGTTCCTTTTGCTTCATTATTCAAAAATTGGTTCACCTGAAAAAGAAAAAAATAAACAAGGCACTAAATCACAAATTGACAACATATACTTTCTCCACAGTTCGGTTGTAAGCACATACTACAAAACCTTTAGAATCCATGTTAAGAATTAGGTTCTGGCCCATTACCGCGAGCCCAATAAGAGCGATATCAGCTTTTCTAAAATATGATTATTTGAAAAATTAATAAATTTTAAGATTTTGCATACCCCGGCATTATTTAGTAATAACTTTAATCCACTCGCCCACAGCTAACTTTATTAAAGCAAGATCAGATGATAACTAAATACTACGACAGCGAGCGGATAGCGATAACCCAGTTCGAGAATGACTTTCGAAAAGGTCACCATGTTCTACCACTTCCATGTTCTGAAATTTGTCAAGAAAGTTTATGCCTGTCGGGTGTGACCGAAGGTCGCCTTTACATTAAAGGTACAAACAGAAGACACGGCGACCGTGGCGGCCATGGAGAATATACAAGGAGACAAAACTCTTATGGGGAAAATGGGGCAACGTAGACTAGTCATGATTACTATGTAGTAAAACCGATTTTTAAGAAGAGAGAGGTGAAGGGGCGGCATGCTCACCTCGCTCCTTCACGTCTCTCTTCGTAAAACTCGGTTTTACAACATAGTAATCATGACTAGTCTACGTAGCCCCAATGACAGGAAATGGATGGATAGAAGAAACTAAACTAGAAGTTCATTTTTGGCCACAGATGTCACCTTTGTTCGATGTACCCCACATGAATTTAATAAAAATTCATTGGAAACATCAAAAATTGATTAATTACGAATAATCACATTGATATAAAATCGAATTTAGAAGCTGGTAAACATCTGTAAGCTGCTAAACGTAAAATATATTAGTAATAAACGAACTTTACCATGAACCGGATAAATACAATCGGCCATGTTTTTCGGGGTACATTTGACTGCAGCGCCACCAATAATCAAACGAAAATTGACAACACGGAGTTTTATCTCCTTGTATAGCCTCCATGGTGGCGGCGGTGGTGTCCGTGACGGACAAAACGTTTAATGCCCTAAACACAATGCACATACGGGAGACAAAATACATGATACAAAAGATGTCAAAAATTTTAAAACACATGAACGTAAGGGCAATCGCACACAATTCGCATACAAGAGACAAGAAATATTTTATACCAAATACAAAATTAGATTTAATTCTATTTTTGTATCTCGTATTCGCGTTTTTACATGGCTGACATGCGGAAAAAATTCGTTTTGTTTAATTTATAGGTGTCAAGTGTTTGTAATGCGCTTTTCAGAGATATTGAAAAAAGTTACTCATTTTTAAGGTCAAATTTAACAAGTGAACCGAAAACGGAACTTGAGTTTCAAGTAAATTTCAAGACAAGAACTCAAGTAAATCATTTAAACGTAATGTTTCTTGATTTCAAAATGTCTTGAAATTTTCTTGAGCTGACATTTGAAATTTCCTATTATAACAGAAACTAGCTCCCTATTATAGCATAAGTAACTTTAAGAAGATTGTATCAAAAGTATACATTCACTACAGTTTTTATCTTCTTCTTGTTCCAAGAAAAAAAACCACATGCAAAATTTCAAGTATTCAAGTAGCGTTTACATGAGCTTTTTCAAGTCAATCAAACAAATTTTTGTGATTTACTTGACTCAAATATAGACCTGATCTACACGACACGTTTTTTGCTGCATAAAGCACGAGCTTTTAGGGAGAGGGAAGCTGAGGGACCGAGAGGGACTGCCATCACGGGTAGACCACTCACAACAGACGTTTTCTTGATTTGCTTTGCTCCCTTTTTCGTCATACAAACAAACAAACACACATACACACAAACATCACGCTGTAAAAACACAAAAATTCGTCATTTTTGACGCACGTTAAAAACTTCATCGTATAAACCTACAGCGGTGGGCACGCGCGTACCACAAAAGAGAATTCTTGACAAGGCAGAGCAAAAAACGTGTCGTGTAAATCTGGTCATACTTGAAGTCAGTACGAGTTTACATGCAAATTTTGTTACTTGAAAACTACTTCAAGTATACTTCAAGTAGGCATGTAAACGTAGTAATAATGACTTGGAGGCGGTAGCCGGCACGGAGAAATTGCAAATCCGAATTCTACCGGCGCCGCCAAGTAATACCAACCATTGAAAACTGATTTAAAACACATTTTTTGTTTTCAACTGCTGTCTGCCTGCAATTTGACAATTTGGTCGTGGCGCTGTTTGGCCGTTATTTTCAATTTAATTCGTTAGTTTTTTTTAGTATTTTAAATAAATTAATGCATTTTATTATATAATGGCAAAAAGCAGTTATTTATGAATTATGGGGCATCAGAAAAACTGTGTTGCAGGTATTTAAAACTATTTTTTATAATAAAATCAAACCAAAACAGTCAACAATAAAAAAAAATTTCTTGTTTTTATTTAGCAACTGAAGATGAATTAAATGGAACTTTATTAATTTAAACTTTTGGAGATACTCAAGGTACTGTAATTTTATTCATTTTCTAATAAATACTAATAACTTATAACTTTAATTATTACTGAAAAACAGGAATTTAACATCTGATTAAAAACTAGGAAATTCCGGAACCAGAGCTTGTGGTTGTGATAGCTGTATAAAAACAAGAGCCAAAGTAAGTTATTACAGTTATTTCTGGAAAATTTTTGTAGTTAAGAGTTTTTTTTTCAGATAAAAGTTTAAATAAAACTTGCTGAGGATTCCAGCTGGAGATAGTGATGCTAGATATTTTGGGCGGAAACCGGGAAAGGTGAGAAGTATTTTTTATTGCTTTCTAATGATGTAGTACACATTTTTTGTACTTTCAGGCTGTGAAAGTTATAAGACCATCCAAGAGAGAAGGGGAATATATGTCTTATAGATTATGTACTGTGCCATGTCTTTAAATAAAAGTGCTTGTTTAATAATTTGTTTTTCTTGATTTTTCTCAATTAGATCTACTGCGGCAAGCTTTATTTTATTTCTTTAGGTTGTTTTTAGTTCAGATTTCTAGCGGATTCGCGACTTATTTTTGAATATGTATATTTATCCCTTTTATGAAACGCTCACTTATGGGCGTTTACAGACATACTGCGGAACTCCTTTGATTTTTTTGTACCCGCTTGATGAAGTATGATACACCAGGTGGTTGTGGTGTTAAGGTTGTTTACTACTACTTAATAAAAATTGGTTTTATAGAAAAGAAGCAAATTAATTGTCATTCAAAACTTCTTTGAATGAAAACATGAACACATATGTCCATTTCTTTCTCTTATTAACAAGAGAAATCCCTTCTCGGTGAAAAAATGTTACACGCCTATTCAAAGCTTAATATAGGTTAAATAAATATACTAATTTTAAAGCAGCCTCTTGTACCATTAAATAACGACACGGAAATACCCTGGCGACCAGCTTCTCGACTCTTCATTCATATATCGGCAATTTCTTTATTTTCTGAGTATACTAATATGTATAATTTTTAAATTTCGGGTTATCTTCGGAAAATGGCTAAATATTATATAGCAGCCCAATTTTTAAAACAATTCTTCCATTTTTTAATTCCAAGTAAATTTTTCTTTACTAAAATATTGAAAAAAATAAATATACCAAAATATTGAAAATAACTTAAATTTTTCATTCCAGGTAAGAGCAAAGTTGCTATTAACAATCATGTGACACAATCACATAACAAATGATTAAAAAAGTACAGAATACATTCATGAAATTATATTTACATTAAATATTTCAAATTCGTTTATTTCAATTCCGTCGTCCGTTAAATTCCGTTAAATTTGTCCGCGCCGCGCCAATCTGTTAGCTAAGGCGGAATCTAAATTCCGTCGACTGCCACGGCCACCGCCGCCGCGCCAATCTGTTTGGGCCTTAAGCCTGTTCCAATAGAAAACCTGTCCTGTCGTAGCCTGCGAAAAGTTACTTGATTGGTGAGGGAAAATTTAGTCAAAATCCCGAAAAGTGAAGGAACGCTTTCTGGGATGTTTCGTGCCAATCAAGAAGACCATAACCTAAAAATCACTTGTGTCTTCAAAAAATGACATAAAACTAATGGGGCTACGTAGACTAGTCATGATTGCTATGTAGTAAAACCGAATTTTAAGAAGAGAGGGGTGAAGGGGCGGGTGAGTATGCCGCCCCTTCACCTCTCTCTTCTTAAAAATCGGGTTTACTACATATAGCAGGGGAGCCCAAGCGGGGATTTACTCGAGCGCGGCAGATTAGCATATGGGGGGATACCTTGCACCCAGATGAGTACCTCTACCATATTTAAGCCTTCTATATAGCGCCGCGCGCATAGGGCCGCCGATCAGAATAGTAAAAAAAATCGATAGGTGGAAATACTCGAGCGCGTCAGATTAAGGTATGGTGGGTTAAGTGCAGTGAAGCATGTATTCCCTACTTCGCGCCTCTCTCTTTCACACTTTCTCTATCTCACACTCTCTCGCACCGTCCACACCCTAATTCCCACTTCAGAGTTTTGTTTTGCACTATTTTGTTGGTGACGTGGCTTCTGATTTTTTTCCATAGTGACGGTATTTCTGCTTATTTTTTTTATTTCATTTATGAATGTTTTACATTCATCGAAAATTTTGGTGATTGTCTTACCGATTTCAATTCTTTTAATAGGTGTTGAGCTGTTTGATTTGACAATAACTTTAAATATTCCCGTACCAATCGATTCCACATAGAGGTTTATAGTTCCATGCAGATGAAATTATGGGTTTAAATTATTATATTACTGTCATTTTTAACACTTGCGTTTCACTTCCTTTCGCTTTGAGGTTCTTCGGAAACCTATTTTTTTATTTTTTTTACTATTTTTTTCTGAATTCAGTATATTTATAAATAAAGAAGTTATAAATTATAAATCAATAATATATTTTGTGTAAAATTAAAATTAAAAAAAAATCTTTAAATTTTTTTTTCAAACCGTCAGATTAAGAGAACCCCTCCAAATAATCGTCAGATTGTGGATCAGCACTATCAGGACATCAACTGGAACCGTCTGTATAAAAATCTGACGCGCTCGAGTATTTCAAAATGGCGATTTTTTTTGCATTTTCAAGAAGCCGCCACGAGCTTGCGTCACATCCGAATCGTCAGTGTTTTGAATGGGAGCTTCGTTCGCGTTCACTTAACATCCCCTCCGAATATCTGACGCACTCGAGTAAATTTTTTTCCTGCCGTTTTTAACACTTCCGTACGGGCATACCCACCATTCAAACCGGCAAATTAACATACCTCCGTCATTAGAGACACGAAGGGCATATACCCTATTAATATCTGACGCGCTCGAGTATTTCCATGTGACTGTTTTTTTTACATTTTTAAGAGTCTGCAGACGCTCCCCCACCGATGAAATGGTATACATCATATAACCTTTTTTTCTTTCTTCCATCTAATCTTCAAAATGCAATAGGTCCCCACGGCGCTCGAGTAAATCCCCATTTAGCATCGTGGGCTCCCCTACTAATAGTAATCATGACTAGTCTACGTAGCCCCATTGATTAATAAATTATTTATGAAATTATTCGAAATCTTGTAGTAAGGCACCAAATGAAGAAATTATTTTCAGCACATCGCAATCGTTTTGGTTTGACATGACAAGTAACAGCTGTTTTCGACATGTTGAAAATGTCGTAAGATTTCACTCCACCTAAAAATCTCCTGCGGTTTCTTGGTCGAGGGGCAGCAAAAATTTCCCCGCTTCTCCGAGCATGAGATTCTATTGGAACAGAAATTGGAAGATTTCTTGGTCCCGCGGGATCCCGCATTCTCTATTGGAGCAGACCTTTTGTAAGGTGCGCCTAATAAAGTACAAGTTAATTGTTTGATTATTTGCATATGCCACTTTCACATGGGCCTACAACCAGCCAACAAAATCTGCTGAAATCTTTGTTGCGTTGAAGAGTGAGCGGGACAATCACTGACATATGGGTGAGTTTTAAGGATTTGTTTTTAGTGTAATTGAAGTTGTTACGAGTGAATTTTCAGTGAAAAAAAGAACAATGAAGTGTGCAGTCACTACGCTAAAATTTTGCGAGGGCCCTTCCTGTAGTTCTATATTCTAAGCTTCAAATGAACTTCATTACGTTTACATGATTTACTTGAGTTCTTGTCTTGAAATTTACTTGAAACTCAAGTTGTGTTTTCGGTTCACTTACTTGACTTCAAAATGTCTTAAAATTTTCTTGAGCTGACATTTGACATTTCTTATTATAACAGAAACTAGCTCCTTATTATAACATAAATAACTTTAAAAAGATTGCATCAAAAGTATACTTTCACTCTTAGAATACAAAACTACAGGAAGGGCCCTCGGAGAATTTTAGCGTAGTGAAATTCAAACTGCACATTTTATTGCTCTTTTTTTCACTGAAAATTCACTCGTAACAACTTCTAATTGACAAAAACAAATTCTTTAAACTTTCTTTCTTCTTTTTAATTAGTTTTGCGAAAAACTGTAAATAAATTTTATAGAAAAACTCGTTTTAAAGAAAGTGCCGCGGGAAAATTTGACAGTTAACTAACAAGAAATTGTACCAATTTGACAGTTGACTGATAGCGATTTCACTACGCTCCCATACACGGATTTTATACCCGAGGGCCTTTCCTGTAGTTCTCTATTCAAAGCTTTCACTACAGTTTTTATCTTCTTCTTGTTCCAAGAAAAAAAATCACATGCAAAATTTCAAGTATTCAAGTAGCGTTTACATGAGCTTTTTCAAGTCAATCAAACAAATTTTTGTGATTTACTTGACTCAAGTATACTTGAAGTCAGGACGAATTTACATGCATATTTTGTTACTTGAAAACTACTTTAAGTATACTTCAAGTAAGCATGTAAACGTAGTACTTGAAACCTTAGAATATAGAACTACAGGAAAGGCCCTCGCGTTTAAAATCCGTGTATGCGAGCGTAGTGAAATCTGGGGTCAGTCGGCTGTCAAATTGGTATAATTGCTGGTTGACTGTCAAATTTTCCCGCGGCACTTTCTTTAAAACGAGTTTTTCTATAAAATTTATTTACAGTTTTTTAAAAAACTAATATCAAAAAAGAACGAAAGTTTAAAGAATTGGTTTTTAGTGTAATTGAAGTTGTTACGAGTGAGAGCCGGGTTTTGCATATGTATGTTTCAGTATCCTTTACTGCACACATACTAAGGGCGACATTATATGTGAAATTATTTATCTGTCAACTGACTGATTTCCATGAGCCAGGGTAGAGTTTTCGTTAAGTAAACAGGAAGCTTTTTCTCTCAAGATCACTCGATACCGTTTCCATTGCAGTTCTGGGTTGAACTGACAGATAAATGGACCTTATCATGGTTGGCGCGGCGAAAAAATGACAGCGCCGTTTGTCGTTGTCATTTTTCGTATCATAATTGGCGAATGCCAATGACATGACATTTTTCGATAAAAACCTTACGGCTGTCGCTTGAAAATGAAAATGAAATGAAAATTTAAAATCAGTCGTGAAAAACGTAACTTTGTCTCTTAGAAAGGCCAACTGTGATACCCCTGAAGGCGTTTTCCCGACAAATGTCAGTTTTTTCGAGAACTATGTTTCCGTTTTACAGTCGCCGCGCCATTTCTCACTTCAAGCGCCAACCATGATCAGGCCCAATGATTTTACATTAGGTCGCCCTTAGCATATGCGCAGTAAAGGATTCTGAAAAACGCACAGATGCAAAACCCGGTTTAACCGGACTGGCTTCGTTGAGTTTATTTGGATTTAGCGAAGCTTTACTCAACCGCATTTATATGTACTGTGTTTCCATGAGCCAGGGTAGAGTTTTCGTTAAGTAAACAGAAAGCTTTTTCTCTCAAGATCCCTCGATGCTGTTTCCATGACGGTTCTGGGTTAAAGAGATAGATAATTAATTTTACATTGCGTCGCCGTTGGTATATGTGCAGTAAAGGATACTGAAACACACCCATATATATAACCCGGCTTAATCGGACTGGTTTCGTAGAGTTTACTTGGATTTAACGACACTTTACTCAATCCCCGTTTCCATGGGCGCTTAATCTGAGTAAACTCAGGATAAACTCTGTATGGAAACACAGTAATGGGCGCTTAATTCAAGTAAAGTCAGGGTAAACTCTGCATAGCACTCAGGGTGGTTCTACACGAGCGTACAGCGGACACATTTTTGTGTGTCGAAACGTCCATTTCTTTTGAAATTTGATGAAAAATTTGATGGCCTTCTACACGAGCAAATTTTTCCAA
Source organism: Thereva nobilitata (assembly GCA_963855945.1). Lineage (NCBI taxonomy): Eukaryota > Metazoa > Arthropoda > Insecta > Diptera > Therevidae > Thereva > Thereva nobilitata. The sequence goes on along the minus strand of OY979697.1, from coordinate 52,354,904 downwards.
CACTAGATTGTGTCAGAATATTTTTTTTATCTTTATTCTCTTAGAATAGAGAACTAGAGGAAAGGCCCTCGTTCGATTTGTGTGTTTGTTGTCCGGTCGTGTAAAACCGGCCAAGTAAAACACTGTTAAGCTAATCAGCTATTATTTCAAGTTTGTAGATTTAATAAATATTATTTGAATTTTAAGAAGTTCATGCATTATTGTGAAGTTAATAAATACTTATTTATTACAAGTTTATTTTTGTTTGTATTTCGCGACGTTGTTGGTGTTTTGTATTTTACTAGCTGAAGCAGCTAATGTACCCCATATAGTACAGGATCCGTAGAAGAACGAGCTTCACCGATCGAGTAACCGAATGAAATCTATTTTTTATGATAAAAAATATGCTAACAAAAGTAACGGTGATGGGTTGCCTAACGAAATATGTTCAAGGATATATTTAATAGGCGTTTTTCGCCTTTTTCCACGTTTTTCTCTATTTTGAGGAGAAACTATGCATTTTTGTGAAACCACCAACAGAGCAAAGTTGTAGAGAATAAAATTTCCTATAAATTGTGTTTTCACTGTTTTTTCGAATTCGGCATAGTTCTGCTGCTACAGGGCGTTTTGCGCCCTTTTCATATTCCAAAGAAAGGCCGTTGAAAAACTGCAACTACCTCAGAAGTGGTAAAAACAACAAAAAAACGTAGCAACCTCATTATTACACAGTCACAATTTTTTTATAGCAGTACTGTCATTTCTCTTCTCTTATATTCTCCTCGCAAAAGGGAATTTCAGAAGAAAAAAGCAACAACCACACAGCTGTCAAAATGTTCGAAAATGTGATGGAAAAATGTGTTGAAAAATATGCCTATTCCCCGTCCTCTGTCACCCTCTTCCCCACAAACGACTTTTCGAAAACATTTTGTGCGTTCGTTGTACGCTCGTGTAGAACCACCCTCAGTAATGGAAACACAAAGAAAGTTTACACGACTGCATCAAATTAAATTTAATTATTTGATGCAGCTGTGTAAACGCACTCGCCCGCATTAAGCCCAAACAAAATGAAGAAACTTCGACTTTAACTTTGCATTTTGACAGTTTCATAACATTTTCTATAGTACTCACCATGGAGGCTATACAAGGAGACAAAACTACGTGTTGTCAATTTTCGTTTGATTATTGGTGGCGTTGCAGTCAAATGTACCCCAAAAAACATGGCCGATTGTATTTATCCGGTTCATGACAAAGTTCTTTTATTACTAATATATTTTACGTTTACCAGCTTCTAAATTCAATTTATATCAATGCGATTATTCGTAATTAATCAATTTTTGATGTTTCCAATGAATTTTTATTAATTTCATGTGGGGTACATCGGACAAAGGTGACATCTGTGGCCAAAAATGAACTAGAAGTTTAGTTTCTTCTACCCATCCATTTCCTGCCATTTTCCCCATAAGAGTTTTACCTCCTTGTATATTCTCCATGGTACTCACGTTCAGTTAACAGAATCAATGCAGTAAGCGTTGCAGTAAACTTTTGCCAACTTCGACTTTGAAAAATTTAAAGTTGCTGCAAAAGTTGCAGAACTACCAACACAACATTTCAATTTTGCCACTGTAGCCAAATTAGAAAATTTAAATTGATTGAGTTTATTGTATGGAAAATTTAATAATTGCAGGTACCATACGTAAAAGCAGCATACAATAAAAAAAATTGGTCAATTTTTTAAAATTTATAATTTTTGTTATGTTATTAAATGGCGATCGCAATTGTAAATTCCACGGTATACAGAAACCAGGTAATGTAACAGAGACTGACAGCTTCGAATATCGTAGAAATTTCGGGCCGAGTGACGTCAGCACTAATGCAGAAACAACAACACAACTCCGATTTTATATGGGAAGAGCGTGCCAAGTGACGTCAACACTCAAATGACATTTCTCCATTACATTACCTTGTTTCTGTATACCGTGTGTAAATTCTATCTGTCAAATTATCGACTTTGAAGTTCTGAAATGAATGTGTTAGCGCTGTGCAGCAAAGTCGACTTTACAGCAACGGTGAAGTCAAAGTCGAAGTTTCTGCATTCATTCTGTTTTAGGCTTTAATTTAGTTCACTATTTGATACAGCCGTGTAAACATTTCAGTGCATCAAATTGCGAGTTTTTATTCCCAAAGTACGAATAAATATTGGAATGTGAAACAGAAATATTTTAAAGAGCTTCAAGAATAAAAAAAACGAAGCCAGTGGGGTAAAACCTGAAAATTTGGAAGATTTGCATGGGTGGTGGTTCTATACGAGCGTACAGCGGCATAACCTTCTATATTTACAAGCCATGAACAAGAATAGATATTGAGAGAATCGGACTACCAAATTCTCCAAATTACACTAACAACATAACGGGACTTCACCGAGTTGTAGTCCGATTGAGCGGAAGCTCGCTCTCAATATTTTCCTTGTTCATGGCTTGTAAATATAGGTTATGACAGCGGACGAACAATTCGAACACACAAACGTGAGTTTTTGAGGAAGAGGGTGAGAGAGGAGGTGGAATTCCATCATCCCCTCTCACCCTCTTCTCCCTTAACGACGTTTCGAAAACACAAAAATGTGTTCGTTGTACGCTCGTGTTGAACCACCGCTAGTAATTTTATTCACTTTTTAATCGCTGAACTAAAAGTGACAGCTAATCACATACCGTGTAAACAACACGGCTTAAGCAGTGTGCGTCAATTTAATTATTTGATGCACCCGTGTAAACTCGCTCGCAGACACAAAATTTGATTACTGTTTATTCGTAGAATGGAAGAGATTTCAAGTATCCTTTATGTGTAGTTCTTAAGGCAGAAACAGATTACACTTAACAACGCGGCGCGATAACGCGGTAAATTGGGCGGCGGTGCTGCGGTGTGACCCAGATTGCACATGGAAGCGGCATTATATTTGACACTTCGGTTAATTCGGTATCAATATATGGAGCAACTTTTAATAGTATATAGTTAATTTAATAATAAAATACTGGACAAAAATTGTTATCGCAACAACAAAAAAACATAATAAACATAAAAAACATAATGAACAATGTTATCATACTGACAGCTCAATCAAAATAAACATATTTCTTTGGTACCCCTGATTTTAAAGTTAAATTTTTTGGTTGGAAGCACTGAAGTTGTGCGGCAAAATTAGGATTAGAGATGACTACGCCCAAAGCTCTATACAACCCCTACCCCCCGGGGGGATAGGGTGATAAAGTAAGTAATTTCCCAAAATTCTAAGAATTTTGATATGTAAATATATATTCCACTCCATTACTCATTCATTCAGTTATGGTAGCTTCAATAAAACCACCCCCTTGCTTACTTCCGATAGCAACAAATTTTAAAATAGTGAAAATAATCCAAGAATTGAAAATAAAAATACTGCCGTGAAATGGCGAGTACCTCTACACAAGAACTCACTTGTTTTGTGGTGACATAAAGATTGCAAACAAGTTGGAATTCTTGCTGTACAGGTTGCAACGAGATCCAAAATCAAAGAAGAATTTGTAGATGTAGCGTGGACATATTGTGTAGTTATTAGCAATATGAGGGGTCGCAAACCCTTGCTTGGGACGACCAGCTTAAAAGAAGGAGCATGATGTTACGGAAGTATGTACTAGAAAACGAAAATAAAGATACATAAGCACAGACGAAGACAAATCTAGAATAGAAAACTATAGTATTTAGAAATTAACCGATAATTGAAATTTGCATTTCTAGAAATTGCCAGCTATTTTAAAATTTATTTGTAATATTCAATATACATCATACTGGGTAGTTGGTCATGTGAGCCCTATGACACACACACCCCACAAACTTTGTTCGCAAAACTATTAAACAACATAAGTTCTGTAATACATATCTACAATTTTTTCATTCATTTTTAATATTTTTTTGGTTTAAAGGTAAACTTTTTTTTTGAAATGCTTGCCTTTTTCTTAAAAGTTGTTACTTTGCAAATTACTGAGTTTATTGAGTAGATAGAAAGGCCGGCCCTCTTCAAAACTACATACATTTTTGTTCCTTTCAGAAACTTGAGAGTAGAGCTATGCGTGCAACGGAAAATTGTTGCAGACTCTAATTAGAAGCCTTCTGTAAAACTGTAAAATTAACTTACATCTCAGTTCTAAGGAACTGGTATGAGAGCTTTACTTCTGGACGTTCAATGAAGGAAGGATTGGATGGCGTCGAGCCCAACCCTCATTCCATCTCGGCTGGCGTTCCCATTAATGATCTGCTCTCAATCCCCTTCAACCCACTTCATAGTTTTGCCGCCGACAGCACTCTGCGTTTCTCTTACGCCTTCGACAATATAAGACAAGCACTTGCCACTGCCACACCTTGTCTCCTAGGCCGTGAGCTCATATCCAACTCTATTAACGGGACATTGAACTCATTCTTGATTGGGGCCTCTAGAATTGTGTCGAATTTCAACGCAACCAAAACCAAGTACTGTCTTATCTCTACAAAAACCTGCACCGTCCTTCCCTTTATCTCAGCAGGCAAAAAAATCTAATGGCTGACTCATCTGTAAACATCTTAGACGAAATTTTATCTTTAGATCTGCGATGAAATAATCACATATTCCAAATCGCCCAACAAGTTTATCAATGCCTGAGATTCCTCAAAAGATGCAAGTTCCTCCTTAAGCCAGCTGCTGCAACTACAAATCCTACATTCCGCCTCGCCTTGAATATTATTCGTATATTTGAGCGGGCGCCCCAAAAACTACTTTGACTTGGCTGAAGAAGGTGCAAAACCGCCCCTCTGCTCCTCCATAGACCACTAAAGACACCGTAGGAATGTAGCAGCCCTCCCTAAGTTTTACCGCTATTCCCATAGCGACTGCTCCACTGAAATTAAGAACCTCCTGCCTACACGGCAACTGTTTGCTCGCAACACAATACTAGCCAACTCGTCTTACCCCTGGCTCACTGCAGATCTCCTCTTGCCATTACGGTTTAGAAATTCGTTTATAAATAGAACAACTCCACAGTCGGTTTTACTGAACTCATATAAGACCTCCGAGTTCAAACGCAAGGTTCATCGACATCTAATCACGCACCCTGCAAACCCCTAGCCTATGCCTTCTCTTCTATCCTTCAGATCAAGCTTATTAGACAACTAGACATTACACCATGACTTGCACGTGCACCCAAAGCCTTCTACATTTACAAGCCATACACAACGAAATCTCACACTCGCATTCAAAGAAAATGGGACTTCAATTTATCTGACAGAATGGACTTCAATTTATCTGTGAGAGGTACGGTTAGAAACGTCAAAATCCGTGCTAAACAAGTGTTTTGCAGGTTATAGCTGCATTTATTATTAATTATTATTAGTTGAAAGTGAGTTTTTAAAAGTTTAAAAGTGTTTTTATTAATATTAAAGTGCATAAGAAATGCCCAGGATAAGTGTCATCGTTGGAAAAGGATTAACTTATTGACTGTAAGTAATATTATTATAGTTTTTGCGTGCCTGTAAAAAACCCAACGTGGAACCAACTGATTCTCATCATTCTAATCAAGTAACAAACACTGGAAAACCAAGTGGGTCTAGTTTGGCGGTGAAATTACCGAAAATCTCCCTGGAAAAATTTACTGGGGATTATAAAAAGTGGCCAACTTTCCACGATTTGTTTAGAACACTAGTGCATGAAACCAATTCATTATCGGATGTGCAAAAGTTACAATACTTAAAGTTGCTCTTAATCGGTGAACCTGAACACCTTCTTAGACATCTGCAAGTAACAGATCAAAATTACGAATCGGCATGGGAACTTTTAAAGGAAAGGTACGAAAATGAACGAGTTTTAGTCAATACCCATTTGAAGGTCATCTTGTCCCAGCCAGCGTTGTCAAGTGAAACTACTAACGGAATTAAGGAAATTCTAGACAACACCGGGGAAAGTCTAAAAGCTTTAAGCAATCTAGGCATTAATGTTGAAGGATGGGACCCATTGTGGGGTGCTACACGGAGACTCAAGAAGTACGAAAAACCCGGTTTTATAGGAAAGAAACGAAGGAGTGCAGAGAAAGAAGGACGCACATGACGAAACTTTAACGAAACAATTTTCACCCAAAAATTTCCGGGGTGAAAACTAACTCATACGCACATTTCTTTCTCTTCTTCCTTCTCAGATGTAAACAATGACCACGGTATACACACACAATCAAAGCTTTCATCTAAGGTAAAGAATTATTCTAAGCCGAAGACAGCCTCGTGTAGCATTAAATAACGAGACTCAAATCTGATTTCGGACGACTTCTCGAGTCTCCGTGTAGCACCACCCATTAATAGTTTATATAATCGTCCAAAAACTGCCGCCAGAAACGTATCAAATGTGGGAGCAAGAAGTCAGCAAGAAAAAGACGTTGCCAACTTGGAGTGAACTTTGTGAATTTCTAGAAGTCAAGTTTCGAACTCTTGAAGCCATCGCGAGCAGGAAGTTTGGTTGGAAGCCACCAAAACGACAAATCGTGAAACCGAAACGATTTATGCAACAATCGCATCAACCATTCCATTACACCGAAAGTATTATGCATAGTCTGTTTGGGAAATCATAGCATAAGGCAATGCTCCAAGTTCTTAAATATATCTTCGTCTCAAAGATTAGAAATCGTTAAAGCTAAAGGTTTATGTCTCAATTGTCTTGGATCCGGACATCTATTAATGACATGCCCAAGTCAACAGCGCCACCATACACTTCTACACCGACATAATGGTAAAGAAGAAACACCCGGGATGCATGGTAATTCGGCAGAGGCCAGAAGTCAAGATGAAATAAAGTCTCACATGTCTTCAACTCAAACAACACCTTCCTAAGATGGCGCAGGATTTAGTGCTTCACCAAATACAAATGCTTATAGTATTAATTCCTTAAACGTCACCAATGCACCTTCGACTCAAATCCTCTTAGCCACCGCGTTAGTCAAGGTCGTCTCACCTCGTGGTCAGGAAATATTTGTGCGAGCTCTTATTGATCAAGGTTCGCAAGGTTCATTCGTCACGGAATCCTTAGTGCAAACTCTAAAATTAAAACGGGAAGCTATTAGTGCGACAGTACATGGCATTTGAACGAGCGTCATTGACAATGTTCATGCAAGAATTCAACTTCACATACAGGCTCTAAACAATAACACAAATATTCAGGTTTCTGCATTGGTTTTGAAAAAGCTAGCACATCTACTTCCACCTATAACCATTACCAGTCGAAACTGGGATCACATTAGCAATCTCACCTTGGCCGATTCCAGTTTCTACACTCCAGGCAAAATTGACCTGGTTCTAGGTGCAGAAGTGTACTGTCAAATCATTATGGGTGGACTACAAAGAGACACGCCTGGAAGTCCAGTCGCTGAAAAGACGTCATTAGGCTGGATTTTGTCCGGGCAAGTAGAGCAAACAATGATACAACAAATAACCATCAACAACTTCCACTTCATCACAAAATTGGACGAACAGCTGAAACAATTTTGGGAAGTCGAAGAAGTCTCAACGCGGAAGGAGTTCAGCGAAGGAGAACAACAATGTGAAGAGATATTTTCAACAACCCATCAACGATTGTCAAATGGACGCTACGAAGTGCACCTGCCTTTCAGAGAAAGGACAGCCGATTGTGTTTTAGGGAAATCAAGAGCCATTGCTGTATGCCGGATGCACCAAATGGAGAATAAGTTTCGGAGAAACCCTGTACTGAAAGACAGATATGCAAAGTGCCTAGTACACTACACTTAATCACATGGTCAAAGTCAACACTACTGCAGAGCATCATCAGATTAGCAAAGATGGAATGTCATCACATACATGTAGCTATCTCCCTCATCATTGTGTCATAAAGGAAAGTAGTACTACTACGAAACTGCGTGTCGTATTCGATCCCTCACGGAAGACCCAAAGCGGAATCTCATTGAACGAGGTCCTAATGAAAGGACCAGTCATACAGGATGATCTGGCTGAACTTCTTTTACGATGGAGGAAATACAAGGTAGCATTCACGGCGGACATCGAAAAGATGTACCGTCAGATCCAAGTCATTGAGAAACACACCCAATTCCAACGAACCATTTGGAGGGAACACGAAAGCAAACCACTGGAAGATTAGAAACTGATGACAGTGACCTTTGGCACCAAAAGTGCACCCTATTTAGCTACTCGAGTGCTGAAACAACTCGCGATCGATGAAAAAGAACGATTCCCGATAGGCTCACGACTAACTCTTTCAGATTTCTATGTAGATGATCTGCTTTCCGGCACGGCCACCGTTGAATCAGCAAAGGAAGCACGGGATCAGCTAATCAACCTTATGAAATCAGGAGGTTTTGAATTACGCAAATGGGCATAAAATTCCAACGAGCTGTTAGAAACCTTACCGAAAAGTCATCGGGAAATAATCCTACCCTTAGGTGCTGACAAGGATGGGACCATCAGAACTTTAGGCATCCATTGGAACCCGCACACTGACTGCTTTACATATATGGTAACCACGTGTAAGGACGTACCAGTCTGGACTAAAAGAACAATTTTATCAGAAGTTGCCACGTTGTACGATCCTTTAGGATGGCTTGCCCCAATAATCATCGATAAAAGTTTACGCAGCAGTGGTCTACGCATGTACAACAGACCAGAATGGAGAGCGGCATGTAAGTCTACTATCAGCCAAAACAAAGGTCTCCCCTATAAAAACTATTTCCCTACCACGTCTGGAACTGTGTGCAGCAAGTCTGCTAGCGAAACTATTGAATCAAAGGGTGCGAAGTATGGACATCTCAAAGACTACTCCGATATACGCTTGGGCAGATTCGGAGCTAGTTATAGCCTGGATAAAAACTCATCCGAGTAAATGGACCGCCTTCGTCTCCAATCGAGTCTCACAAATACACGAACTTCTTGGGCAAAGCATTTGGAATCATGTTCCATCAAAAGACAACCTCGCGGACTGTGCTTCTAGAGGCATGCTAACACCAGGTCTTCGACAACACAAACTATGGTGGATTGGACCAGACTGGCTGTGGAAATCTAAAAATTACTGGCCCGCCAAACAAGATTAAATTCCCACTACGCTGGAACAACGAAAGTCGACCTCAGTAAATATCGCAAACATCCTTGTAGACGAATTGGAAACGAAATACTCCTCATTTATAAAACTACTAGTTGGGACCCGGCGCGCCTATGCTGCTCCCATAAGCCAATAGTAGTAATCAGGTGATATGATTCAATTGAAATTGACATATGAAACAAATTTTTTATAGTTGGAAAATATTATTACATCCTGAAAGAAAAAAAAATAAAAGGATTATATCTACTAATTTCAGATTTAGAAATGGACTTTTGACGGTGATGGACATTATATGCTTGCAGTCACGTACTGAGGGGGTGTGACTTCAGACGAATATTGTCCATTACCAGACATGTAATAAAATGCAGAAAAATTACATGTCTTGCAATTGATTGGCCCCTGGGTTCTCATCTGCAATGTCACTGACTCAGGTTTTATTTGTTTTTCCGTATTGCAGAATCCTAAATTTATACCTAAAAATTCGGAGGTGATGGGTTTCTTTCCTTCTTATCCGTTATACATAAATCATCCCACATTTCCGTTTCTCCTTACCATCTTTCCAAAAAAAACTTTGTTGATCAATTCTGAACCGATTGCTTAGAGAGCTTCAGGACGCACTATATTCAATGGTTTTCCATTTGTAGCTAAAATGTCAAGATTTTCCGATTTTCCAACTCTTAAACAACCTACATACAGCTAACCGGGAAATGTGACACTTATTTGGCAAAATTCTTCCGCCATATAGGCCCCACAATTTTGAATTTATAAGTTTTGATCATAAATTCGTTATTTACTACCTTAAAAACTCCCATATACCGATTTTAATTGGAATCGGAATACAATTCGCAAACTCGTCGGCCATATTGGTGCGGCCATTTTAAATTTAAATTTTGATCATAAAGTCGTTATTTGCTATCTTAAAAAACCCCAGATACCGATTTTAATTGGAATCGGAACACAATTTGCAAATTCGTCAGCCATTTTGAATTTATAAGTTTTGACCAGAAATTCGTTATTTGCGACCTTAAAAACTCATAGATACCCACTTTCATTGGAATCGGTACAAAAGTAACAAAACTCGTCCGCCATATTGACGCGGCCATTTTGAATTTATAAGTTCTGATCATAAATTCCTTATTTGCTACCTTAAAAAACCTCAGATACAGATTTTCATGGGAATCGGAACGCAATTTGCAAATTCGTCGGCCATATTGTCGCGGCCATTTTGAATTTATAAGTTTTGACCAAATATACGTTATTTGCGACCTTAAAAACCCCTAGATACACACTTTCATTGGAATCGGAATAAAATTGGCAAATTCAACCATATTTCTGCGGCAATTTTGAATTTTGGTCATATTTCGGCGGCCATTTTGAATTTCGAAAATCGGGCGTTATTAAAACTCGGAGGTTAAACAAAAATAAACACGTCTTTATTCTATGACATTTATGAGAGAACTAAAACATAACCATACATAAGTGTTATAACTATTATACAAAGTGTTATACACTAACTAATATACAAAGTTCAGTGGTCGAATGATGCTTTTCTAACACCCCCACTTCATTCGATCCCTAGATCAGCAACATACTTGATAAACAGTTGACTGGGTACTGCCTTAGTCAAAACATCTGCGATGTTCTCCTTAGATTCTATATAGACGATCTTCAGAGCTCCAGTTTCCACTTTCTCCCTTATGAAATGATGTCTGATGTCAATATGTTTCAATCGCGAAGAAACCATCCTGTTTTCGCTTATACAAATCGCTCCTTGGTTGTCGCAATGTATCACGATAGGTTGTTTGATCATTAGTAATTCTGCACTGAGTTGAGCCAACCAAAGCAATTCCTGTGTGGATGAACTCAGCGCCATATATTCTGCGTCGGTTGAGGATAATGCCACCGTAGGCTGTTTCTTTGATAACCAACTTATTGCTCCTCCAGCATATTTAAAAACATATCCTGTAGTAGATCGTCTGTCTTCTCTATCACCAGCCCAATCAGAATCAGAAAACCCTACTAAATCTTCATTAGTTTTTCCATAGACTAGTTTCTTATTTACGGTTCCTTTCAGATATCGAAACACTCGTTTTAGCGCTGTCCAATGTATTTTACCTGGTGAGTTGGAATAACGACTAAGTATCGAAACTGCATGACAAATGTCCGGGCGTGTGCCAAGAGCTGCATAAAGAAGACTTCCAATAGCCTCCCTGTATGGAACTTTACTCATTTCCTCACGTTCTTGTTTTGTTTCAACTAATGTATTTTTTGTTAATATCTGATCATGAGCTAATGGAGTAATTGCAGGCTTACAATTGTCCATTCTAAACCTTTTTAATATTTGCCTTACGTAGGTTGATTGATCCAATGAAATTGTTCCTTTCTCATAATCACGAACAATTCTCATTCCCAAAATGAAATTTGCCTTACCTAAGTCTTTCATCTTAAATCGTTGTTTCAATTCATCTTGTAGACATTTCCTCTGCATTTTATCGTTTGAAATAATCAATAAATCATCTACATATATTGCAACGATTAACTTAGTACTATTTTCAAACTTGTAAAAGATGCACGGATCAACTTCCGATTTCTTGAGACCAAAGTTACGCAATACTTTGTCTAGTTTCATGTACAAAGCCCTACTAGCTTGCTTCAAACCATATATTGATTTTCGTAATCTGCAATATTTACCTCTACTACTATTCACACCATCTGGTAACTCCATGTAAATTTCTTCTTTTAATTCTGGGTGTAAAAAGGCTGTTACAACATCCATTTGATTCATTTCAAGATTATATTTAGCTGCCAACGATATTAAATACCTAATTGATGTAAGACGTACTGTAGGCGCGTATGTCTCTTCATAATTAATGCCTGGTTGTTGACTAAATCCCTTTGCTACTATTCTGGCTCTATGTTTATCTATCTCGCCCAACTAGTTCAGTTTAACTTTAAAGACCCAACGACTTTTAATGGCCTTTTTACCCTGTGGGAGTTCACAATGATCCCAAGTGCCATTGGTCTGGTGAGCTTCTATTTCAGTCTGCATTGCTTTCTTCCAAGATTCTACATCTGGACTATTCATTGCTTCTTCAAACTGAAGATCTATCTGCGAACCCTGGTATGTCTGATAAACTATAAAATCCTCATTAAAAATATTTTTATTAGGAACGATACTTCTCTTTGGTCTGGCGACTTCATTTCCAGTTGGCATCTCTATGTCGGCCTGCTTTGACTCTTCGGAATCCATGAAATGAAACTCTTCTGACGATCCTTGAGATTCTTTAACATCAGTATTTTCAACGACAATGTTAATACCATTAGTATTGTTGTCTTCAAAAGATTCTACAGTTTTAGCACTAGAACTGTCATTTGAATTAATCAGATCAGTTTCAAAGAAATAAACATCACGAGCAATTGATATCTTTTTAGTTGCTGAATCAAGTAGTCTGTATCCTTTCGTTTCTTCACTGTATCCTACGAATATTTTCTCTTCTGACTAAGGGTCTAATTTCTTCCTCAGTACTTGTGGTATATGAACCATTACTTTGCATCCAAACACTCTTAAATGCGATAAATCAGGTTTACGTTTCGACCACACCTCTTCAGGAGTTTTATCTTTTACAGCTTTGGTGGGTGACCTATTTTTCAGGTAATTTGCTGTATTTACTGCCTCGCTCCAATAAGCGTTAGGTAATTTGGCATCAACTAACATCGTTCTGGCTTTCTCCATCAAGGTTCTATTTAATCTTTCGGAAACCCCATTCTGCTCAGGTGTTCTTGGTACTGTTGTCTGATGTTTGATTCCACAATGTTTAAGCAGATTACTGAAAGTTGAATTCACGTATTCTTTTCCATTGTCTGTTCTTAGAATTTTAATTCTTTTTCCTGTCTGGTTTTCTACATAGGCTTTAAAATCTCTGAAATTTTCAATAACTTGATCTTTAAATTTTAAGAAATAAACAAATGATTTTCGTGAGAAATCATCAGTAAACGTTAAACAATATCTAGAACCACGGAAAGAGCTTGTAGGCATTGGTCCACATAAATCGGAATGAACCAATTCTAATAATTGTGTAGCACGGTGCCCATTTTTCTGGAAAGGCTCTCTCTTTTGCTTTCCCTTCAAACATGTCACACAAGGAGCTCTTAAATCAATCTTGAAATTTATACCGGTCGACATTTTCCTTTGGAGTAACTTTAGATCAGCTTCATTTAAATGTGCAAGACGTTTGTGCCAAATGTCAAAGGAATTCACATGGGCTACACCAGCAACCAAATTTGATGTATCTAAAACATATGAGCCATTTCTCTCTCTAGCTGTTGCAATTATATTTCGTTTTTTAATTTTTGGATGGTTTTCACACACAGTACAACCAGATGAATCAAAAATTACCGTTTTGTTGTTTTTGACCATCTGAGACACTGATAATAAGTTAGCTTTTAATTCTGGAGCAAAAATTACGTTTTCTATAACTCTAGTAGTGTTATTCAATAAAGCGACCGGTTTACATCCCGTACCTTTTACAGGGACTTTGTTCCCATTAGCTACATCAATTTTTCTTGAAGAATCTGTTTTTATATTTGTCAACCAATCAGACCTACAGGTCATGTGAGCGTTGCAACATGAATCTATGAACCATTCTGATGGCAAAGTATGATCCCTTATATTCTCTGAAGCAAATAAATTCAACACCCTGTCAACTTTAGGTTTCTCATTTTTCTGGCGTTTGTTTTTTTGATTCGGGCAATTCGAACTGTAGTGCCCAAATTGGTTGCAGCTGTAACATCTAACTTTTTTCTGGGTCTTATGTTTCTGACTTTTATACACATTCTTCTTTTCTGTGTAGAAAGCTAGATCATTTGAACTATTGTTGTCATGTCCACCAACTTGTTGGACGTTTTCTTGAAGTAACAAATTTTTTACGTACTCAACTGTGATTGTTTGGTTTGAACCTTGTAGTCCAAGAATAAGAGGCCTATAGCTATCAGGCAATCCACCAAGAATTATTCCTCCCACAGTTTCATCATCTAATGGCTTTCCTATGTTACTAAGTTGCTCTGAGATTGAGGTTATGTGATTAATATATTCAACCATGGTGTTGAAATTTTCATATTTGGTTTGAAATAATGAGGCATACAAACCTATCCGACGAACCACGCCTCTATCTTCATATGTATTCTCAAGAGGTTTCCAAGCCTCTTTCGCAGATTTCGCCTTTTTAGTTTCTGCTGCAGCTGTAGACTTTATGCTGAGGTTAATTTTGGCGAGAGCCCTTTGATCTAATTCTAGATCAGTTGTATCAGAGGACTCAATGCAGCGCCAAAGTCCCGCATCAATTAAAAAGTTCTTCATTAGAAATTTCCATTCCGTATAATTCCTACCATCTAGATGTTTTGATTCTGGAAGCCCTCCACTTGTTGTGGCGACACTAATTTTCTTGGTGCCTAAGTGCAAGGTGAGCCTCTCAATTTGCTGACGCAGATCATTTAATTCAGCATTGACTTGCGAATTTTGTTCCGTCATTTTATTTTTTTTTAACTAAAAAAAACCGACAATTACACTTAATTGTTTATATGGACAGGAAATAAAAGGAACAGCAGACTTAACACGTGTCTGGGCCCATAACCTATTAAAACTCGGAGGTTAAACAAAAATAAACACGTCTTTATTCTATGACATTTATGAGAGAACTAAAACATAACCATACATAAGTGTTATAACTATTATACAAAGTGTTATACACTAACTAATATACAAAGTTCAGTGGTCGAATGATGCTTTTCTAACAGGCGTCGAGGTGCATCATAGGAGACCTCCACGGACCTTCATGCAAAAATTCAAATCTCTGCGATGATTTTCGACGAAGCTCTCCATGACAGCGCCATCTAGGAGTGACTTTAGAAAGTAATAAAATAGCCTATTTTCTAAGTTTGATTGTAAATAGCACATGGTTAAAATTTCATTAAGATCGGTTGCACGGTGTAGGAGCCTATAGCGAACATACATACATACACACATTCATTTTTATATATATAAGCCGTGTTTTTTTAATGAACTATATAGGTCTTCGATCCAGTTCATTAAAAAAACGACAAGGGAAATTTCACTAAGCGCCATCTTCAGTGCTTTAAATATATTAAAATTAATCCGAAGTTGCGTGTCAGTAAACAACTGTTACACGAATTCCCCTCTAGAAAATAATAAATAAGTTTCTAAAAAATAAATTATTTGTTTCCTCATGCCTTAAGTTTGCTCTCGTCACTTCTATGTTGTTTTTATTTTAAATGACGTTTTTCCGACAGCCGGTAAGTATGCTACATTCCGAAAAGAAAGGGAAATTTTGAAATGTCCCGAGATCTGGATAAAAACCTGGATAAAACCTGGGTTTTCAGATTTGTATGGGGAAGAACTATATAGTTCATTAAAAAAACACGGCTATAGATTACGAGTGACGCCGTTTTGTTTTCGATTCATTGAAAACCTCAAGACACCAAAGAAATCGAAATCTAAAGACAACCAACCCAACTACTTGACATCGATTGAACTACAGTCCGCACTTCAATTTTGGATTCAGAGAACCCAACAGAAATACTTTAGAGATGAAATAAAATCACTGAAACGAAACCAATCCGTTCAACGCAATAGCCGACTCATAAAACTGTACCCATTCTGGATGAAAACGAAATTATTCGATTAGGAGGGCGGCTCACAAATTCAGAGCTGTCCTACAACGAAAAACATCCGATCATCCTACCGGACAAAAGTCCCTTAGTCAATCTTGATAGGAAAAGTACACAGAGATACCTGCCACGGAGGGCCCGCTCTGATGATAGCCACCCTAACAAAGAAGTACTGGTTACTAAACGCAAGAAATGCAATTCGCCATGAGATCCACAAATGTATGCCATGCTTCAAGCAAAGGGCTGGCTGCCAAACACAGCTTATGGGAGATCTTCCTCAGGTGAGAGTGACGTACAAGCGTCTATTTGCTCACACAGTCGTGGACTACTGCGGCCCCTTTGAGCTAAAAACATATAAATGTCGCAGTCACAAGAAATACAAGGCCTACGTCGCTGTATTTATATGTATGTCAGTGAAGGCCATCCATCTCGAAGTGGTGACTGATATGACAACAGAAGGATTCTTTACTGCTTATCGAAGATTTTGTGCTAGACGAGGGGCTTGCAGCGATTTATATACAGATTGTGGCAGTAATTTTATCGGCGCGCAAAAGGTTCTCACAAGGCAACAGAAACAACAAATACAACAACTGGACAATGAAATTGCAGAGATTTTAGAAACTGAAGGAGTCAGGTTCCATTTCATACCACCATCATCACCACACTTCGGTGGATTATGGGAATCTGGAGTGCGCTCGACCAAGCATCACTTAAAACGCGTCTTAGGCAACACTGTACTGACGTACGAAGAATTCACAACAGTGCTAACCCAGATCGAGGCGTGTTTGAACTCACGGCCACTATGTGAATAAAGTCGAGATCCACGAGATCTTATTCCGCTAACACCTGGGCACTTTTTAATTGGTGATTCTCTACTTACTCCTGCAGAACCGTCAGTATTAAACACCAACGACAATAGGCTACAAAGGTGGCAATTCGTACAGAAGCTATATCAGAACTATTGGCAACGATGGAATGCGGAATATTTATGCCGATTACAGCAGCGCCCCAAATGGACATCTAAAACGGCCAACATCGCAATAGGGGATCTAGTGATCTTGAAAGAAGACAATCTACCACCATCGCGTTGGGCGCTAGCACGCATTATGGAAATACACCCAGGCGATGATGGACTCGTACGCGTAGTTACTCTTAAAACAAAAACAGCAACATTAAAACGCCCGATAGTAAAAATCTGCGCACTACCGTTCACGAACAAAACAGATACTCCACTCCACACAAACCAAACAAGTCAGTAAACTAACACAGAAATTTATTGACACCTTAACGCTAGCGGTGCCAAGGGGGGGAGCATGTTCCGATCGCAGCAATCTAAAAAACAAGAAATAAAAAATCGAAAAATTATAGAAATCGAAGTGTTAATAAGAAATCAGATATCGAAACGGTTTGGAACTGAATCGACGTAGCTCAGTGTCATTTTTTAATAGAAGATAAACTCATAGAAAATTAGAAAACCCTGTTTGTATATTCAATAGTTATTTGTAACCAATAAACTAATTCCTACAATTGGAATCAATTGTAGAATATTTCAAAATTGGAATTAGTGGTTTTTATTTCGCCAGCACTCTAAGCTCCGAGGTTAAGGCAAGATAAGTTGCGAATCGCACCAATTAGTTATAATTGTGGTAACTTTGCACAATACGTGTATAATAATTATAAAAAACACAAATTTTTCAATTTTGTTAATTTTTAGTAAAACCCCTAAAACTTGAAAAAAAACAGGTTTGCGCCTGAATTTAAAAAAGCATTACAAAGCCCTTCACGCATGTTGGAAGAAAAGCCAAAAGAAGTTTTGGATCTGAAAATAGATTTCTGTGCGCGTATTCCTTTTGTTTTGTTGCTTTGTTGTTGTTGGAAAATACGATTTCTTGGTCGGTGGCTGAAATTTAACAATGAAGAAAATGATGAAGGGAGATGCAAATGTAATAGGAAATTAAGCATGGTGTTTTTTTTTCATTTTGAGAAAAATGAATTAGGTTTTTGAAGTTATAAGGCCGTATCAGAACCTCTGCAGCGCTGCAACGACAAGTGTTTCTATTGGCTGAGGCTGGTAAAATGACAAGCAAAGCAGCATCAGACCAGCGTGCTGCATTTTCATCTCAAATCCTAATTTTGCTGCATATATATGCAGCACTTTTGACACTTCGTAATGCGGCAAGTGATTTTAAACAAGGAGACGCGGGATTTTTTGTTTTAAATTATTTAAAAGGACATGGAGTAATAATTGGTAGAACTAGTGCAATTTTTAAATTTTTAATTTGAGGTTTAGCTATCAAATAAAAAGTGCGCTGCACAGCGGAAAAGACTAGGATCTGATACCGACTGCAGCATGTTGCTCTGGTGCTGCTGCTGCACGCTGCATATTTTTAGGTTCTGATATGGCCTATACTTCTTTAGGCGCTTTTTGAAAATATTATGAGAGTGAATTTTTAGGAATCGGTGACGCAACGCGAGACGCAACGGAGAATATAGGCGAAGGGGTATGGAGGGCAAGCATTTCAACTCCCATTCTTTAGCTATGCACAGATTGGGATTATTAGCCGTGTTTTTTTAATGAACTATATAGGTCTTCGATCCAGTTCATTAAAAAAACGACAAGGAAATTTCACTAAGCGCCATCTTCAGTGCTTTAAATATATTAAAATTAATCCGAAGTTGCGTGTCAGTAAACAACTGTTACACCAGTTCCCCTCTAGAAAATAATGAATAAGTTTCTAAAAAATAAAGTATTTGTTTCTTCATGCCTTCAAATTTGCTCTCGTCACTTCTATGTTGTTATTTTAAATGACGTTTTTCCGACAGCCGGTAAGTATGCTACATTCCGAAAAGAAAGGGAAATTTTGAAATGTCCCAAGACCTGGATAAAAACCTCGATAAAACCTGGGTTTTCAGATTTGTATGGGGAAGAACTATATAGTTCATTAAAAAAACACGGCTATTATATATATGTATATGAAAATTCGTAGCCAATGGGGCAACGTAGACTAGTCATGATTACTATGTAGTAAAACCGATTTTTAAGAAGAGAGAGGTGAAGGGGCGCATGCTCACCCCGCCCCTTCACGTCTCTCTTCGTAAAACTCGGTTTTACTACATAGTAATCATGACTAGTCTACGTAGCCCCATTGTCTGTCGATGGGTGAGGGGGTTTTTATCCTGAGGCTATGGAGGCATATAAATTTCATGTTCGATTCATCAGCTAAGCGTAAGTTTGGGTTTCTTGTGGGCATAGGCATAGTTGCTGGGTGTGGGGTTCTGTCGCGAGGCCATGGAGGGAAATCCGATCCGTGTTACTATAGTAGGTAATGCGCCAGTTTGGCCAGACAGTTTGCTGAATATGGCGCCACAATCTTGCTGAATAAGGCTGGTATTTCTCGCGGCGCATGGGCCCGCCACCCCGACCGCGGAAAGCTTTTTGCTTAATTATAATTCAGCGAGCTTTTATATTTCTAGTCCAGTCTCTGACGTCATCAGCTGTTGGACACCTTGGCCAGACGGTACGGTCTTGTCTCTGACGTCATCAGCTGTTGTTGGGTGATGTCGCAAACACCCACACACGTTTTTTATGTACCTAAGTTGGGCATGCGTTAGAGGAATTCTTAATCTAGAAGATTCCACGTCAGAAATTTCATCGAATTTTAAAATTTATTTTTCTTGAGTCTTCTAGAATTAATAATTTCGCAATTACGATCCGTTGTCGTCATGCTCGGGCGGAGGGGATTCTTTTATTTGATGACATCATAAAATTTTCGGTTCAAGACGGTTGTTATAAAAAACAATAAATAAGAAGTCATTTTTTTGTCGAGATTTGAACCCGCGGCCACTAAAATCCAGACAAAACCTGATAACCATTGCCTTAACCAATTAGGCCAAGTCGTTAGTTGTAAAGAAGCTTTCTATTTGCATATAATAAGAAGTTAGGATTGCGTTTTTTTTTGGCGGGGATTTTTCATCTAGAAGTTTCTACGAAAGAGATTTATATAACTTTTTAGATTAGAGTATAAAATTATTAACAGCAATTGATAATATTATTTGTAATAAAAAAATGTTATGCGAGAACAGCATATCAAAAGCAAAAATAACTGTATGTACCAGTGAATCTACAAGTAAAGTAACAGGAGCACAGAATTCAAAGCAAAATCAGAAAGCACAAAACTTAATACCCTACATCAGTGATGGACATTCCTATGCTCGCGAGCAAATGA
Organism: Thereva nobilitata; assembly: GCA_963855945.1. Classification (NCBI taxonomy): domain Eukaryota; kingdom Metazoa; phylum Arthropoda; class Insecta; order Diptera; family Therevidae; genus Thereva; species Thereva nobilitata. Next base: position 52,334,906 of record OY979697.1, on the reverse strand, counting down.
GCTTTAAAGCTTTGAATATGTACACGAAGTCAGATGACTCGATTATCCAACAAAAAGCATATCACTCTTTAATTAAGACCATGTGAGTGGGAGCTTTGTGCTCATACGAAGGGATGCACTGTTAAAGCAGTACATTAAATTGAATGAAAGAATTTGGGCTTGTTACACAGAGGGTACGTATTTTGGAATTTTTTGTATTAGGTTTTCAATATTATGTAGTTGTTTTATTTTAGATCTTTTCGAATTAATGAAAATTTGTTTTTTCCAAAAATGTTTTGTGTTGAGTGGGAATTTCAATTTCTATTTGCACAAAATATTTTTGATGAAGCTCAATGTATGGTATGCTATCGCACGTTAGCTACTATCTTCAAACATAATGGAAAACGATTAAATGAATTCAAAAAATCGAATACTGTTTAATTTTTAGAAAACCTTTTCCTTTAGAAATATAAAACGCAAAATATTTTAAATTTTGTTACTTTTATTTATGGTAAGTAAATTAAAAAAACACGAGTTACGGCACCCTCATTTTTTAAGATTTATTTCTCAAATTGTTTATTAATTTATTTGTCAAAATTAAAAACAACTAGTGAATATATGAACTTAAATTATATTTGTTCGAAACTTGATAACAGTGTGAAGCTTCAGAAAGCTTTTAATGACTTTTACACAAATGCATTGATTTAGCTGTGTAGGTTTGCCCATCACTGCCCTACATTGATCGCTGTTGCAAAGAGCCCGCGAAAGTAGGTATAATGAAAAACAAAATAATCAGCCATACTCAGGTCGGTATCTCGATTGCATGAGAAAAACAAAGGAAAGCTTGCAAGTTACTACAGGCATGCTAAGAAATTATTCGTAATAAGCGTAAGCTGACGACATAAGAAACACTTTTTTGTTTTTCTCTTTGCTACTCGGGGCCGGCCCCAGTTGTCGTATGCAAGGTACAATAATTACAAGGTCCCGTGACGTCACCCAGACCTTAGTTAACAAGGGAAAAAGCCATGGTCGTATCTGAGTATTCATAAGGCGCAAAAGAAGAATTCCATTTGCGCATAAATGATCGCCCCCTGAATTTCGTTCTGATAAAAAAGCGTTGGGAAGATGTGATAAAAGCGTTTATCGTTCGCCTGCTCAGGCGGTACTTCCGATCGAAAAATCGAAACTTCAGCAAAAAAATGTCTGAAAACACGCTGGTATATTTTGTTGTTGTTTGATACTTACTGGTGCTAAAGGTTTAAAAGGAAATAAAAAAAAAAAAAAAAAAAAAAAAAAAAAAAAAAAAAAAAAAAAAAAAACGGCGGTGCAATGAGTAAGAATAAAAAAAAGTTCTTCTATCTTTACTCAGTTAATGAAATAAAAAACGTGATCAATATATAATTGGTCTCATGACGACTTTTTAAAAATGTCTGTAGAGAAAAAATGTCTAAAAATAGTTGTTGAGAAAATTAGCTAAAAAATGCAGAAGCATTACAAATTGTTCACAAAACATAAAAAACAACATAGAATAGCAATAGCATAATTTTAATATACAAATGTATAATTTTTGTGCTAGTTCTTTAGAATACATTTGAATTTAAAACTAAAATTGTTTTGTATTTTTAGTAAAATAAAAACAAACTTAATGATGTTATTTTCTTAAGAAAGGCAATATCTAATAATTTGACCTTGTCCCCTAAAATTTAAAAAGAATCAATTTAATTTGCAGGCAGACGCCTCTATTTTGGGTCTTATTTTTAAAACCTCGTCTATTTTCAAACAAATTTTGAAAAAATGGGCTTTCTGTATCCAGGGAATTAAATTCTGGTGCTAGGGTTGCATGGAGTTAAATGAAACAAAATAATTATTAAAAGTATTTTAATCTTGGAATGCATATACACATTATTTTACAGGAACTAAATTACAAATGTTCTATGGTTCTAAATACTACAAAGTGTCACTACATAAACGATGTCTTTTAAATCCATAAGGTATAGAGGTGTGATCATTAAAAAATCTGCGTTTCTCCGATTTTGGCCTATAAATTTTTACTTCGGGTTTTGTTACTATCTCATGATTCGCTGTACGGCGTATATTTTGAGAAAGTATAGGTATAGGGTCGTTTTCTCCGGGGTTTAGAATCATGTTCATCATTGACTCAAAATTCACAAGCTCTGATGTCTTATGGTCTAAACGTATACCTTTTATCTTGATTTCTGTTTTAAAAAGGTTTTCATTTGCGTTGAAATATTCATACGCATAATTTTTAGGACCACCACACACAAATTTTGTTATATAACTACCTTTGCCAAAACATTCCAATTCATCAGTCATATCACCTACAAATTCTCCTATCGGGGGATCAAATTCTCCTTCACGGCTAACATAAATAACTGAATCTGTATCATAATATAACACTCGATCTCCAAGCTCTTCTAAGTAGCTATATAACTTGAGTCGGGCTTGAGTAGTAGTATAGACGGCAATACAAACGTTAACTGTAGGAAGTGAATCGACAGCTTCATCCTTGTAACCCCAATTGACTATGATTGTTTCTTCATTGACAGGGAGGATATGGTGTACTTCGATGGAAGGATTGGTGAACAGGGCATAAAATTCCATAGGTTTATTTATTATGCTAGTTTTCGGTTGATTTTCGCGCTGTCCAAATTTCCCCCAAAACGAATTCAATATTAATTTGGCTAAGGATCTTAATCCAGCGTTCTTTACAATCTCTGAATATTCCAATTTAACACCTTCGTTCTCAAAAAAATCTTCAATATATTGTAGCTTTTCCTCCCTTGTACTGCATTTACTTGGCCATCCTGATGCCTGCTGCTTCATCTTAATAAATTTATTCATCATTTCTGTGAATAGACCTCCTGAACGGGTTAATTTATTATAACTCTCTGTTTCAAAGCTCCATATCTCATATGTTTCTAACAGTTTATATCCTCTGCATAGGGCTGCCTTAACTTCCAAAATTGCCCATGTTCCAATCAATGCTCTTTCCGCGTCTGTATGTGAACATTCTTGATCTTGGTTTTTCTTTTCACTACAGGCTCTGCATAGCGGAAACATTAATTTATCGTTTTGTTTAATAGGTAGAACAGGGTGGTACAATCCTTCTGGAGGTAAAATCTTGCATTTAATCATACCCCCTGTTTCCTCGAGATCGACTTTGGAGCACACATCCCTTCCAACGTGTAATTTAGGATGACCAATTGGAAATCCGCCATTTTTGCAAACCCATGGATACAATGAACATACATCGACATATTTAATTTTTTCACCAGGTTTGCACTTGTAATATGTAAAAGTATTTCCTGTCCGTCCACCATAAAAAGCGTTACGAGGATTCAATGGCGTGTTTACCAACAAGGGGTGATCTTGTAAATATTGCATATCCTTATTTTTCTCCATTTGCCGACGAAAATCACATTCCCATATTTCTATTACTTCATATCCATAGGCACGTAGGTGCTCAGTTTTTGCCACAGTTGCTTCATATCTCCGATTCAGGGTATCGTTGGGGGCTTCATGAAGAGGCTCATCACGATCATATGTTAAGCACGCGGGATGCCCATGGTAATAACAGCCGTGAAATTCAAAAACCTGATTAGTATCTGAGCAATATCCATCTACTTTTACGCCGTTTAACACTGCCTCTCTTTGATTAACAGCATGTTGAATATTGATTTTACGATTATCCTCTTCCCATATAAGCCATTGTACTGCTATTTTTGACTGGTTATCTGCATTACGATACCCCCTTTTGGGGATAATACCAATCGTATTTGGCTGAAGAAAATTACGTCTATAAATAAGATTACATGCTGAGGCTATTGTAGTGGCCTCAACAAACGGTTCAATATTGCATTCTTTCAGTATTAGTTTTCGAAACTTCATACAGGCCTCAGTTAAAATTTGTACATCACTAATACAATATTCAACAATATCACGTTCCATGTTAAACTCATCATTTTGATGTTCCTCGTACCATCTAAGAAAAGCTTCTCGTTCTTCATTTTTCATAGCATCCGGGTTGTAGTGTTCAACAGCTGGCAACACCCCTACATACTTTTCGTTTTCTGTAGTATTGAAAAGATGTGGGAAATAGCCCTTTTTATAGATGGGTGCTAAGTCAAATGCTTTTGGTAATAAGGATAGAGCCATTGGAAAGTAATTTAACGAGTCTATAAATTTAACGTTGCCTAGTTGCATCAGAATGATTTTTGTTCCGCGCATTATTAGCTCGGGTTTCAAAACCGTCTGCGTAAGTATATAATTTAAGATAAATTGATGATCGAATGCCTGACCATTATGTGCTATGACCACAACTTTTTTAAATAATTTTCTTTGATTTAATAAATATTGGACGAACATTTCAATAGGCTTCACCTTTAAAACCTGTTGCCTTATTCCGCATTTTTCACATATTTGTAAGTCTTCTTCTATACATTTGTCACATCTTTGTTGAAAAACGCATAAACTAGGTTCGTGCAGTTTAATATCGCCAATTGACTGCTCTTGTACATATTTTTTTCCTACAAATTTTTCCTGCCTTGTTTCCAAATCATAGAAAATGAAAAGAATATCTTTTGTTGGTGGTTTGCGATTATCTGGTTGAATGTAACAAAGGTGGTCCTGATGTACATGTTCATCGCATATTTTACAAAAATATTCTCCGCATACATGAGTTCTGTCTGCCTTATATGTTTTTAAACATTCCAAGCACTTTTTAATCGTTCTGCATATGGACTTTTCTTTACTTAATGAACTAAAGGCTTTGTGGTTATCGAAGCACTGCTGTCCTCTAAAGCCTCGATTACAATCTTTACACAAAATTCCATCGTGGTTGTCTTTGATGCATGCAGGGGCCTGTTGACAACAGGGGCATGTTCTGACACATCTGTGATCATTTTTATGACAGTATGGAACGTGACAGCTTTCGCAATAATAGTTACAGCAAAATGCTGCTGTGAGTGATGTTATCACATTGTAATGACCTTCGTGGTATAATAAATTTAGGCGTTTTCCTTCATATTGACCTTCAAAAACAACATCTCTTCCTTTGGTCCCATACTGATAGACAACAATCTGATATTCTTTCAAATGATCTTGAAATTGTTGAAGCTCTGGAATTCCAGCGCCCTCTGTTGCAATATGAATTTTAGTTGCTGTTAATAGTTCCTCAACAAGTCGAGTTTGTATTTTTGCAATATTTCTTCTTACGTTCCTATAGTTGGAATCTTTATTTACTTTGGCGATTGCAACAACTAACGCACGGGGTAGACATAAGTTGTCTTTATTTTCTATTGGAACAATACCCTTTCTCATCAGACACTCTTCATTAAATGTATTATAATTCCTTCCACGGTCTTTTCCCCTGCCATGTGGTAGGCAAACCGATGTCACTCCCAAACAAAATGTATCGGTGCTTATTCCTAAAATAATAATAATAAAGTTTAGAGCATCTGGATTAATTACAAAATAAAATATATAAACTTACCTTCCGAATTGCTTTGGAATATTTTTGATATCATCTCCCAAATGTCTTCTATTTTAAGATCAGAAGCGGGTTTAAAATTCAACCAACCTGGACCTCTCTCTTTAAAACTGCTCCCACAGAAAGTTATTCCAACCTGATCATGCGGCTGGAGCCCCTTTACAGCATGGTGAACAATGTCTTCCACCGAAGTCTTAATCCAAGTTGCGGGCTCTACATTTTCAGGAATTGGGGCAATTTTGAACTCGACCGTTCTGCCTTTTATGTTAAACCTCTTGATATAGGTTATGTTGTCTTTTGAAACAATAAACTTAGACATGTTTTCTATAAATTTTTACGTCCTGTTTGGTTGATTAACTACTAAAGACTGATCTGATCTGACCGTTGGGGCTTAATTTATACTTTTCAGAAAACCGCAACTAGATAATAAACTCTATGTATACCAATGTATTCAAGATACCTTGCTGTAAAACACAGGCAAAAACAACAGTTAACCAAATTTTAATTCATGATGTATGAAAATAATTTCAATTGGGGTAATAACCTTTAATAATAATATTGAAGGAATCATATGTCACATATAGATATTGGTTATTAAGTTAAATAATTATTACATAATTAATTAATTTATTTAATTAACATGAAAAAACGCGCTAGGCTGGCTCTGTACTTTATTCATCAGCTGCTACTAGGCATTCATAAATGCATGCAACAAAAATTGAATGCCTGGCGAAAAACCATATTAACCAACAACAAATAAAAATACCGAGCAAAGCAAGGTTTATTCAGAGCTTCACCGCCAACCAACTTCCCAACGTATGTATAAACAAAAGCTCCACCGCAGCGCATCGTATGAACAAAAAGCTTCGCCAGCGATTAGTGGGCACGATTTGCTGAGCATATATCAATCAAAGATACAAGTTTCCCACATGATCTTCACAGCATGGTTCAACAATGAGCAAACTAAATAACAAAACAAAGTTCTCGAGCCCGTTGTACGGGACCAATCGCAAGATGTTTTTAGCATTTTAACATTTACTCGAAGGGTGCTTATAAGCCAACATTGGTGCGCCAATGCTGACGTCACACCAAAACCGGCTTGACGGTCGGCGGGCGATAACTGTTTGGCGCACTGGTTTTGGTGTGACGTCAGCATTGGCGCACCAATGTTGGCTTATAAGCACCCTTCGAGTAAATGTTAAAATGCTAAAAACATCTTGCGATTGGTCCCGTACAACGGGCTCGAGAACTTCGTTTTGTTATTTAGTTTGCTCATTGTTGAACCATGCTGTGAAGATCATGTGGGAAACTTGTATCTTTGATTGATATATGCTCAGCAAATCGTGCCCACTAATCGCTGGCGAAGCTTTTTGTTCATACGATGCGCTGCGGTGGAGCTTTTGTTTATACATACGTTGGGAAGTTGGTTGGCGGTGAAGCTCTGAATAAACCTTGCTTTGCTCGGTATTTTTATTTGTTGTTGGTTAATATGGTTTTTCGCCAGGCATTCAATTTTTGTTGCATGCATTTATGAATGCCTAGTAGCAGCTGATGAATAAAGTACAGAGCCAGCCTAGCGCGTTTTTTCATGTTAATTAAATAAATTAATTAATTATGTAATAATTATTTAACTTAATAACCAATATCTATATGTGACATATGATTCCTTCAATATTATTATTAAAGGTTATTACCCCAATTGAAATTATTTTCATACATCATGAATTAAAATTTGGTTAACTGTTGTTTTTGCCTGTGTTTTACAGCAAGGTATCTTGAATACATTGGTATACATAGAGTTTATTATCTATTTGCGGTTTTCTGAAAAGTATAAATTAAGCCCCAACGGTCAGATCAGATCAGTCTTTAGTAGTTAATCAACCAAACAGGACGTAAAAATTTATAGAAAACATGTCTAAGTTTATTGTTTCAAAAGACAACATAACCTATATCAAGAGGTTTAACATAAAAGGCAGAACGGTCGAGTTCAAAATTGCCCCAATTCCTGAAAATGTAGAGCCCGCAACTTGGATTAAGACTTCGGTGGAAGACATTGTTCACCATGCTGTAAAGGGGCTCCAGCCGCATGATCAGGTTGGAATAACTTTCTGTGGGAGCAGTTTTAAAGAGAGAGGTCCAGGTTGGTTGAATTTTAAACCCGCTTCTGATCTTAAAATAGAAGACATTTGGGAGATGATATCAAAAATATTCCAAAGCAATTCGGAAGGTAAGTTTATATATTTTATTTTGTAATTAATCCAGATGCTCTAAACTTTATTATTATTATTTTAGGAATAAGCACCGATACATTTTGTTTGGGAGTGACATCGGTTTGCCTACCACATGGCAGGGGAAAAGACCGTGGAAGGAATTATAATACATTTAATGAAGAGTGTCTGATGAGAAAGGGTATTGTTCCAATAGAAAATAAAGACAACTTATGTCTACCCCGTGCGTTAGTTGTTGCAATCCCCAAAGTAAATAAAGATTCCAACTATAGGAACGTAAGAAGAAATATTGCAAAAATACAAACTCGACTTGTTGAGGAACTATTAACAGCAACTAAAATTCATATTGCAACAGAGGGCGCTGGAATTCCAGAGCTTCAACAATTTCAAGATCATTTGAAAGAATATCAGATTGTTGTCTATCAGTATGGGACCAAAGGAAGAGATGTTGTTTTTGAAGGTCAATATGAAGGAAAACGCCTAAATTTATTATACCACGAAGGTCATTACAATGTGATAACATCACTCACAGCAGCATTTTGCTGTAACTATTATTGCGAAAGCTGTCACGTTCCATACTGTCATAAAAATGATCACAGATGTGTCAGAACATGCCCCTGTTGTCAACAGGCCCCTGCATGCATCAAAGACAACCACGATGGAATTTTGTGTAAAGATTGTAATCGAGGCTTTAGAGGACAGCAGTGCTTCGATAACCACAAAGCCTTTAGTTCATTAAGTAAAGAAAAGTCCATATGCAGAACGATTAAAAAGTGCTTGGAATGTTTAAAAATATATAAGGCAGACAGAACTCATGTATGCGGAGAATATTTTTGTAAAATATGCGATGAACATGTACATCAGGACCACCTTTGTTACATTCAACCAGATAATCGCAAACCACCAACAAAAGATATTCTTTTCATTTTCTATGATTTGGAAACAAGGCAGGAAAAATTTGTAGGAAAAAAATATGTACAAGAGCAGTCAATTGGCGATATTAAACTGCACGAACCTAGTTTATGCGTTTTTCAACAAAGATGTGACAAATGTATAGAAGAAGACTTACAAATATGTGAAAAATGCGGAATAAGGCAACAGGTTTTAAAGGTGAAGCCTATTGAAATGTTCGTCCAATATTTATTAAATCAAAGAAAATTATTTAAAAAAGTTGTGGTCATAGCACATAATGGTCAGGCATTCGATCATCAATTTATCTTAAATTATATACTTACGCAGACGGTTTTGAAACCCGAGCTAATAATGCGCGGAACAAAAATCATTCTGATGCAACTAGGCAACGTTAAATTTATAGACTCGTTAAATTACTTTCCAATGGCTCTATCCTTATTACCAAAAGCATTTGACTTAGCACCCATCTATAAAAAGGGCTATTTCCCACATCTTTTCAATACTACAGAAAACGAAAAGTATGTAGGGGTGTTGCCAGCTGTTGAACACTACAACCCGGATGCTATGAAAAATGAAGAACGAGAAGCTTTTCTTAGATGGTACGAGGAACATCAAAATGATGAGTTTAACATGGAACGTGATATTGTTGAATATTGTATTAGTGATGTACAAATTTTAACTGAGGCCTGTATGAAGTTTCGAAAACTAATACTGAAAGAATGCAATATTGAACCGTTTGTTGAGGCCACTACAATAGCCTCAGCATGTAATCTTATTTATAGACGTAATTTTCTTCAGCCAAATACGATTGGTATTATCCCCAAAAGGGGGTATCGTAATGCAGATAACCAGTCAAAAATAGCAGTACAATGGCTTATATGGGAAGAGGATAATCGTAAAATCAATATTCAACATGCTGTTAATCAAAGAGAGGCAGTGTTAAACGGCGTAAAAGTAGATGGATATTGCTCAGATACTAATCAGGTTTTTGAATTTCACGGCTGTTATTACCATGGGCATCCCGCGTGCTTAACATATGATCGTGATGAGCCTCTTCATGAAGCCCCCAACGATACCCTGAATCGGAGATATGAAGCAACTGTGGCAAAAACTGAGCACCTACGTGCCTATGGATATGAAGTAATAGAAATATGGGAATGTGATTTTCGTCGGCAAATGGAGAAAAATAAGGATATGCAATATTTACAAGATCACCCCTTGTTGGTAAACACGCCATTGAATCCTCGTAACGCTTTTTATGGTGGACGGACAGGAAATACTTTTACATATTACAAGTGCAAACCTGGTGAAAAAATTAAATATGTCGATGTATGTTCATTGTATCCATGGGTTTGCAAAAATGGCGGATTTCCAATTGGTCATCCTAAATTACACGTTGGAAGGGATGTGTGCTCCAAAGTCGATCTCGAGGAAACAGGGGGTATGATTAAATGCAAGATTTTACCTCCAGAAGGATTGTACCACCCTGTTCTACCTATTAAACAAAACGATAAATTAATGTTTCCGCTATGCAGAGCCTGTAGTGAAAAGAAAAACCAAGATCAAGAATGTTCACATACAGACGCGGAAAGAGCATTGATTGGAACATGGGCAATTTTGGAAGTTAAGGCAGCCCTATGCAGAGGATATAAACTGTTAGAAACATATGAGATATGGAGCTTTGAAACAGAGAGTTATAATAAATTAACCCGTTCAGGAGGTCTATTCACAGAAATGATGAATAAATTTATTAAGATGAAGCAGCAGGCATCAGGATGGCCAAGTAAATGCAGTACAAGGGAGGAAAAGCTACAATATATTGAAGATTTTTTTGAGAACGAAGGTGTTAAATTGGAATATTCAGAGATTGTAAAGAACGCTGGATTAAGATCCTTAGCCAAATTAATATTGAATTCGTTTTGGGGGAAATTTGGACAGCGCGAAAATCAACCGAAAACTAGCATAATAAATAAACCTATGGAATTTTATGCCCTGTTCACCAATCCTTCCATCGAAGTACACCATATCCTCCCTGTCAATGAAGAAACAATCATAGTCAATTGGGGTTAAAAGGATGAAGCTGTCGATTCACTTCCTACAGTTAACGTTTGTATTGCCGTCTATACTACTACTCAAGCCCGACTCAAGTTATATAGCTACTTAGAAGAGCTTGGAGATCGAGTGTTATATTATGATACAGATTCAGTTATTTATGTTAGCCGTGAAGGAGAATTTGATCCCCCGATAGGAGAATTTGTAGGTGATATGACTGATGAATTGGAATGTTTTGGCAAAGGTAGTTATATAACAAAATTTGTGTGTGGTGGTCCTAAAAATTATGCGTATGAATATTTCAACGCAAATGAAAACCTTTTTAAAACAGAAATCAAGATAAAAGGTATACGTTTAGACCATAAGACATCAGAGCTTGTGAATTTTGAGTCAATGATGAACATGATTCTAAACCCCGGAGAAAACGACCCTATACCTATACTTTCTCAAAATATACGCCGTACAGCGAATCATGAGATAGTAACAAAACCCGAAGTAAAAATTTATAGGCCAAAATCGGAGAAACGCAGATTTTTTAATGATCACACCTCTATACCTTATGGATTTAAAAGACATCGTTTATGTAGTGACACTTTGTAGTATTTAGAACCATAGAACATTTGTAATTTAGTTCCTGTAAAATAATGTGTATATGCATTCCAAGATTAAAATACTTTTAATAATTATTTTGTTTCATTTAACTCCATGCAACCCTAGCACCAGAATTTAATTCCCTGGATACAGAAAGCCCATTTTTTCAAAATTTGTTTGAAAATAGACGAGGTTTTAAAAATAAGACCCAAAATAGAGGCGTCTGCCTGCAAATTAAATTGATTCTTTTTAAATTTTAGGGGACAAGGTCAAATTATTAGATATTGCCTTTCTTAAGAAAATAACATCATTAAGTTTGTTTTTATTTTACTAAAAATACAAAACAATTTTAGTTTTAAATTCAAATGTATTCTAAAGAACTAGCACAAAAATTATACATTTGTATATTAAAATTATGCTATTGCTATTCTATGTTGTTTTTTATGTTTTGTGAACAATTTGTAATGCTTCTGCATTTTTTAGCTAATTTTCTCAACAACTATTTTTAGACATTTTTTCTCTACAGACATTTTTAAAAAGTCGTCATGAGACCAATTATATATTGATCACGTTTTTTATTTCATTAACTGAGTAAAGATAGAAGAACTTTTTTTTATTCTTACTCATTGCACCGCCGTTTTTTTTTTTTTTTTATTTCCTTTTAAACCTTTAGCACCAGTAAGTATCAAACAACAACAAAATATACCAGCGTGTTTTCAGACATTTTTTTTGCTGAAGTTTCGATTTTTCGATCGGAAGTACCGCCTGAGCAGGCGAACGATAAACGCTTTTATCACATCTTCCCAACGCTTTTTTATCAGAACGAAATTCAGGGGCGATCATTTATGCGCAAATGGAATTCTTCTTTTGCGCCTTATGAATACTCAGATACGACCATGGCTTTTTCCCTTGTTAACTAAGGTCTGGGTGACGTCACGGGACCCCTATGAACCTACCTTGTAATTATTGTACCTTGCATACGACAACTGGGGCCGGCCCCGAGTAGCAAAGAGAAAAACAAAAAAGTGTTTCTTATGTCGTCAGCTTACGCTTATTACGAATAATTTCTTAGCATGCCTGTAGTAACTTGCAAGCTTTCCTTTGTTTTTCTCATGCAATCGAGATACCGACCTGAGTATGGCTGATTATTTTGTTTTTCATTATACCTACTTTCGCGGGCTCTTTGCAACAGCGATCAATGTAGGGCAGTGATGGGCAAACCTACACAGCTAAATCAATGCATTTGTGTAAAAGTCATTAAAAGCTTTCTGAAGCTTCACACTGTTATCAAGTTTCGAACAAATATAATTTAAGTTCATATATTCACTAGTTGTTTTTAATTTTGACAAATAAATTAATAAACAATTTGAGAAATAAATCTTAAAAAATGAGGGTGCCGTAACTCGTGTTTTTTTAATTTACTTACCGTAAATAAAAGTAACAAAATTTAAAATATTTTGCGTTTTATATTTCTAAAGGAAAAGGTTTTCTAAAAATTAAACAGTATTCGATTTTTTGAATTCATTTAATCGTTTTCCATTATGTTTGAAGATAGTAGCTAACGTGCGATAGCATACCATACATTGAGCTTCATCAAAAATATTTTGTGCAAATAGAAATTGAAATTCCCACTCAACACAAAACATTTTTGGAAAAAACAAATTTTCATTAATTCGAAAAGATCTAAAATAAAACAACTACATAATATTGAAAACCTAATACAAAAAATTCCAAAATACGTACCCTCTGTGTAACAAGCCCAAATTCTTTCATTCAGTTTAATGTACTGCTTTAACAGTGCATCCCTTCGTATGAGCACAAAGCTCCCACTCACATGAAGTCTTAATTAAAGAGTGATATGCTTTTTGTTGGATAATCGAGTCATCTGACTTCGTGTACATATTCAAAGCTTTAAAGCTCATTTGCTCGCGAGCATAGGAATGTCCATCACTGATGTAGGGTATTAAGTTTTGTGCTTTCTGATTTTGCTTTGAATTCTGTGCTCCTGTTACTTTACTTGTAGATTCACTGGTACATACAGTTATTTTTGCTTTTGATATGCTGTTCTCGCATAACATTTTTTTATTACAAATAATATTATCAATTGCTGTTAATAATTTTATACTCTAATCTAAAAAGTTATATAAATCTCTTTCGTAGAAACTTCTAGATGAAAAATCCCCGCCAAAAAAAAACGCAATCCTAACTTCTTATTATATGCAAATAGAAAGCTTCTTTACAACTAACGACTTGGCCTAATTGGTTAAGGCAATGGTTATCAGGTTTTGTCTGGATTTTAGTGGCCGCGGGTTCAAATCTCGACAAAAAAATGACTTCTTATTTATTGTTTTTTATAACAACCGTCTTGAACCGAAAATTTTATGATGTCATCAAATAAAAGAATCCCCTCCGCCCGAGCATGACGACAACGGATCGTAATTGCGAAATTATTAATTCTAGAAGTTTCAAGAAAAATAAATTTTAAAATTCGATGAAATTTCTGACGTGGAATCTTCTAGATTAAGAACTCCTCTAACGCATGCCCAACTTAGGTACATAAAAAACGTGTGTGGGTGTTTGCGACATCACCCAACAACAGCTGATGACGTCAGAGACAAGACCGTACTGTCTGGCCAAGGTGTCCAACAGCTGATGACGTCAGAGACTGGACTAGAAATATAAAAGCTCGCTGAATTATAATTAAGCAAAAAGCTTTCCGCGGTCGGGGTGGCGGGCCCATGCGCCGCGAGAAATACCAGCCTTATTCAGCAAGATTGTGGCGCCATATTCAGCAAACTGTCTGGCCAAACTGGCGCATTACCTACTTACTATCACCCACTGACATATAGATATGGACTGCTAATTGACAACTTTCAATGGCACCATTTTTCTCCAGAAGAAGAAGACCTTTTCTATGTAAACAACAATTTCTTTTTCGAATTTAGAGGAAAATAAGTAATAAGATGTATGTTATAATTGATAGAAATAATTTTCCATCATTATTTTTTATTTAGTAGCAGTTTTTTCGTTAAATAAATGTATTTTTTTTAAATATGTGAGGGTTTTTTCCCTCTGTTTAACGAACTTTTAAAAATAAAGAAAATAGAGAAAGAAGAAAAAACTCTATAGCTGTCTAGTTTTTTCTAATTATGTTTATATCGCTGACATGCACTGAACTGTTTTTTATTTTAAAACCGATTAAAGTTCATAGGATTTTTGCGGGGGAGCGAGAGGTCAATAGTTTTTGGTGCCACTTCTTTGTATGGGATTTTGCTTATTTAGCAGTCCATATCTATATGTCAGTGCTATCACCTATGCGCGAGTTTGTAAGGGCCAGTTTTACACGAGCTGACTTTCAGAAGATTTTTCTTGGTTGTTTGTCGGCCCGTGTGAAACTGCCCAAGATAATAATAAAGCTATATGGTAACTGTACAATAACAAGCGCTAATTATTTACTGTTTTACTAAGGATTTTGAATGGTTAAAACTTAATATAATTATTCAATCAGAAATTAGTTTGAATATATAATACAAAATATTTACTGTTATTATTTGGGGAAATAAAACAATGAACAAGATATTAATGATTTTATTTAGCTTGACCTCGCATATTTGTTTGGTTCAAATCTTGCGACTGATTTTTCAACTACTTTTACTAAACCGATTCTTATGAAACTTTGCACACACATTGAGCTAACGTGACAGTGCAACCTGACAATTTTGTAAAAAAATCAAGACTCAAAATGGCGGATGAATTTTGGAAATGTTTTCTGAATCCATTGAAAATTGGTATCGGGAGTTTTTTAGGGCCAAAATTGACGATTCTGTAGTCAAAATTTGACAATTCAAAATGGCGGATGAATTTTGCAAATGTATTCCGGATCCATTTAAAATCGGTATCTGGGTTTTAGGGTCACAAATGACGAATCTGTGGGAAAAATTTTAAAAATATCAAAATGGCGGCGCCAATATGGCGGTACGATTTTGGCAATTACGATTCGATTTCACTGAAAATAGCTATTTGGGGGTGTTTAAGGTCGGAAAAAATAAATTTGTTGTCAAAATTAGAAAATTCAAAATGGCGCTGGGAATATGGTATGCTTAACAAATCACTTCACCAGAATTTTGTAAAAAGTATAATCATAAAATGACTGAATTAAGACTAAAAAGAATATAATAAAAATAGGTAAAAAAAAGTGGGTGTGTGTACTTATGTACGCGCATTAGAAGTTATACTTCTTTGGCGTGATTTAAGACTAATTTTTAATTTGCATGCAAATAATTTATTGGATTATTTGCGTGCGTTGGCAGGTGGAAGCATCATGATGCCGTCACGCTCCAGCCTGTCGGTTATACAAGATTCTAATCCTAACTAAAATTACCTACTAGTCAACCCAATCTCCGGCAAAAAGAGGCCTTTTCAGCAATGCTTCGCCAGCTGGATCTCTTTCTTTTGGTTTCTTTGCGCCTTACCTTCTGATGGAGCAAATTTAGCGTCTCCTCCACTTTATTCCTTACAACACCCGATATCATCATCTAGTCTATGATTTCTCTACTCTTAGTCGTGCCTGAGCTGTCGCTTGCAGCGCAGCAGTTTGCTCGGCTAATATCGGGAATTTCAATAGGACTTGCTCTGTGTCTTCTATCACGTTTAGGAATGCCGAGGACAGCCAAGACATCTTGTCCGAACCGATGGAGGTATGCTCTGGAACACTCCCCGTGACCCATCCCTCCACATTTGTTATGAGCCTGTCGACTACTGAAATAAATGTCACTTCAAAATTATGTTCACTTCTCTAGCTTCTTCTTCTAATAGTTACTCAATTGAATTGAGCGGCTTTTGGTAACTGAAATATGATACGAAGAGCATTTGAACTATTTTTTTTGGTGGACTTGGAAACACATTTTTCTAGACAAGTTGTTCTTATTTATACAGGTTATACAGGTTTTTATGCGCCCCATGTTTTTATTTTAGTCTGTTAAAAGTCCCAGAATATTACTTAATTCTCTGACGCAGCGACACAAAGTGCCCCTTGGCAAACGACATGAGAAGACAGCACTGCTACTATTCCAGAAGGTCCAAGGTTGTGTTCTAATTATTTTCTAGTTTTTGGTACAGCAGATTTAAAATAAAACGCGCCTAAAGAAGTATAACTTCAAAAACTTTTGTTTTATTTATATTAGTAATAAACGAACTTTGCCAAGAACCGGAAAAATACAATCGGCCATGTTTTTTGAGGTACATTTGACTGCAGGGCCACCAATAATCAAACGAAAATTGACAACACGGAGTTTTATCTCCTTGTATAGCCTAAATGACGAAATAGTTAAAAATGAGCAGAAAAGGAACACGGCTAGCATCTTTTATCTGAACTTAAAAATTGAAAGAAAAACGTTGAATATGTGTAGACACGAGTTTCTTTCAAGCCCAGAAATGTGGCAAGATTGAACGTCAGAAAATGGTCTCCATGTCAGCTTAAAGCTTACTTGAAGCGTACTTCAAGTACAAATGTAAACGCAAGCAGTTCGACTGGAGTGGATCCTATAACCCATTTATGACAAGGCTCATCCCAGTCATTAACGGGGATCAAGTTGAAACGGGGTTCACTGGTCCACTCAACGCAACTCATCTCTCCTACCTCGGTCGAGTTAATATTTCGCCTCATATACGCGGGTTGAGTTGTAACTGGGTTGAAGTGACATTTGTTTTGTTTGTTTACCATCAGTGAAGTCTGCCTAAGGCTAAGAACATAGTGAAGAAGAGAGGAAAGTAGCGATGAAGGCGGAGAGCAAAGCGGCGAAAGAACGTCGCGCTTATAAAAGAGTGTCTAACACATAGTGACGCGTTTAAAATCGAGCAGAAAGTTCACAAAATTATAATGGATTTTAATTTTTTGCTAACAGAAAACTCTTCACTAAAATTTTGGTATTTACTAAAAAATAAAAATAAATACACTAGAAGGTGCAATGCTCACAAAATAAATAAAAGTAGACATATACATGGTGAATTTCATCATTTGTATATGACACTCCGCGAACATCCAGAAAAGTTCCAATCCTATTTTCGTATGAGTATTGCAACGTTCGATTATATTTTGGAAAAAATTCAACATAAATTGGTAAAAAATTGGACAAATTTCAATCGGAACCCCATTAATCCCACAGAACGTCTTACAGTAACTTTAAGGTATGCAAAACACATTTTTTATTTTAATAATTTATTTAGAACGAAAAACAGAAAAAACACAAGATTATTTTTATAATAGGTATATAAATGAATATAAATTATATAGTAATACTACCAATTATATATTTTGATTAGTTTCATCTAGGGGTGGCAAAAAGTTCAAAAGTTCATGAACAGTTTGAACAGTTCATTAAAAAAAATATTCAAACTTGTTTGAACTGTTCATAAACTTTGAACAGTTCAAAGTTCGAAATGTTTGAACGGTTCAGAAGTTTGAACTGTTCAAAATGTTCAAACAGTTGAATGTTCAAACAGTTGAATGTTCAAACAGTTCAATGTTCAAGCAGTTCAATGTTAAGTTTTTTTAACGTGATTTGTAGATGATTAAGAAAATTATTTTTACGTTATTCATTTTGATTATACGAGATTAATTAAATGTTGATAATTTTTTATTTTATCCTGAATAAATAATTTATAAATAATACAAATGAATTCTATTTTGTTATTAAACTAAATTTAAGCATTTATTGTAACATGCTTTTGTCCCTCAAATATTTAAAACAGTCAAACTATTTGAACTTTGAACAGATTGAACTTTGAACAGTTTGAACTTTTTGAACTTTGAACTGTTTGAACAGTTTGAACGTTGAACAGTTTGAACTTTTTGAACTTTGAACAGTTCAAAGTTCATGAACAGTTCAAACAAGTTCAAACATTCTAACAATTGTTCAAACAAGTTCAAACATGTTCATTGACAGCCCTAGTTCCATCCGAAAAATTACTTAGATAAGATGACACTGATGTAGGATTGGAGTAGTCTTGTGTACTTGTGGACAAGTGTGTAAATTGTGTCGGATTACTTTGATATTCAATGCATATATTTGGAGCACTAGGAGCCCTTGGAGCGCTCATATGTTGATTTGTCTGCTGATGTCCATAAACAAAGTTATAAACGACTTCTTGCATTTTAATTCTTAATAACATTTTATTTTGTGGTGTGAGTGTGCGTACATGTGGTAGAAGACTTTCAAAAAAGCTTTCATCTTCATCGGAGGACTTATTATGCTGATTTTCCAAAATTCTTAATTTATTCTCTTCTATTCTGATAAGGGCGGTCGCGGTACTATCTTCACATTGTTGTTTTCGCTTGAGTTGTTTGCGAGCAGGTGTGGAAGTTGGTTCAGTTCTTTTCTCTTTTTCACTGTTTACCAATGGTAAATCAACATTAACGGAATAATCCAAGTCCTCCAGATTTGATTCAGCTAACTGAAAGTTGGTATCTTCATCCACAATATTGCCACCTTCAACATCGGGCAAATTTCCGGTACTTGAGCGGGGAGTGAACTGGTCTTTCAAAAAAGATAGACTATCAAAATATTGCCAAGACGACTTCCAAGTAGATTGAGATGCCCCATCTCCAGATCGTTTGACTGGCATTTTTCTCAGCTCTTTCCGGAACGTGTCTCGCAGAGTTTTCCATTTTGCTCTTACACCGTTTCCTAAAAATAACAGACACACACTAAATTGGAGATTATCTGAGTAATGACATTATTTATTTTATTTTTTAGGTATTTGGCCACAGGATCATCCTTTAAAAGTCTCAGCTTCACTTTTCGAATGGGTGCGACAACTGTGTCATTAATTGTGCGAGAAACAGTAGAAGCTATTTGGGAAATATTGCAACCAATTCATATGGAAGTTCCCACAGAAAATATGTTTAAGCAAATTGCCAAAGAATTTTACGAAAAGTGGAATTTTTCTAATTGCCTGGGTGCAATTGATGGCAAACATATTCGAATGAAATGCCCCCCTCACTCTGGAACTATGTACTACAATTATAAAAACTTTTTTTCTATAGTTCTTCAAGCTGTTTCTGATGCAAATTATAAATTCATTATAATTGATGTTGGTGGATATGGCAAGCAGAGTGACGGTGGTACGTTCCGCTCCTCATCGCTGTTTCATTTAATGGAAACCAAATGTCTAAATATTCCTCCAGATACTGTACTACCATCTACTGCAATAGTTGTACCTTACATTTTTATCGGAGATGAAGCCTATCCATTACTAAATAACCTAATAAAACCTTTTAATAGAAGGAATTTGGATGCCGAGAAAGAATATTTTAATATGCGACTTTCACGAGCAAGACGTGTTGTTGAATGTGCATTTGGTATAATTAATGCCAAGTTTCGTATTCTTTGGAAACCCATAGAAACATCTCCAAATTTAGCGGATAAGATTATTAAATGTATATGTATTTTACACAACATAATAATTGACATGGAAGGAATTAACAAAGAAGATGAAAAATGCATCTCCCACTGTGAAAATGTCGACGGAGTGCGAGGAAATAATAGGGCAACTGATACTGCCAATTTTGTTAGGGAAACATATAAGATGTTTATATGTCAAAATAAAATATGAATTGAACATTTTGTAAGTTGTTTTGTTTTACTTAAAACTCGAAATGCTATTTATATATTTTTCAGTAAAAATATAACAAATGCATAAAAAATACTTACTTGTTGATTTAATTTGATCAGCCGCAGCATCCCATAATTTGTCTAGCACAAAACGATTGTGATGCTGAGGATCTTTTTGATCCCATAATGGATTTTTTACAAAAACACTGGTTATTAATGTCTCAACATCCATTTTACACAACTTTCAGGCAACGATGAAAGCAGAGAAATCAAATTGCTTTGAACGCGTCGCTCTGCTCGACTATAAGAGCGATATAACCTCGCTGCTGTATGCTCCACTATGCGCGTGTTAATAGGAATTCTCTTATTTGATTTCGCCGCTTTGCTCTTTGCCTCCATCGCTGCTTTGCTCTCCTCTTCACTATGTTCTTAGCCTAAGTAAAGTAGCTGGCACAGGAATATAAAATTTTTTCGTTCTGATTACCTTCCATGTTTTTAAAAATTTTAAGTATCTATAAATGAGAATTTCACACAAAAATTTTAGGTTATGTTGATGCCAGTTCAACTTTATTTCAACCTAGAGCCAACTTAACTCGATATCATAAGCGGTGGACCTTAGAATAGAATAGAGTATTCTAAGCGGTGGACGAAATTTCAACTCAACCTCGACTAAACTTTTAAACCTAATCATAAACGGGGTAATAAACGGGGTAGAAGAGATTTTCAGTTTAGAGTGCTTGCCATGAGCTTGAAAGCTTGAGTCATGGAGAATATACAAGGAGACAAAACTCTTATGGGGAAAATGACAGGAAATGGATGGGTAGAAGAAACTAAACTAGAAGTTCATTTTTGGCCACAGATGTCACCTTTGTCCGATGTACCCCACATGAATTTAATAAAAATTCATTGGAAACATCAAAAATTGATTAATTACGAATAATCGCATTGATATAAAATCGAATTTAGAAGCTGATAAACAGCTGTAAGCTGCTAAAATATATTAGTAATAAACGAACTTTACCATGAACCGGATAAATATAATCGGCCATGTTTTTCGGGGTACATTTGACTACAGCGCCACCAATAACCAAGCGAAAATTGACAACACGGAGTTTTATCTCCTTGTATAGCCTCCATGGCTTGAGTGCTCGAAATGTTCAATTGTAGTCCGTCAGTTGCCTGTGTTTTTAAGGTTAAGTATTATAATAAATTAAATATAACTAAAATAAATTTGTGGAACAATGAAGAAACCTTATTATTATTAATAAGTACGATAAGAGAAAAAATATAATAATCAATCGGGAACTCCGCATGGAATCGAATTTGAACGGGACAAAAATTCCTCCCGAATTACACAGCGTCTACACTAGCCATGGCTATGGCCATTTCCATATGGCATGGACCGTGTAGACCCTGGAAGTTGGCCATATTTGATGGCAGATCTTATGGCAAACTCGATGGAAAGCCATTATGGCCGGCCATCAAATCTGCCATGAATTTGGCCATAATTTGACGTTTCTTCACAGAACTCTGGCGGAAAGTTTAAAATTTAGTTTGATTCGGTGTGAATACATGTACGCATGTTTATAATTCTGAAAATATTTTTGTCTCGATAACATTTGTGAAAATGTGCCATTTTTTCCATGAAAATTCATGCCATGAATTGCCCACCACCATAACATTTGACAGCTCCAGCCATAAAATATGGCAAAGTCGATGGCGAAAAATATGGAATGTGTAGACGAAGTGTTAGTAACTCATCGGGAATTCCGCTGGAGTGACAAATATGTTTTATCATGTGTTAACCCGCTTTCGGCTTTCGAAATTAGCTGTTGTATGACAAAATTATATTTTGTATGCTTCAGAAAGAATACAATTAATTTTTCATTTTTAAGAAATAGATGCCGATGTGAACAGAGTGGAATCAAAACAGAATCGAGTTAAGGCGGAGTTCCCGATAGGGCCTGTATACTTCAATTGTCAGTTGAAGAATTCATGCTCATCTTAAGCTAATATGTCGCTTCAAGTAGGCAGAGTATATATATATGCGCTCGAGTTCTTGAGATTTCCGAAATTGCGACGGTCAAGCTTTCATGGAAAGCACTAATAGGGCCTACTTAAAGCGGCATATTAGCTTGATTGAGCTTGAGTTTTTGAGCTGACTTTTGAACTAATTATTATATTTCTATCTTTTCTCGCGCTTATTAATAAATTGGTTTCCACAAACTTAGCCATGTTAAAACTATATGCCGCAATCTTTTTAGGAGAGTTAGCTTAATACCATGTTTCCATCGCACTTGAAATACTCCGATTTCGGCTAAAATGCAGATTTCGAAGGATATCTCATGTTTTTGCATATAAAACGAAATCACCCCAATTAAATTTTGTTCAAAATCTAGCCCATGGAGACTATGCAAGGAGTTAAAACTACGTGTTATCAATTTTCGTTTGATTAATGGTGGCGCTGCAGTCAAATGTACCCCAAAAAACATGGCCGATTGTATTTATCCGGTTCACGACCAAATTCGTTTATTACTAATATATTTATTTTATGTTTACCAGCTTCTAAATTCAATTTATATCAATGCGATTGTTCGTAATTAATCAATTTTTGATGTTTCCAATGAATTTTTATTAATTTCATGTGCGGTACATCGGACAAAGGTGACATCTGTGGGCAAAAATGAACTAGAAGTTTAATTTCTTCTACCCATCCATTTTCTGTCATTTTCTCCATAAGAGTTTTACCTCCTTGTATAATCTCCATGATATAGCTAATGACTATTCGGCCTATTCAGCATGAACACTCACCATGGAAAATTTGCCGGCTGTCATAACTTTTTTATACAGCGCGATACGTTTTTAAAGTAATTCGCTATCGTTACAATAGCTTCCATTGGGCGACTCGCAAGTATTTGCGAGTACATCCCCAATGGAACACGATTTTGGACAACTAACGGTAAAATATAACCTCAAAGTTATTGTTTATTTTAGCAGAGAGAATCAATTAGTATTTTTAGAGTAGGTTTTGAAATAAAAGTGGTATAATATAATACATATATATTTTATACATTAAAATTTGGAAACGAATTTATGTATTTTGTATATTTTCTTTATAAAACATCTTAAATTTAACCATCAAAAAAGAAAAGTCATCTATTGTTGAGTAGTTAAAGCTTTGGAAAACATGGTGGAAATTTTATGCGTAACTGCCCAAAACCAAGAGCAAGGGTAGTTCGATTAGCCAGTAGAAGTTTTGAGTACTTTACCAGTTCCAATGGATGGCAGCTAATGTCAGAAAAAATCATTATGCGATATCAAAAAACTTTAAGCGCAAAATATTTCATTTTATTTTCATTTTAGTTACTTGATACGATTTTAAAATTTTGTTATGACAAGCCAAAAATGTACATTTGGATTTCGTCAAATCGTTTTATTAAAAACCGGATTTCAAGTTGGATGGAAATATGGTATAAGTATTAGTGGGTTTACATGACAGCTTGCAGCTTACACTGCGTCTACACTAGCCACGGCCATTCCATAAGCCCTAACCACTACTGCCCTTCAAATGACAAATGACCTACTATATGCAATATTCATATTTCTCGTTAAGAAAATTTCAGACTGATTGTACTTTTTCATTAAAAGTTATAACTTTGAACATTTACTTTATTTGCTTCGGTTTCATGTATATTGAAAACTTTGATCGCATTTTTCTCGAAACGAGCTTTTTGCAGATAGGTAATTTCCTCTTCGCACGGCAGTACAATGGTCTTAAGATTCCTCGGGAAATAGGGAACCTTACTGGTAATTTCTCCCGCTAGGGGCGCCAATGTATTATAACGTAAACATGAAGTGACATTTGTCTCCGTCTGCCGATTTCCGTTGCCCAGCTGATGATGATTTTGATGAAGCACCCCAAAATAAGACGAAAATATAAAATAAAATTTTTTAATATCTTGCTTAGTTTTCGAGCAAATGTCACTTGAAGTTTGACGTTTTGAGGTGTTTCCCAAAGGTTTTCTGTTATATCAAAACTACGATTTCCTTGGCGCCGATATTTAAATCATGAATTTCGATACAAAACCCTAAGATAAGACGTAAATGTAAAATGATTTTTTTCCATATCTCGCTTCTTTTTCGTGATAACGATACTTGAAGTTTTAGGTATTTTCAAAAACACTACAGCGTTAATCATTTCCAAATAATACTAATAGGTAAATGGGGGGTGGTAGGTGGGTAGTGCGTGCGGAGGACCTTACGGGGGCGGATTAATGCATACATTGCGGTGGTTAAAAAGGGGGCAGGTATGACGGGCACGGTCCCTAGACCTGACGCCCCTGGTTTTCTACATCTGGGGACGTGCAAAAGAAATAGTGCACATGACAGAGGTGCCGCCAAAAGAAATTATAATGGAAAAAATTAACGCCGCATTTAAAAAATTAAACAAGAAATGCGGCTTAAAACTACTCCAACGGAAGTAAGAAGGTGTTGTGCCTGCATAATGTGTTCAGGCGGTTAATTTAAACAAATTTTATAAAAAGAAATAAATACACACAAAAATGTGTTCGAAAAGTCGTTTGAGAGGAAGAGGGTGAGAGAGGACGGGGGAATGGGCATATTTTTTCAACACATTTTTCCATCACATTTTCGAGCAAACATTTTGACAGCTTGTTGTTGCTTTTTTCTTCTATACTGCTATAAGAAACTTGTGACTGTGTAAGGTTGCTATGTTTTTTTATTGTTTTTATTTGTAATTTTAATTTGAAATGCAGTGGGAGTGAAAAGTTTGTATACACGAGATATTCACCCTTATTCCACACTCCGACGTAATGATATTTTTTCTCCGAATCCCGAATTTGACATTCCGCACTCCGAATCTTTGGTGCAGAATATCAGAATATGTTACGTCGTAGCGTAAAGCCTGAACTATAATAGACGTAGTTTGACGTACGTTTTTAACGAACATCCACGTACGTATCTCTCACGGTAGACCTTGACGTATAATCGGCTATAATAATCGCAGTAAACATTGTTTGAATTTGAGTCTGAATACAGCAAGTATGCTACGATTTTGACTTTACAACGCCGTCAACTGGGATCCAGGTCCCATAAGACGGCGTAATACTACGTTTAACGAAACATTAACGAAAACAAGTACATGTGATGTACGTTTATTATAGTCAATCATTCATTTTCATCATAGAGCCCTGGGAACGCAGGGATTTACGTACGTTCTTCCACGTCTATTATAGTTCCGGCTTAAAGCTTACGTCGTAGAAGTCTTCCGACGGAGTGTGGAATAAGGGTCATTTACAACTTCTGAGGTGAGAACTCCCTAAGTAATAAATAGTAAATAAAAAATGCAGTCAAAAATTAGTATACAGACAGAAAATAAGCAACAGTTCTTCCAGCTACAGCTATGAAATGCAAGCATCAGTATTTGGTGAGACCTCCTTCAGCTTTTATGAAGGCATCTAATCAATAGCGAAACCGCTTAGGATGTTGTGGAGTAGCCATTCCCTCACTATCCTATTTTAAGGAACAATTTAAAACCAAGTATGCAGAAATCTCGTTGGATTTACTATGATTAGTAGAACATTTACTTGTGCTACAATATATTTCATTTAATATTTGTGCCCTTCATTGTAAAAGTGGTGTAAATGCATATTTGAAAACATTAGTGGTTGATTTGTTTTGGAGTCACTTTTTGTCATATCTTTCACTATAAAAGCAAATGTGACTTCAAAACAAATCAACCACTAATATTTTCAAATATGCAGTTACACCACTCTTACAATGAACGACACATTTGTTACTTTGGGAGTTCTCGCCTCAGAAGTTGTAAATGTCTTCCTTGTGGCCATAATTTTTCTTAGATCTGTAGTGCCTCTATGCACTGTAGTGTAGAATTTTATCGACATATCATAACGGTCATCCTCGTGTTCATTTTTCATCTTGCATGAACCGTTAAAAGCACATTTTTGGTGTTAAGACCGTGTGCGAAACCGGCTAATTGCTTGCTAAACTTCCCGATTTTTTGGAAGCTTCTCAGTCTAATTCCAGTGCTGTGCGAAACCAAAACTGGGATTGCTTGCTAAAATTTTACCGGCTGACATGTACTTGACGTTTAATTGTAAAAGTAGTATTTGAAATATTAGTTATTTAAGATATTTTAAAAGGGGGAAAGCGGTGGACAATGAAATAATGATGAAATTATGGCAGTAATATTTTTTGCAAAATTGTTGTTCATGTACGGAAAAATGTTACGTTATTATAAAAACCATTACCAGTAGCAACAAATGTAAATATTTCAAATATTAAGCAAGAGAAGAAGAAGAATCAGCAAGCTCCAAAAGCGGAATGCCCACCGACCATAGGCATTTCGGCCCTGGGTGCCCACATATAAAACTATAAGGAAACGATAGTATGCAATTAAAGGAATGAAATTGTTAAGGAATTGGTTTAAAAAAAGTCCGGATTTTTAAGAAATACAGGGTGCGCCAAAAGTCCGGCAACGATCCGATATTTCCTGAAGGGTAGGTGATCATGAAAAAAGTTTCGAGCGAAAGTTGCTCAACTTGGAGGGTGGAATCGTTTGCACACAAATCTCACCCCCACCCACTCACCCCCTAGCGGGGGTGGGGGTGAATCTAACATTTCAAATGGGAACCCCATTTTTTTTCACAGATTCTAATTCTCCGCAGGGAAGTATGAAACTTTTGCCTGAACAATTTTTTTATCCGAAGCCCCCCTGCGCCCCCAAAAATCATCAAAATTATCCCCAAAAATCATTCATTTGGGGGTCCGGGAAGCTTCGGATAAAAAAATGTTTCTAACAAAAGTTGGATATTTCTCTTCGGAGTATCAGAATCCGTGAAAAAATGGGGGTTGACATTATTCACCCCATAAAAGTATAAGGAAATGATAATATGCAATTTAAAGAATGAAATGGTTAAGGAATTGGTTTAAAAAAAGTCCGGATTTTTATGTAAAATGGTTTTTATTTTCACAAATGCAGTTTTTTACAAACTAGTTGGACCCAGGACTCGAAATTCGAGGGTCATTTTCTATACCTTTTTTGAATTTAAATCTAGAAGTCTTTCGATAACAATAAAACAAAATTGAAAAATGAAACACATTTTTTGTAGTTGGAAAACGCAATGCCAAAAAACCAACTTTTATTATCCCTTAATGTCACATATTACATTTTATTGTACATATTACATTTAAAAGATCTTAATTTAAGAATCAAGTACTTCTCTGTATACAATTGTATTGTCGGCCGTCGAACGCTAGGATGATGTGCCCATGTTATGACAGTAATATGGTATTTGGGTTGGGCACGCCATCAGACTAATATTTTCCCTCCTGCTCAATTCCTGGATGATGTACTGATTGTGTATGATGCAAATGATGTATAAGGTCATAAAATACCTTTCAGATCTAATCAAAACTTAATAATGTATGTACAGCAAAGTAATCACATAATTAAACGGCAAGCATTTACTTTGTGGCACCATTTTACAGAGTTTAAAACACTCCAACTTTATTGAAAACTTTTCACCGTGTAACCCTGAGTTCAAAGAAGTGCAGCATCACAATTTTATTTATACACGGCACAATACAACGCTAAAAATTAGAAAATAATTTTGCAAATGAAACGAACGGCATCTGGGCGGTATTTTTAAGTGTATACAGAGAAGTACTTGATTCTTTAAGATCTTTTAAATGTAATATGTACAATAAAATGTAATATGTGACATTAAGGGATAATAAAAGTTGGTTTTTTGGCATTGCTTTTTCCAACTACAAAAAATGTGTTTCATTTTTCAATTTTGTTTTATTGTTATCGAAAGACTTCTAGATTTAAATTCAAAAAAGGTATAGAAAATGACCCTCGAATTTCGAGTCCTGGGTCCAACTAGTTTGTAAAAAACTGCATTTGTGAAAATAAAAACCATTTTACATAAAAATCGGGACTTTTTTTAAACCAATTCCTTAACCATTTCATTCTTTAAATTGCATATTATCATTTCCTTATACTTTTATGGGGTGAATAATGTCAACCCCCATTTTTTCACGGATTCTGATACTCCGAAGAGAAATATCCAACTTTTGTTAGAAACATTTTTTTATCCGAAGCTTCCCGGACCCCCAAATGAATGATTTTTGGGGATAATTTTGATGATTTTTGGGGGTGCAGGGGGCTTCGGATAAAAAAATTGTTCAGGCAAAAGTTTCATACTTCCCTGCGGAGAATTAGAATCTGTGAAAAAAAATGGGGTTCCCATTTGAAATGTTAGATTCACCCCCACCCCCGCTAGGGGGTGAGTGGGTGGGGGTGAGATTTGTGTGCAAACGATTCCACCCTCCAAGTTGAGCAACTTTCGCTCGAAACTTTTTTCATGATCACCTACCCTTCAGGAAATATCGGATCGTTGCCGGACTTTTGGCGCACCCTGTATTTCTTAAAAATCCTGACTTTTTTTAAACCAATTCCTTAACAATTTCATTCCTTTAATTGCATACTATCGTTTCCTTATAGTTTTATATGTGGGCACCCAGGGCCAGAAATGGGCATTCCCCTTTACTAAATGAAAAAGTACTAGAATTAGCAAGCAATTAGCCGGTTTCGCACACAGCCTAAGCATCGAAACTTATAACGGACATTCAATCTTGTCATTTTTGAACTACTAATAAATGTGGCATATTCCACAATTTCAGATTTTACCACAGAAAATAAATGACGACATCAGTTCTCCTCGTGGCAAAATTAGTTGAGCATTGAACTTGGCTCTACCAAACTAGTACCTCATATTTTGACCACATTATTAACAATTTCTGTATCATGTCGCACACCGTTGGAAAGGGGATAAACTGAGGAAGTTTTTAAAATAAAGCTAAATTCAAAATAGCTTGTACTTTTACGATTTTAAGGTTAAATTTTGAGTAATTTTGTAAAAAAACGAAAAAAATCATTTCTCAGCTACCGTGGTCCTTAGGACATAGCAGCTACCGGTGAAAACAAGCAAATGGCCCCCAACCCACCCAAACACCCTGTATATATTGTCATGAAATAATTACTTTAATTTTGTTATTGAAAGAATAAATTAAGTTGAAACAATTTGGTCGCGTTTGCGTTTTGAGTGTCCTCAGCTACCGCGCGGTGGTTGTAATTCTAGGCGCCGGCTACTCGGGCCCCATATTACAGTCCAAATGAAAGTAAAATACTTTCATTTTGGACTTTCATTATGTCGGGTTTTTGCCACAATAATGAAGATTGCTTTCATTATTATTGTGTATGTGTCACTGGTATTATTCAATACCTTTTCAACACACAACTTTATTGCAAATAATCTTTTTTATTATGTTCTCACTAATAATATAATTTTTGTAAACCACCAAATGAAATGTTAATTGCTAAGGTCACTTTCTTGAAGATTCTTCTGAGCGTAGCCTTAAGTCTTAAAGAAAGTTTGTGAAAGAAAACGAATGATCGTCTTAAGGCCATTGTAGTTGTTAAGCTACGGTTTCCTAAGAAAGCGGTGCCGTTATCTAAAACGTCACTAAAACGTTGTCTATTAACCCAGTAGGCATTGGTTTCCTAGAGAGCGTTGGCCATAAAATAGCGTTGCCGCCATTTGAATGACGGCCGTCACAGCGGTGGCAAACAATTTAGTGAACGTTTTTTTAGCTTTGACGGTGAATGGTTTTTTTTAAAAAACATTCATAAAAAATGAATGAAACCAGTGCAACTGGTATCGTTTGAACCTTCACTCTCTTCCAAGCCACAGTTTTTCTCATCGGACTATTCCTCATCTTCCACATAATAGGAAGATTGGGAACACAACGCATCTCAAAAACGTAAACGTAGACGTAGATTCCTACATATTTTACGTACGTATATACGTACGTGCTTTCAAAACGTCTACGGTTACGTGAAGCAGAGTTTGGGTAAAAAGAAATCGTTGACGAACGTAGCCCGTGTTGACGAGAACAACGTAGAAATGTCAAATAAACGTGCCAATCGACGTACAAAAGTGTACGCAAAACTGTACGTGAAGACGTAACAATTTTATTAATTTTTTTAAATTAATTTTAAGTAATATTAATACTTTTTAACTTCATATTTTACTGCTCCTACCCAAAACAACTTAAAAATATATTTTGCGCGCTGCAGTTACGGAAATGTCAACTTAGCACAGCAGCTGAATGTCACTGTCATTCAATGCGATTACGTTAAGCGAAATAAGAATCAACATTCCCAAACTACATCAAACGTACGCATGCACAGATACGTTTTTGACAGCTTTACGGCTACGTCTAAGTATTTTTCCCAATCTCCCTAATATTAATAATGCTATGTCTAGATCGTTCGTTCTACACCGCAATCGGCTCACTTTGCCGTTGTCCGTCTTTTTTAAGTTTACATATCTGGACGGCCGTTTTATTACGTCTACCGCTTCACGTCATATTACGGCCGCTAGATATCGGCACCGCTTTCTTAGCTTCTAGTCCCCATAGAAGCGTACAATGTTCTATAACTTAAGGCCCAACTATAATGCACGTAAGAAACGCACGTCAGCTGACGGGCGTAAATATCAAACTTTCGTCAAACGTATAATGGTTTATGTATATGGAAAGTTTTCACAAATTTCAAATTATTAAAATGCATAAATATTATTCATTGACTATAAAAAACGTGGCTATTAATCTTTGCATATTAAAAATAATCATGTTTATTTTCAATTATAATAAGTTTCTCATCAAAATCACTCACAAATCACTGAAGCACAACATTTTTCATACTATTTCTTGTTTGAAACCCACAAAACAACAGCAACAAAAATCAGCTGTCATCAATTTAACTAGAAATTCTCACAAAACGTACGTTAAGCACGGTTCCTTTCGCATTTTTACGTTTAACGAAACTTAACGAAACAAAATATGACCGACGTAAGTCCAATATAGCCGAACCCATTAATATCCATTAGTTTTCTTTAATACTTTAAAAAATATTTTTTTAAATATTCCAAATTGAAACAGCTTAAAATTAAAGCAAAAAAACACGCAGGTTTATATCCTCACTTGGTATGCCAGATGCAAATGGGACAGTGCATATTCATGGCGCCTAAAACCGGTTTTATAGATGAGAGAGGGAAGGGAGCGGAAGAACTTAACGAAACATTTTTCACGCAAAACCAAACACGTGAAAACTAGCACACATATAAAAAGTTACTTCTATCTCTTGCATTCTTTAGCTCTGTTTTTCTCTAACAAGTAAATTTCATCTATCAAGTATACTTGAAGTCAGGACGAGTTTACAAGCATATTTTGTTACTTGAAAACTACTTCAAGTATACTTCGAGAAAGCATGTAAACGTAGTATATTACAAAATGGTCGGATTGCATTGTCACGCGAACTATGCGTATGTGCAAAATTTGAAATTGATCGGTTATGTTTTCTACTTTTTGCTCTATTATAGGTACATATTCTGCCATTTTGTTGTTTCTAATTGTATTCTACCTGTCATGCCCTTTCATTTGATACCCATGTCGCAGGTCGGGGAACGCAAAAGCAAAAATCGGCCGCCATCTTGGAACCGCAATCTTGATTTTTTTACAAAATGTTCAAGCAAACTACGCATATGTGAAAAATTTGAAGTTTATCGGTTATATTTTCTACCTTTTAGTCTATTACATGTCTTCCGCCATTTTTTGTGGCCGCCATTTTAAATTTAAATTGACGTCACACAAATTACTGTATTATAATCGTCATACCCTTTCATTTGATACCCATATTGAGGGGGTTGTGAACAAAAAGGTAATCCGCCATTTTGAATTTGGAATCACGCCACACAACTAATTGTATTCTACCTGTCATGCCCTGCCTTTTGATACCCATGCCGGTGGCTCGGGGACACAATTGCAAAAATCGGCCGCCATTTTGGAACCGCCATCTTGATTTTTTTACAAAATGGTCAGATTGAATTGTCAGGCGAACTATGCGTATGTGCAAAATTTGAAGTTGATCGGGTATATTCTCTGCTTTTTAGTCTATTATATGTAGATATTCTTCCGCCATTTTGTCTTGGCCGCCATAAAAAATTTAATTGTTAATGCTAATTGTATTCTACCTGTCATACCCTTTCATTTGCTACCCATGTCGGGGGTCGGCGAACACAAATGCAAAAATCGGGCGAGATCTTGGAACCGCTATCTTTATTTTTTTACGAAATGGTCACGTTGCATTGTGAAGCAAACTACGCATATGTGCAAAATTTGAACTTGATCGGTTATATATTTTCTAATTTTTAGTCGATTATAATATGTCTTCGGCCATTTTGTGTTGGCCGCCATTTTGAATTAGGAATGACGCTACACCGCTAATTGTATTCTACCTGTCATGTCCTTTCATTTGATTCCCATGTCGGGGTCGGGGAACATAAATGCAAAAATCGGCCGCCATTTTTAGCCCGCCATCTTGATTTTTGTACAAAATGGTCAGGTTGTTAAGCAAACTACGCATATGTGCAAAATTTGAACTTAATCGGTTAAATTTTCTACTTTTTAGTCTATTATATGTCTTCCGCCATTTTGTGTTGGCGCCATTTTGAATGACGCTACACTACTAATTGTATTCTACCTGTCATGCCCTTTCATTTGATACCCATGTCGGGGGTCGGGGAACACAAATCCAAAAAGCGGCCGCCATTTTGGAACCGCCATCTTGATTCTTTTACAAAATGGTCAGACTGTTGTTACACGCGAGCTACACATATGTGCAAAATTTGAAGTTGATCGGTTATATGGAAGTGGGTCAAAATCAAGTGGAAGGTTTTTTTTTGTTAACGGGTTTTTTTTTTGTTAACGCTTTGATTTTACTCCCCATCTATTTTTCATACCGGGCTCTATATATGAAACGTTTCTTAAGGAGTAAACTCCAAAAACGAGCGGAGAGGACGGAACGGATTGGTTTTGTTTGAGCCTTTTTAACCGATAAGAAATCGTATAAAAACTATTTGAGGATGGATGAACCCACACTAAAAAAAATTGAAGGAAATTGAAATTGAAACCACGTCTGGAACGAAAATGTTAGTCCAACTTTTAGTTGACTTCGAGTGAAATTACACGGCCATTCACTTGAGACTCACGTCAAACCTGTCTGTGTATAATTTGAGTATTACACGATGCACCTAATTTTCACCCTCTTTTCCGTGTAACGATTTTATTGTCTATGTGGTTGTGTACAAAGCAACAAAAATTCTCATATTTTTCGCAGCCCCAGAGAACAAAATTATGCTTGTGTTAGTGTAATTTGCTGTGATACCGAAAACATTTTTGGATTTACAAGTGAGGCTAAACACAAACCCTTCCCTGCGCCCCCTTTACTGTGTTTCCATGCAGAGTTTATCCTGAATTTACTCAGATTAAGCGCCCATGTACTGTGTTTCCATGCAGAGTTTATCCTGAGTTTACTCAGATTAAGCGCCCATGGAAACGGGGATTGAGTAAAGTCTCGTTAAATCCAAGTAAACTCAACGAAGCCAGTCCGATTAAGCCTGGTTTTGCATATGTGTGTGTTTCACTATCCTTTACTGCACATATACCAACGGCGAGGCAATGTAAAATTAATTATCTGTCACTTTAACCCAGAACCGTCATGGAAACAGCATCGAGTGATCTTGAGAGAAAAAGCTTTCTGTTTGCTTAACGAAAACTCTACCCTGGCTCATGGAAACACAGTAATGGAAACGGGGATTGAGTAAAGTCTCGTTAAATCCAAGTAAACTCAACGAAGCCAGTCCGATTAAGCCGGGTTTTGCATATGTGTGTGTTTCAGTATCCTTTACTGCACATATACCAACGGCGAGGCAATGTAAAATTAATTATCTGTCACTTTAACCCAGAACCGTCATGGAAACAGCATCGAGTGATCTTGAGAGAAAAAGCTTTCTGTTTGCTTAACGAAAACTCTACCCTGGCTCATGGAAACACATACTGTGTTTCCATGAGCCAGGGTAGAGTTTTCGTTAAGTAAACAGAAAGCTTTTTCTCACAAGATCACTCGATGCTGTTTCCATGACGGTTCTGGGTTAAAGTGACAGATAATTAATTTTACATTGCGTCGCCGTTGGTATATGTGCAGTAAACGATACTGAAACACACACATATGCAAAACCCGGCTTAATCGGACTGGCTTCGTTAAGTTTACTTGGATTTAACGACACTTT
This sequence comes from Thereva nobilitata, assembly GCA_963855945.1. Lineage (NCBI taxonomy): Eukaryota > Metazoa > Arthropoda > Insecta > Diptera > Therevidae > Thereva > Thereva nobilitata. Next base: position 52,300,786 of record OY979697.1, on the reverse strand, counting down.
ACTCAATCCCCGTTTCCATGGGCGCTTAATCTGAGTAAACTCAGGATAAACTCTGCATGGAAACACAGTAACAGTTCTTGTCTAAAAAAACCGGTTTATTGGAAATATTGGAAAGTGAGTCTGGGAAAGTGATAGGCCGTGTAAAGGCCCAAACATATAGCAGAAACGAAAACGATCCGAAACGAAAAGAATGAAATAAATCGTATGAAAATGTATGAACTCGGTTATATAAACGAACAGAACCGAATCAGAACGAATGATATAAATTTATTTCATTTCGGTATTCGTTTCAGCTATTCAGCCCGTTACTTTGACAGTTCGACAGACAGTTTGTTTTCGAATTTAAAGAAGTTGAAAGAACGAAAAAGAAGTTATTTTAAAAGAATGCAGTCAATACGAGGTGAAAAAATTTAAATTATGATTTCTCGACATCCGCCATAAATTATATCAATTGTATAATATATATATTTATCGAAAATAAAAAACTCTTCTACTCAATGCAAAACTTGTCAACAAATGTCAAGAACCGATTCGCTCAGGTACCTATATAATCGCTATCATTTTCAAGTTCATTTCGTTTTCGTTTCGGTTTCTTTTCATTTCTGCTATATGTTTGGGCCTTAATTTGGCTCTTCAACTTTCGAATTACGACAACTCTCTTTCTAAAGGCTGGAGTACAATGGGCGCGTTTAGGGCGAAGTTAATTTAACTGAGCTAGGCAAGTTAACAACGGCATAAACAGCAATTTTTTTAGCGCTGTTAGCTAACTTATTTCTGCTTTTTGGCTTAGCTAAAATTTAACACAGCCAAAATGAATTGACGTTTGCTTGTAATTTTTTGTTGTAAGCAAATAATTTAGAAATATTTCAATACAGAATGAAGATTTTATTATTATTATTCATTTTTTAGCTTTTTATTATTTGTAAAATGGGAAATGATATTATTTTTGCCTGCTATTAGCTGTAAAATGAGAATTGTCAAATGGCATGCTAGAAACGGTGCTAAGTTAACAGCGCTAATTTAACAGAGTTAAAATAACTCGGGCCTAAACGCGCCCAATGATTCCGTTCCGAACCGCACCGTAAGCTACCGTTCCGTGGAGTTGGATAACTGGCTACAATACAGCCTATTCATTCCGTTTTTGACAACTATAAAGTTTAAAAGAAGTGAGTGCAGAAATAATAAAATGTTGTGTCCAAATAGAATTTATTTTTTTTATCAAAAATTTCCGGATATGTTTTTACTAATTCAATTAATTTTTCGTGTTCCTTCTTTATGTTTTAAATTACCGATCACCAAATGACACCAAATGAGTTTATGTCTTCCGACCTTTTCGTAAAAAGATGAAATTTACTCATCTTTTCAATTCCGCACCGTTCCGAATCGTCCATTGTAGTCACCCTTCCGTTTCCACGAACACTTCCAATGAAAATTCTAACAATCCGACTTTTGACATTTATACGAAACGGTACGGAACGGAATCATTCTACTCCAGCCTTAACTCTACATGCGAGCGAAAGAGAAAGAACTTCCTAATTTCGAATAGTAGAATGAAATATTGAACGTGTAGACATGCCCTAAAACAACAGCACGGGTAACACTGCGTCTACACATTCCATATTTTTCGCCATCGACTTTGCCATATTTTATGGCTTGAGCTGTCAAATGTTATGGTGTTGGGCAATTCATGGCATGAATTTTCATGGAAAAAATGGCACATTTTCACAAATGTTATCGAGATCGAGACAAAAATATTTTCAGAATTATAAACATGCGTACATGTATTCACACCGAATAATACTAAATTTTAAACTTTCCGCCATAGTTGTGTGAACAAACGTCAAATTATGGCCAAATTCATGGCAGATTTGATGGCCGGCCATAATGGCTTTCCAGCGAGTTTGCCATAAGATCTGCCATCAAATATGGCAAACTTTCAGGGTCTACACGGTCCATGCCATATGGAAATGGCCATGGCCATGGGTAGTGTAGACCATAGAAATATAAACTAGTTTATATTTCTATGGTGTAGACGCTGTGTAAGGAGTTAAAACTACGTGTCATGGAGAATATACAAAAAACTCTTAGGGGGAAAATGACAGGAAATGGATGGGTAGAAAAAACTAAACTTCTAGTTCAATTTTGGCCACAGATATCACCTTTGTCCGATGTACCCCACATGAAATTAATAAAAATTCATTGGAAACATCAAAAATTGATTAATTTCGAATAATCGCATTGATATAAATTGAATTTAGAAGCTGGTAAATAGCTGTAAGCTGGTAAACGTAAATATATTAGTAATAAACGAACTTTGCCATGAACCGGATAAATACAATCGGCCATGTTTTTTGGGGTACATTTGACTGCAGTGCCACCAATAATCAAACGAAAATTGACAACACGGAGCTTTATCTCTTTGTATAGCCTCCGTGCTACGTGTTGTCAATTTTCGTTTGATTAATGGTGGCCCTGCAGTCAAATGTATCCCAAAAAACGTGGCCGATTGTATTTATCCGGTTCATGGCCAAGTTCGTTTATTACTAATATATTTTATGTTTACCAGCTTACAGGTGCTTACCAGCTTCTAAATTCAATTTATATCAATGCGAATCTTCGTAATTAATCAATTTTTGATGTTTCCAATGAATTTTTATTAATTTCATGTGTGGTACATCGGACAAAGGTGACATCTGTGGCCAAAAATGAACTAGAAGTTTAGTTTCTTCTACCCATCAATTTCCTGTCATTTTCCCCATAAGAGTTTTACCTTCTTTACGTATTTTGTGTATTTTCTTTATAAAATATGTTTTTAAACACATGAACAAAACTGTCCAAAAGCGAAAGACATCTATTGTTAAGTAGTTAAAGCTTTGAAAAACCTGGTAGAAATTTAATGCATATCGCTAGAAAAATGCGTTAATCCAATTTTCAGCTGAAGAGTTCAAATTGAATCCTAATTTGCCATTCCGCCCTGTAAACGTAGGTTGATCGAAAAAATCCATTTTCGTGTAGAATAACAGAAATGTAACATATACGCTTGGGTGCCTTCCATTTAGACACAGTGGGTGCCTTCCATTTAGACACAGAAAGAGTGAAATTACACGGCCATTCACTTGGGACTCACGTCAAACCTGTCTGTGTATGATTTGAGTATTACACAAAGCCTTCTACATTTACAAGCCATGCACAACGAAATCTCACACTCACATTCAAAGAAAATGGGACTTCAATTTATCTGACAGAATGGACTTCAGTGAGAATGGACTTCAATTTAGCTGTGAGAAAAGCAATTTTTTAACTTAGTTTTTGCAATAAAAAGTGGTAAAATATTGTATTTTATCTGTTTTTACTGCACACGGATTATCAGTGATAAGTTATTTAGTGATCTGAGTTTATAAATTAAAAAAAATTGAGTGGTTAAGTGTATTTTAAGAGTGTTAATTGATTAGGTGACATTTTTGTTTACATTCGCGGTGGTTTTTTCGTGTTAATTTAGGGAAAAAATGTTGAATTTGTGTAGTAATGGAATTAAAAATGAATTTAAAGTAGTTAAAAATTATTATAGAAGAGTTATTAAAAACATAAGTGCAAGTACTACCACACAAAATGAATAACAATAACTTTTTCACTTTTCCTTCACATTTTTCTGCACTTATGTTTTTAATAACTATTCTATAATAAACTTTAATCACTTAAAAAGCACCTTTTATTTTATTTCTACACAAATTCAACATTTTTTCCCTAAATTAACACGAAAAAACCACCGCGAATGTAAACAAAAATGTCACCTAATCAATTAACACTCTAAAAATACACTTAACCACTCACTTCTTTTTAATTTTTTTTATTAAATCACTAAAGCACTAATCACTGATAATCCATGTGCACCAAAAAGTGATAATATACATTATTTTACCACTTTTAAGTGCAAAAACAAAGTTAAAAAATTGTTTCGTACGGCTTCGGCAATGTTAATTCCACAATTTTAGCACTTCATACACATACATGCACATACCTGGGGCATGGCTTGTAAATGTAGAAGGCTTTGGTATTACACGATTCACCTATTTTGCAGCCTCTTTTCCGTGTAACGATTCAATTGTCTATGTGGTTGTGTACAAAGCAACAAAAATTCTCATAATTTTAGCAGCCCCAGAGTACAAAGTTATGCTTGTGTTAGTGTAATTTGCTGTTAGACCGAGAAATTTTTTGGATTCACAAATGAGCCCAACCAAGGGCCTCGTAAGTACAGGCCTGGAAGCAGACTTTTTGGTTGTGTCTGTGCGGGGCCAAAATAGTCTGACACTTGTGGAATTAACATGGCCGAAGCCGTACGAAGCAATTTTTTAACTTTGCTTTTGGAATAAAAAGTGGTAAAATAATGTATTTTATCACTTTTTAGTGCACACGGATTATCAGTGATAAGTTATTTAGTGATCTGAGTCCATAAATTAAAAAAAAATTAGTGGTTAAGTGTATTTTAAGAGTGTTAATTGATTAGGTGACCATTTTTGTTTACAATCGCGGTGGTTTTTTCGTGTTAATTTAGGGAAAAGGTGTTGAATTTGTGTAGTAATGGAATTAAAAGTGAATTTAAAGTAGTTAAAAATTATTATAGAAGAGTTATTAAAAACATAAGTGCAAGTACTACCACACAACATGAATAACAATAACTTTTTCACTTTTCCTTCACATTTTTCTGCACTTATGTTTTTAATACCTATCCTATAATAATCTTTAATCACTTAAAAAGCACTTTTTATTATGTTACTACACAAATTCAACATTTTTTCCCTAAATTAACACGAAAAAACCACCGCGAATGTAAACAAAAATGGTCACCTAATCAATTAACACTCTTAAAATACACTTAATCACTCACTTCATTTTAATTTTTTTTATTAAATCACTAAAGCACTAATCACTGATAATCCATGTGCACCAAAAAGTGATAATATACTATATTTTACCACTTTTTAGTGCAAAAACAAACTTAAAAAATTGCTTTTTATGGCTTCGGCCATGTTAATTCCACAACTGTCAGAAATTTTTGGCCACTTTTCAGCTATGTTAGTATTAGTTGGCCTGGCTGCTTCCAGGCCTGTACTTACGAGGGCTTGGCCCAACCCATGCACTTCCCTGCGGCCCCTTGTCTAAAAAACCTATTGATTGGAAATATTGGAAAGTGAGTCAGGGAAAGTGATAGGCCGTGTAATTTGGCTCAAAGACAATTGTGTCCGACACAGCGTGTCGCTCTGTGTCGTTCTGTGTAAGCCCAAATGGAACACATAAGTTCATGAAAAATCCGCCACGGCGCACTTTCCTCGTTTTTATTTTTGTTTAGCAAGTAAATCGTAAATTTTATGTTGATAATTTATTTAAATTAAATACCCGACATCTTATAAATGCTGAGAATCTTAAAAATGAAACAATATTGTTGTAATTATAAATTAACGATCACATTTCAATTGGCGAGGGTTGGTAGCATTGTCTTAGTTGTGCCCGGCTGTGTCTAGCTGTGTTGTTGATGGAACACTTCTGTGTCAGACACAGTGTAACACTGTGTGTCTCTGTGTCTAAATGAGCCAAATTACACGGCCTATCACTTTCCCAGACTCACTTTCCAATATTTCCAATAAACCGGTTTTTTAGCCAAGGAGGCGCAGGGAAGGGTATGTGTTGAGCCTCACTTGTAAATCCAAAAATGTTTTCGGTCTCACAGCAAATTACACTAACACAAGCATAATTTTGTTCTCTGAGACCAAGCCCCTCGTAAGTACAGGCCTGGAAGCAGACAGGCCAACTAATACTAACATAGCTGAAAAGTGGCCAAAAATTTCTGACAGTTGTGGAATTAACATGGCCGAAGCCATAAGAAGCAATTTTTGAACATTGTTTTTGCACTAAAAAGTGGTAAAATAATGTATATTTTCACTTTTTGGTGCACATGGATTATCAGTGATTAGTGCTTTAGTGATTTAATAAAAAAAATTAAAATGAAGTGAGTGGTTAAGTGTATTTTAAGAGTTAATTGATTAGGTGACCATTTTTGTTTACATTCGCGGTGGTTTTTTCGTGTTAATTTAGGGAAAAAATGTTGAATTTGTGTAGTAACATAATAAAAAGTGCTTTTTAAGTGATTAAAGATTATTATAGGATAGTTATTAAAAACATAAGTGCAGAAAAATGTGAAGGAAAAGTGAAAAAGTTATTGTTATTCATGTTGTGTGGTAGTACTTGCACTTATGTTTTTAATAACTCTTCTATAATAATTTTTAACTACTTTAAATTCACTTTTAATTCCATTACTACAAAAATTCAACACTTTTTCCCTAAATTAACACGAAAAAACCACCGCGATTGTAAACAAAAATGGTCACCTAATCAATTAACACTCTTAAAATCCACTTAACCACTAATTTTTTTTTACTTTATGGACTCAGATCACTAAATAACTTATCACTGATAATCCGTGTGCACTAAAAAGTGATAAAATACATTATTTTACCACTTTTTATTCCAAAAGCAAAGTTAAAAAATTGCTTCGTACGGCTTCGGCCATGTTAATTCCACAAGTGTCAGACTATTTTGGCCCCGCACAGACACAACCAAAAAGTCTGCTTCCAGGCCTGTACTTACGAGGGCCTTGCTCAAAGACTCAAAGCCTTCTACATTTACAAGCCATGCCACAGGTATGTGCATGTATGTGTATGAAGAGCCAAAATTTTTTGAATTAACATTGCCGAAGCCGTACGAAACAATTTTTTAACTTTGTTTTTGCACTTAAAAGTGGTAAAATAATGTATATTATCACTTTTTGGTGCACATGGATTATCAGTGATTAGTGCTTTAGTGATTTAATATAAAAAATTAAAAAGAAGTGAGTGATTAAGTGTATTTTAAGAGTGTTAATTGATTAGGTGACCATTTTTGTTTACATTCGCGGTGGTTTTTTCGTGTTAATTTAGGGAAAAAATGTTGAATTTGTGTAGTAATATAATAAAAAGTGCTTTGAAAGTGATTAAAGACTGTTGTAGAATAGTTTTTAAAAACATAAGTGCAGAAAAATGCGAAGGAAAAATGAAAAAGCTATTGTTATTTATGTTGTGTTGTAGTACTTGCACTTATGTTTTTAATAACTCTTCTATAATAATTTTTAACTACTTTAAATTCACTTTTAATTCCATTACTACACAAATTCAACATTTTTTCCCTAAATTAACACGAAAAAACCACCGCGAATGTAAACAAAAACGTGACCTAATCAATTAACACTCTTAAAATACACTTAACCACTAATTTTTTTTTAATTTATGGAGTCAGATCACTAAATAACTTATCACTGATAATCCGCGTGCACTAAAAAGTGATAAAATACAATATTTTACCACTTTTTATTCCAAAAACTAAGTTAAAAAATTGCTTTTCTCACAGCTAAATTGAAGTCCATTCTGACTGAAGTCCATTCTGACAGATAAATTGAAGAGCCATTTTCTTTGAATGAGAGTGTGAGATTTCGTAGGGCATGGCTTGTAAATGTAGAAGGCTTTGCTCAGACTGCGAAAAATATGAGAATTTTTGTTGCTTTGTACACAACCACATAGACAATAGAATCGTTACACGGAAAAGAGGCTGAAAATTAGGTGCTTCGTGTAATACTCAAATCATACACAGACAGGTTTGACGTGAGTCTCAAGTGAATGGCCGTGTAATTTCACTCAATGGAAGGCACACAGTGTTACACTGTGTCCGACCCAGAAGTGTTCCATCAACGACACAGCCGGGCACAACTAAGACAATGCTACCAACCCTCGCCAATTGAAATGTGATCGTTAATTTATAATTACAACAATATTGTTTCATTTTTAAGATTCGCAGCATTTATAAGATGTCGGGTAATTAATTTAAAGAAATTATCAACATAAAATTTACGATTTACTTGCCAAACAAAAATAAAAACGAGGAAAGTGCGCCGTGGCGGATTTTTCATGAACTTATGTGTTCCATTTGGGCTTACACAGAACGACACAGAGCGACACGCTCTGTCGGACACAATTGTCTTTCTGTGTCTAAATGGAAATCACCCAATTACTGTGTTTCCATGAGCCAGGGTAGAGTTTTCGTTCAGTAAAAAGAAAGCTTTTTCTCTCAAGATCACTCGATGCTGTTTCCATGACGGTTCTGGGTTAAAGTGACAGATAATTAATTTTACATTGCCTCGCTGTTGGTATGTGTGCAGTAAAGGATACTGAAACACACACATATGCAAAACCCGGCTTAATCGGACTGGCTTCGTTGAGTTTACTTGGATTTAACGAGACTTTACTCAATCCCCGTTTCCATGGACTGTGTTTCCATGAGCCAGGGTAGAGTTTTCGTTAAGTAAACAGAAAGCTTTTTCTCTCAAGATCACTCGATGCTGTTTCCATGACGGTTCTGGGTTAAAGTGAAAGATAATTTATTTTACATTTCGTCGCCGTTGGTATATGTGCAGTAAAGGATACTGAAACACACACACATACACAACACCCGGCTTAATCGGACTGGCTTCGTTGAGTTTACTTGGATTTGACGACACTTTACTCAATCCCCGTTTCCATGGGCGCTAATCTGAGTAAACTCAGGATAAACTCTGCATGGAAACACAGTAATGGGCGCTTAATCTGAGTAAACTCAGGATAAAAGCCCAAAACAGAATGAATGCAGAAACTTCGACTTTTACTTCACCGTTGCAGTAAAATCGACTTTGCTGCACAGCGCTAACACATTCATTTCAGAACTTCAAAGTCGATAATTTGACAGATAGAATTTACAATTGCGATCACCATTTAATAACATAACAAAAATTATAAATTTTAAAAAATTTACCAATTTTTTTTTATTGTATGCGACTTTTACGTATATTACCTGCAATTATTAAATTTTGCATACAATAAACTCAATCAATTTAAATTTTCTAATTTGGCTACAGTGGCAAAATAGAAATGTTGTGTTGGTAGTTCTGCAACTTTTGCAGCAGCTTTTAAAATTTTCAAAGTCGAAGTCGGCGCAAAGTTTACTGCAATGCTTACTGCATTGATTCTGTTAACTGAACGTGAGTACTATAGAAAATGTATGAAACTGTCAAAATGCAAAGTTGAAGTCGAAGTTTCTGCATTCATTCTGTTTTGGGCTAAACTCTGCATGGAAACACAGGGTGCCTTCCATTTAGACACAGAGAGACACAGTGTTACACTGTGTCCGACACAGAAGTGTTCCATCAACGACACAGCTAGACACAGCCGGGCACAACTAAGACAATGCTACCAACCCTCGCCAATTGAAATGTGATCGTTAATTTATAATTACAACAATATTGTTTCATTTTTAAGATACCCAGCATTTATAAGTTGTCGGGTAATTAATTTAAAGAAATTATCAACATAAAATTTACGATTTACTTGCCAAACAAAAATAAAAACGAGGAAAATGCGCCGTGGCGGATTTTTCATGAACTTATGTGTTCCATTTGGGCTTACACAGAACGACACAGAGCGACACGCTGTGTCGGACACAATTGTCTTTCTGTGTCTAAATGGAAGGCACCCACAGTAAATGTGTAGTTTTGAGAAAGAGTAACTGCGCGGTTCTTTCTACACGTATTCAATAATAATAGGTGTGTTCGATGACTGCTCCATCTCAAGCTGGAGCAGAAAAAATCAGCAATTTGCGTTCATTGAGACTTTTTGACAGTTCTTTTCTGCTCACAATTTCTCTGCTCTGTGTTTTTTGAGCCTGCTCTGGGTTGAGAATTCTCACTTTTTCTGCTCCATCAAATTTGTAGGAGCAGGCAGAGCAGCAAAATTCTTCTTCTTTTTCTTTTGACAATTGTAAAATCGAAAACATGAAAAATCGGAAAATTGATTTATGAATGATTTATTCGGAAAATACTTGGAAATATGAAAACTTAAACATTAATATTTATAAAAATAACATTTCGATATTGTTCAGTTGTATTTATTAGCATATATTTCTTCTTCTAAAATTGTCATTCGTATCTAACCTCTAAAAACGGAATTTAGAGCAAAGTTGAGCAGAAAAGGGTTTTTTGAGATTGTTGCTATTTTGATTTTTTTCTGCTCTGACATCAATTTGGCAGCTGCTCCCAACTGGGCTGCTCTGCTCTGCTCTGAACTTTTTAAGCAGTCATCGAACACACTTAATGAACACGTCAATTCAGTGACAGCATGTTTTCCTCTGTATTGTTGACATGACTAGTGGATTAGTATGTGGTGTATCGTATCGAGGCACAAATAAAGAATTATTAAATTATTATAAATAGCAGTAAAAAGTGTAGATTAAAGTGTTGTTCCAAAATTCATATTAAATTTGTAAACGTAAATAAAAAAATTAATAAATATCGGCGTGAACTAGAAAGTAAAATTTTGTTTCTTTGAAACTTCTGCGTGACGGCTGCATAGAACAAGCTAAAAATTTAATTACAGGTCTGTATAGTGCTGAAGTATGGACCAACAAAAGGACTTATTTTTATTTTTGAATTGTGAGTTGACTAAAAAAAAAAAGTAAAAAATTAAACTCAGTTCTATCATAGTCAGAAGCCCATTGTGCGAAAAATTTCGGTTCTATAGGGAAATGGACAAAGTCTGTGTGTAGTGCAGTTTATTTGGGCGTAGTTGCATATTACCTTTCTCAATTTTATAGATAATATTTGTTAATGTATTGCGGAATATTTTTTAAATGTAAAAATCAGGCAGTTCTGATATTTGTATTCTGTATTACCAATGCCTGAAACTTTATAATTTTTAAGCTGTGTTTTGAAGAGACATTGGCCGGGTTTATGCCGAGGACACTTTGGAATGTGTGAAACGGAGCTTCCAACTTGGCTATCGTTTTAACCGAAACGTTTGACGATTATTATCACACGTTTGACATTTCTCATCAGTAATGGTGGGACCACACTACGCGGTCTTGGGTCGTACGCGCTTTTGCCTTTTTTTTCATATAGAGTTTTATGACTTTTTTACGACTTTTTTATGGCTTTGCCCATGGTAAAGGTCGTGCGGCACAACAACGCGGACAAAAGGCTGTGCTTAAAAAGGTACATTGTGCGTCCACACACTGGGTGCCTTCCATTTAGACACAGAAAGACAATTGTGTCCGACACAGCGTGTCGCTCTGTGTCGTTCTGTGTAAGCCCAAATGGAACACATAAGTTCATGAAAAATCCGCCATGGCGCACTTTCCTCGTTTTTATTTTTGTTTGGCAAGTAAATCGTAAATTTTATGTTGATAATTTCTTTAAATTAATTACCCGACATCTTATAAATGCTGGGAATCTTAAAAATGAAACAATATTGTTGTAATTATAAATTAACGATCACATTTCAATTGGCGAGGGTTGGTAGCATTGTCTTAGTTGTGCCCGGCTGTGTCTAGCTGTGTCGTTGATGGAACACTTCTGTGTCGGACACAGTGTAACACTGTGTCTCTCTGTGTCTAAATGGAAGACACCCACTATGAGCTTTTCAAAAGCGCGTACGCCGTTTCAAATGAGAATTGATTTTTTCTCACTAAAGGCCCATTCAGATGCAGCAGCAGCAGCGGCAGCAAGCTTAGTTTTACTAGCAATGGGCATATTCACACGCTGCCATAATTGTGGTGAGTAAAACCGGTTTTATTCAACTCCTAGCAACTCAGACGGGGCGTAAATGAGTGTAGTAAATTTGAATGCTATACAAGAACCTTTAAATGTATTGCAGATGAAATTTACTTGTTAGAGAAAAACAGAGCTAAAGAATGCAAGAGATAGAAGTAACTTTTTATATGTGTGCCAGTTTTCACGCGTTTGCTTTTGCGTGAAAAATGTTTCGTTAAGTTCTTCCGCTCCCTTCCCTCTCTCATCTATAAAACCGGTTTTAGGCGCCATGAATGTGCACTGTGTGAATAGGCCCAATCGCTGCTGCTTTAGTTGTCAAGTGTCCGCCATTAGCCAATAGGAACTGTTTGCTGCCGCTGCTGCTGCTGCATCTGAATGGGCCTTTTATGATTCAGAAAATTAAAAGATCACGCGCGCTTTTGGCTGGCCGTACGACCAAAAGCGCGAGGATTCTAAGACCGCGTAGTGAGGACGGGCCTTAAGACGGTGATTACACTGTTCGTTCCTACGTAAGTTCCTCACGAGCTTTTTGGATGAACGGGGAAGTGGAGATGATGAAGGGCGTCATCTCCACTTCCCTGTGTATCGAAAAACTCGTGAGGAACGTACGTAGGAACGAACAGTGTAATCACCGTCTAATAAATCTTTGTGAAATAACTGAGAAAATATTAATAAATTATCAATAATTGAGGCGCGCAAAAAGTTTTTTATATTGGAAACAGTTACAAAATAAACGTAATAATTATTTATATGTTACACTTTTTCACTTTGTTTACGTCGTTTGACATTTTCAGAAAGTCTAAAGTGTTTATACCGTAACTTCCCGGCAGTACCACAAATTTGGTTACGCTAAAAAGCAGATCCACTTTTGCAGGTTGCGCCGAAAATTCTTGTCGTATATGCCGCTTCCAAGATGTCAGGCAACACCAAAGTGTCCGCGGCATAAACCCGGCCGTCGGGTCGAGATTGTGGTGTGGGGAAATTGTACCTACACCTCAGCGAAGTCATGTAAAAAAACCTACATACTTAGTTTGAACATGATTTTATATTAAACAGAAAGAATGATAATTCTCGATCTAACCAAGTCCAGATTGACAAAAATCATACAAACCATATATCTTACATTTAGATAGGCAATATTTGAAGAGGCAAGTGTTAATTAATATCAATTAAAATGTCAGTATTTTACGTGTGTTTTCAAAGACTCATAATGTACTCGTAGTTCTTTATACTAACTTAATGAACGAACCTTTGAAAACGGTCATTCTCCAACTCCTTTGTCATTTGCCAAAAGCACTATTTGTAGCATAAATAGGTTAAGTATAAAACGTGCTACCGGCTTGTTTTGTCCTTATTTTTCTAAACCTTGAATTTTATAACAGATCTATCACAATTGTATCAACTATGTCCTTTCACCCTTTTTCGATACTGTAAATAGGAATTTATAGTCATTTAGGAAACATTCAATTGTTTAAGTACATAGGTATATAATAAATTTACATGGACTTTTAACTAGGACCAAACTATAATCAGGCCTATTTTGAACTCCGATGGAATTTTCTTACAATCGTATGTAACCCCCCCCCCCCCCCGAGATGGCCATAGCCACCCCAGGAAAAAACCAACCAACCTAGCCTGGATGTTCAAACCTCGCCACCCGCTCTCAGGCCCGCCACAACACCTTGCGGGGCCCGGGGCTAAAATATGTTTTGGGGTCCTTTAAGGATTTTGAAATACCTAAAAAAATTGGACTAAAAAAAGTGTGGTAACGTAAGTTCATTCAGGGGATTAAATATATGTAGATACCGAATGGTCGGTTCTTTATTCGCGGATGAACATAGCGCACATAGTACAACGTAGAATGGAACAGTTCTTATGTAAACAGGCCCTTGTGCTTATCACTGGGGCTCAGTACTCCAATCAATCCAGAAGCTATACCAGAGGGAAAAATTCGAAGCACTACTAAGGGAAGCGAATTCGAAGCGCTGTTTATATGTTCCCATTGGATCTTTAAGGAACTGTATGGAACGAAGAAAACGCTTTTAGCAGTCGTGCGCGTATTTCTGGTTCCATGCTATTGTCGGCTGCTACTATTGACACAAGGTAGGTAAATGATTTTACCGCATCAAACTCGTGTTCCTCTACCTTGATGGTGGAACTAATTATGGGTTTGCTTATGTCTTTTATTGTGATACCTATTGCTGTTGCAACTGGTGAACGCGGTTTCAGTAAATTAAAAATGATATAAAATTATCTGAAAACATGTATGTGTCAGTGACGTTTAAATCATTGCATGATATTATTAATAGAATGAGAGCTGGCAAAAAATATAGATTGTGACGTTGTCATCGACGACTGCGGAAATTAAAGCAAGAAAAATGGTGTTTACTATTTAAGTATGATGAGTAGAAGAATCCATATCCATACAAACATAAAATATATTTTAGAGTGCTGCATGCTTGGGTTTCAGGCTCTAGATTAGTACTTGCTTGACAAGTTGATCGCAGGAATATGGCGGTCTTGACTTTTTGGGTTTCACAATAGTTTCAGGGCCCCTAGGCGATTAGTACGCAGGGATTTGGGGTTTTCACTTTTTGGTTTCAATCTATTCTCGGGGCCCCATCTGGCCGGGGCCCCGGGCAATTCGTCCCAGTTGCCCCACCCTCATTTGTGGCGGGCCTGCCGCTCTATGGAAAACATGAAAAAGTATTGCCCATGGTCGGAGATTTTTTTTATTTTATTTATTTATTTATTTATTTATTTATAACAACTACACAATTAAGTACAGAACTTATAAATTTGCGTAGGAAAGAAAAAAAAACAAAACAAGAAAAAGAAGGAAAAATAATAGGTAATAACATAAAAACAAAATTCAAAACTAAATTACAAATTGAAAACTAAATTGAATAGATGGACTCAAATTGGATAATTATCTACATATATATGTTTAAAAAGATGTTTACGGAAACTGGGAATGCTGCTGTTTCTCTTAATATCAATTGGTAACGTGTTCCAAAGTCTGATGGCGTGAATAAAGAATTGCTTTTCAGTAATTCTATGATTAAAATTAGGAATTTGCAAGTTCAGTGTTCTTTGCGAATACGAAAAATTCAATATTGCAAATAAGTAGTCAGGCTTATGGTACAAAATCAGTTTCTTTAAAAAGATAATTGTACGAAAATCTATGTACTTTTGAAGAGTACAACCCAAGACGGAATTTTCATATGCAGAAGTGTGATCAAAACGTCTAAGCATAAAACAATAACGAATCGCTGAATTAAATGCTACATTTAATTTCCTCTGTGTATTGCAGTCTACCGAGCAGAAAATTTCACATCCATAGGTCAAAACAGGAATTATAAGTATTTTTACCAATAGAACACGTGTTGCAACAGGAGTGTAAGATGCGGAAATGGATAATTTCCTAAGTTTCACGTATACCTTAGAAATAAGACTGTTAATATGATTACTCCACGTTAAAGTTTGATTAAAAATAATTCCAAGATTTTTAACAGAGTTTTTATAAGGAAAAGCCGTTGTTGTTCAGATGTACTTATACTTGTTGTTCAGATATACTTTAGGGAGTGTGGACAAATCAAGTGGATTTTTATTAAAAACGATTGCATTGGACTTAGATGGATTGAGATCTAAGTCGTTTTCAACGGCCCATTTAAAGGTATTCTTTAAGTCTATGTTCATAGATCGAGCACCTTCTTCAAGTTGGTCTTTGGACTTACTAATATATAACTGCACATCATCAGCATATAAATGATATCGGCAAAAGGTCAGAGAACTGGTCAGATCATTAATAAACGTTGAAAAGAATAAAGGCCCAAGAATGGATCCTTGGGGAACGCCACTGAAAATATTGACAAAGTCGGACATTTTCTCACCCGAGCATACTCGTTGTCGGCGGTCTGTAAGATAGGATTTTATGAGTTTACAGGCATGGTTAGAAAAGACTCTGTCAAACGCCTTGGAGAAATCCAACAACACCAGCAAAGTGAGTTTTTTGTCTACCATCGCCTGCCGAATATCTTCAGAGATTTTGAGCAGCGCAGAGCTGCAACTATGTTTAGCTCGAAAACCAGATTGATAAGGTGATAGAAAATTATTTTCCTCAATGTATTCCGAAATCTGTTCGTGCATGAGTTTTTCAAACACTTTGGCAAGGAACGGAAGAATGGAAATAGGACGAAAGTCCTGCTTACTTGATTTTTTAGGTATTGGGATAATTTTGGCCAGCTTCCACTTAGTGGGGAAGGTCGAAGACCATATTATGGCATTAAATACATGAGTTAGATATGGCAATATTATTGGTAAGATCATCCTTATGAATTTAGGATTAATGCCGTCAAGCCCCATGGAGTCAGATTTAAGACTTAACACTGCCACATATACTTGTTGCTGGGAAATATTAGTAAAAGAGAACCCATGAAAAGGATCTCTATGAGTGAGACAAGTGTAATAGAACTCCCATCATGTTTCCAAGGGAATGAGCGAACTCATGATTGAGCTCATTTAGGTCCTTGGCCATATCATTGGTTTCCGATTTGCCTACACCAATATCCCTCAAGTTATTCCAAAACTTTTTAGCTGGTAGTTTAACATTAAGCTTACTTCGATAATAGTTGATTTTGGAATAACGAATTTCATAATTAACACGATTACGCAAAATGCGATAAAATTCCCAGCAATCAGTGGTTCGAAAACGTCTCCATCGTTTATAAGCTGAGTTGCGTTGCAATATTAGGGTTTCAATACGTGTTGTAAACCAGGGGCAGCTAGGATTAATTATGCTTCTATTCTTTAACGGTACAAATTTATCGAAGAGGTATTTCACTAAACATTCTAGAAAATTAACTATCATCTAAATTCAAAATTGAATAAATGTAATCCCAGTTCAATTCAGCAGCTTCAGCGAACAAGGAATCATGACTTACATGATAGAAGTCGCGATAGGTAAAAGTGCTTGATCTGCTTTCGTGATTACCAAGATTATAGATTAGAAAAATCAAATCATGTCTGGAAAAGCAAGGAAGAGAGATTTGGTTATTAAACTGTACTGATTTGCGATCATTCACAATAAAAAGGTCCAGAAGTGTGGATGAAGTTTTCGTGAAGTGGGTCGGAATGGAATTCACAACGGCTAAATCAAAGGACCGTAAGAAGTCTTTAAACTGATTAGTTGTTGAACAGTTGGCAAGATAATCCACATTAAAATCGCCACCGATTATTATGTGAGTGTACTGGTGTCCTATTTCCGCAATAACTGCCTCTAAGGGACCCAAATTAGATGTAGAGGGCGGTTTATATACTGTACCAAGCAGGCATTTTTGATTATTGAAGTAAGCGTCAACAAACATATACTCAATTACTGAGTTCACCTCAGATTGAGCCACTAATTTAACATGAGTCGAATTATTTACAAATATGGCAACGCCACCACCAATCCTGCCAACACGATCGTTTCTAAATACTTTGAACCCTTTTAGACTAATTAAGGTATCAGGAATATAATTCCTTAACCAGGTCTCGGAAACACAGATTACGTCGAGCGAAATATTATTGAAAATATACCTAAACTCATCGATCTTGGGGAGAATACTCTGAGCATTAAGGTGACACACTTTCACACCATTACCCCTTTTAGCCATAGAATTAAGCAATATACGGGAATTAAACCCTGAGTTATCAGACGAAGGAACATTAGAATATGTGCTAATCATTATTAGATTTATAATAAAAATTTAAATAAAACCATTCAAAAACAGCAACATAAGTTATCGTACGCATAAAATTCAACAGATTACGCATTGAATATGAGTATAATTTACGGGAAAAATAGATCTTAAAACAGAAATTAATCAAAGCATGAATAGATAAAAAGAGATAATTAAGCCCAAAATTAATAATAGCCAAGATAATTATATAACGAGTAATTAAAAAGAAAAATAGCAAAAAATACATTACAATTAACCTAACTTCAATATTCTTTTAGATCTGCAGTCACCTCAAGTTAATCCAAAGTACCAGATAAGTTATTTAAATCCGCCAAGTTGCGAACGATTATCGATCTTCCTTTAGGCTCAGTACGCACATGAACGCATCCATAAATAGAAAACACCGAAGCAATTTTTTTTGACGCCGAAGTCGCAAGGCTTTCCTGTATATAGAATAGTTGACCTTGGTGAGGCTCTCATGCAAAAATATTCTACTAGAGGAGTCGATTCCTACGTCACGCAAGGTCAGATGAGCAGAAGACTTTTTTTGCTTCTCCACTGCGGCTTTCAGTATAAGATTTTTTTGCCGTCCAGAATCACACTTTATTATAATGGAAGTGTCTACTCCGCTAGATGACTGTTTGGGTTTGATACGGAAAATATTTTTGGCAGTAGGAACTGTCAAGGGAAGCACAGAGGCTCGAGAGTACATTATCAAGATTTTCCCCCGATGACTTGGAAATACCATTTAGCACGATGTCAGTTGCAAGTTGACGACGTTCCAACGAGTCGATACGGTATTCCATATCGTTTACAGTTGAGCGCAACTCTGTGATTTGTCCATGAACTTTTATTTCAAGTGCATTGATCAAGTCTTGATGCACATTTTTGACGATGGCAGCATGTAATTCTTTTAATTGCCGCTGAAAATCTTCCTTTAGACAGTCCATTTGATTTCGCAGGTCTCCTAGCAGAGTTTTGAACTCAAGGTTTTCTTTGGAGCGGATCTGTACGGTTGGAGATGATGTAAATGTTTTCGGCTGCTTTTTGTTTCTCGTCTCAACACCGCTACTTGCCATAGTGAACAATTTGCATGTAAGTCAGTGGGAAACAGTAGAAACAAATATGCACACGCGACGAGCAACAAGTCGTATAAATAAAGAGAGTTTACCGCACAAGGCACAACAGATATAATAAAGATATGATAAACTTGTGGGTGACAAAATTCCGGGTTTAACTGGCGACCTTCATTCTCCGGATCTCAGGATGAACTGATGATTTCATGGAAAAAAAAGTATCTTATTGGCAGGAAAAAAATACTATTATATGCACATCACTAACGCAACGCTATGCCGCAAATGGATTCTACACAACTATTCTATGGATTCTATGTAATAGCGATAAAGTATAGAGAGGGCTGGTACATTCCTACGGTGGCTTAAAGTGCCTATATAGGCGCGAAAAGTGCCATCACCAATGAGTTTGATGGCACCATTTTACACCTTGTCCAGCCAAGCCAATGAGGAACTTGCATCTCTTGAGAAATCCAAGGCATTGGGAGGCTTGTTTGGCATTTGGAATATTTGATCATTCCATCGCAGAGCGTTTGTAGGAATATTATGATTTTTTGACTTTTCGTATACATTTATTGTAATTATATTGGTGGTAGATGATAAAAATGGGCAAACTACCTACAAGTATTAAAATATATCCAATATATCTTCTTCTATATATATAAAATTCGATGTATGTGTGTATGTATGTATGTTCCCATAACCTTCTATAATACAAGCCATGAACAACAGTTGTGTATGTGTTAGTATGTGGTCCGGCTCTGCTATATAGAAGGTTATGGCTCTGATATATAGAAACAAGGTAATGTAAATGGGTTAGCTGTCAGATTTGAGAAAAACAAAAATTGTTTCATCGGTTTTTTATTAAAAATTAATAGTTAAATTGTGAATTAAACAAGATAAATTGCCAATAAATTAACTCGGAAGTGTGTGGAAATTATGTGGAAGTTTGATTTGTTAGAATTGAAACTTTTTTTTTGTTTTCGGAAATGTCTGTTGTATCTAGAAAGGTAAGCAGATTTAATGTGGAAAATAGACATTCAAGAATAAATAAATAGAACTAATAGGTAAATAAACAAACAAGCTCAGGAATCAATAAATTAAACTAATAGCTTGTACAAAATTAGGGCAACAATAACTAAATTTAGTGAAATTTTGCTGGGAAATTGTTATCATCCTAAATTATTTACACATGAAGGATTTAGCATGGGCTTTGAAAGGTAAAACTATTAATTAAAAATACTACTTTCTACTTGAATTTACCAGTTTATAGAGTAGTCAGGAACCAGGGGTTTTAACGCAGATTTTCACGCTTTACAAGTATGTTTATATACATTACATCGAAATTTTCAACGCCTTGCACGTTATAGAGGATATACTAACTTTTCGAGACTTCCAGGGGGTTTTCCCCATTTTCCATAGGTGTTCGCCGCAGAACATTTTTTTTTCTTAAAGTACTCTTCAAAAAGTGCGCTAAAATGTCAGGTTAAAACCCCTGGTTCCTGACTACTCTATAAACTGGTAAATTCAAGTAGAAAGTAGTATTTTTAATTAATAGTTTTACCTTTCAAAGCCCATGCTAAATTCTTCATGTGTAAATAATTTAGGATGATAACAATTTCCCAGCAAATTTCACTAAATTTAGTTATTGTTGCCTTAATTTTGTACAAGCTATTAGTTCAATTTATTGATTCCTGAGCTGGAAATCTTGCACCATAGCTTATTTGTTTGTTTATTTACCTATTAGTTCTATTTATTTATTCTTGAATGTCTATTTTCCACATTAAATCTGTTTACCTTTCTAGATACAACAGACATTTCCGAAAACAAAAAAAAGTTTCACTTCTAACAAATCAAACTTCCACACAATTTCCACACACTTCCGAGTTAATTTATTGACAATTTATCTGGTTTAATTCACAATTTAACTATTAATTTTTAATAAAAAAACCGATAAAACAATTTTTGTTTTTCTCAAATCTGACAGCTAACCATTTACATTACGTTTCTGTATACCGTGACCCGGGACCACTTTTGCGTGTGCATGTATGCGTGTCGAGACGAATCGCATGGCTTGTATTATAGAAGGTTATGGCACAACTCAACGCATACATCGTGAACTCGGTGAGACAAAGCCAGATTCTCTCTCTTCGATAAAGTATGCAGAAGAGAAAAGGAAGGAAAATTGAATCTGCTGTTTTTTTTCATAAATAGTAAATGTGCACTAATACATAAACTTTATCCCCATATAAAATCATAAAATCGTCCGCTGGCTAGTTGTGTGCGAGCGTTTATAAAAATGTTGCATTCTCTCTCTGGTACGCTGACATCGTCATTTGAAGAATGTGTGCATATAGCTGTTCGCCTTTCACTCACTAACCATATCAAGATGAAAGACTTGTTAATATCTAGACTTTGGACTCACCCATAAGTACAGGCCTGGAAGCAGACTTTTTGGTTGTGTCTGTGCGGGGCCAAAATCGTCTGACAGTTGTGGAATTAACATGGCCGAAGCCGTACGAAGCAATTTTTAACTTTAGTTTTGGAATAAAAAGGGGTAAAATATTGTATTTTATCACTTTTAAGTGCACACGGATTATCAGTGATATGTTATTTAGTGATCTGAGTCCATAAATTAAAAAAAAATTAGTGGTTAAGTGTATTCTAGGAGTGTTAACTGATTAGGTGACCATTTTTGTTTACAATTGCGGTGGTTTTTTCGTGTTAATTTAGGGAAAAAGTGTTGAATTTGTGTAGTAATGGAATTAAAAGTGAATTTAAAGTAGTTAAAAATTATTATAGAAGAGTTATTAAAAACATAAGTGCAAGTACTACCACACAACATGAATAACAATAACTTTTTCACTTTTCCTTCACATTTTTCTGCAATTATGTTTTTAATAACTATTCTATAATAATCTTTAATCACTTAAAAAGCACTTTTTATTATATTACTACACAAATTCAACATTTTTTCCCTAAATTAACACGAAAAAACCACCGCGAATGTAAACAAAAATGGTCACCTAATCAATGAACACTCTTAAAATACACTTAACCACTCACTTCATTTTAATTTTTTTTATTAAATCACTAAAGCACTAATCACTGATAATCCATGTGCACCAGAAAGTGATAATATACAATATTTTACCACTTTTTAGTGCAAAAACAAACTTAAAAAATTTCTTCGTATAGCTTCGGCCATGTTAATTCCACAACTGTCAGAATATTTTTGGCCTGTTTTCAGCTATGTTAGTATTAGTTGGCCTGGCTGCTTCCAGGCCTGTACTTACGAGGGCCTTGCACCCATCCATTACACTAACACAATTATAACATCGCACTCCGGCATAACCTTCTATATTAAAAGCCATGAACAAGGAAAATATTGAGAGCGAATTTCCGCTCAATCGGACTACAGCTCGGTGAAGTCACGTTATGTTGTTAGTGTAATTTGGAGAATTTGGGAAAATTTGGTAGTCCGATTCTCTCAATTGAGATTCTTGTTCATGGCTTGTAAATATAGAAGGTTATGACTTCGGGGTCTACGAAAACGATGAGAAATTCCCCTTCTCTTTCCCCCCAGCGGGAGAAGTGGAAGCCGCTTCCTCTGGAATCAGATTAGAAGTGCTTCCTGGTCGCGCTTCAGAAGTATTTTGGAAGATTTTCCTATGCATATGACTACAAATAAGTCATTCTCAACTTTGTTGGTAAATTTTTTGTTTTGAGAGATTCCCTGAATCTCTGTTTGCAAAACTTAAAACTACAAAATAGCTTCCAAGGAAGCTAATTAGAAGAAAATCGAACAAATTGCTTCTTGCTAATGACATGCAATGGTAAAAAAGGTATGAATAGGGATACGGAAGTTAAGCACTTCTAAGATACACAAAGATACCTTCTTCATGCATCAGTGAATGCTTCTATTTCCCGCGTACGTTTATTGTTACAACTACAAAGGCATCACAATCGTTACACGAAAAAGAGGAAGACAAATGAATGCTTAGTGTCCCAGCGGGAAATGTAATGGCTAGGTAAGCGAGGTGGTAATCAGCTGCACCCATTACCTTTGTGATGAAATAATAGGTTACTTTTATATAGGGATGTCCTAGGGCGGTAAGTGCTTACAGTAGGCATTACAGACGAGGACTTATTTCAGAGGTGAAATGTATTAGGTGAATACATAGATTACCATGTAAACATGCAGAATAAATTACTGGCTACCCTTTTCATCATTAAAAACATTGCTTTCCGAAATTACCATTCCATTTCTGCTACATTTGGTGAGAGATTACTCGCAAGATATCTTTTTGATTTTATTGCTCATTGTTTGTGGTATAAATTATTCTTATAAAATTTAAAGCCACTCTAAACGAATTTTGAAGACGGAATAAACTTAAGAAGAGAGGCTTCGACAAGTCAAACACAAAAAATTATAAAAGCACATCACATTTCCAACGAAAGTATTTCACAAGTCATTACCTAGTCGCTTACCTAGTCCTTACAATGTAAAGACCTTCATTTTCCTAAATTTCCAGTAGAATTTGTCGATTACCATGTAGGTGGTTACACAAATAATTAAAGAATTCTTGGGTTACCAGAGTAACCACTCGCTAGTTTTCCCGCTGGGGTAATACGCCAAATACCCGCATCATACACAAACCTTTTTGATGTGAGTATTCAGTGATGGATAGTGTAATTTGCACCAATGGCTCCACCTGAGTCACGTGGATAGGAAATCTTCGTTTCCAAATATTTTTTACAATTTATTTTATTTCGCTATGATGGGTGCAGCAAGGCGCACCGGGTTCCAGCTAGCTTTATATAGAAAACAAGGATTTTGATATAACAGTTAATTATTTTAAATTTAAAACCTTGAAATAGTTAGTGTTTTCAAGATTTTTCCAAGAAAATTTGCGATTTGAAACAATAAAGTTTTCCCGGGAAATTTAGTTTTTTTCCCGGGAAACTGGAAAATACATTTTCTTTCGATTTCCCGGTAAATCCCGGGCGGGAATTCCCGGGAAGGACTCTCTAATTAAAGGGGAATGAATACGTAAGTATTCGTATCTAACTTTCCCGGAGAAATTATATTATCACGAGTTACACTAACTCGTTCAAACCGAAATAATGCTTTGATGGCAACGTAACATATTGTCCCCTGATAAGTGCATAAGTTGGGTTGTTCCATATGGAAACACTTCTCTAATGTAGTGATAGCGAATATTTTAATCTTTGGTCCTGGTCTTTGATCTGATATCTGGCTATATATGTAGCGCTTTGACTATATGTATGCTGTGAAAATTCATAGTGGAGCTTTAATTCACTTAGTAGTAGCTTGAAATATGCCGTTCATTTTGCGGCCTTGTACTAAGTTCACGTTCATTTTTTTGCTAAAACTTTATTTTCGTCAACAGAAAACCTTTTCCTTTTTGGATTTTGTGTCGCGCAACTTTCTGGAAAAATGTCTTCCATTCTGCAAAAAATAAGTTTAAATAAATAAAATAAACCCCACCAAATACATACATACATCAATTACCAATTAAATATGTCGAAATATTATAATATTACTTACCTATGTACTTCATGTAACTAACTAACTAATTGCTCCTTTAATCCCTCATGGGACATAGGGCGGAAACAGTTGCCCTCCAGCGGACTCTGTTTTGCGCGACAGCTCTCAGCTCTGACCAGGATCTCCCGGTTGTTGCGGCCTCTGATAATAGGGTTCTCCTCCACTTTGTTCTAGGTCTTCCGACTCGACGGGATCCTTGCGGATTCCAGTCAAGGGCCTGTTTGGCTAGATTATCGTCTTCGCGTCGCAAGGTGTGGCCAATCCAATTCCATTTCCTTCGCCTGATTTGGTCGTCTATCCTTTCTTGGCCGGCACGGCGCCATAGTTCTTCATTTGAAATTCTATCTTGCCAGCGGATTTTTAGGATACGACGTAGGCATCTGTTGATGAAAACTTGTAGGCGCCCTGTGATGAATTGGGTGACTTTCCATGTTTCGCAACCGTACAAAAGAACTGCCTTAACGTTGGAGTTGAACAGCCGCAATTTGGTGTTAATTGAGATCTCTGTTGATCTCCATATGTTAAACAGGCATGCATATGCGCTTCTTGCTTTATTTATTCTGGAACTGACATCTTCTTCTGTACCGCCGTTTTCGGTAATAATACTACCCAGGTAACAGAATTTGTCTACCAGTTCCACGTCACGGTTATTTAGCGCTGTCCGTTCAAGGGTGTTTGCATTTATCCGCATTTCTTTTGTTTTAGTCGGATTTAACCTTAAGCCCGCCGAGCTACTTTCTGTTGCCAATTTGTTTAACATGTTTTTGAGGTCCTGGTGTCTGTGGGCCAGCAAACAGATATCATCCGCGTAGTCGAGATCCTTAAGGCGGTCTAGCGATCCACATTGTATGCCACCTGTTCTTCTATCTAGAGCGCTGACAAGAATGTCGTTTATTACTATAAGAAATAGTAATGGTGAAAGTAGACATCCTTGTCGTACTCCTGAGCTCACCTCAAAGCTGTCGGATAATTTTCCATTATGGAGAACTCTGCATTTGGAATTGTTGTATAGAGCTTTTATCAATTCTATTATTTTGTCCGGCAGTCCACGTTTCCGTAGAGCTCGCCATATAAAGCTCCTATTGACCGAGTCGAACGCTTTCTCATAGTCTACGAAAGCAAGGTAAAGGGGGGATCGGAATTCAGTAGACTGCTGTCCAGCCTGCTGTCTTCTAAGCGTTCGATCTACTGCCTCTCTTATCCTAGATAGTAATATATGGGACAAGATTTTTCCCACCGTAGATAATAAAAGCCTTTTGCGGAATTTAAAATATCAACTGCAGCAGATAAACAGACATTTGGGCTTTGTAAGTATATATTGGTTGAATTTGTTTTTTCTAAAATATCACACAAGATTACTATGGAACAAATTAAATTTAACTTATTTCGTAAAGATTCTGTTCTATGTTTTGATACGGGTTCCCCTACCTCAACGAGTTCTACAAATAGACATCATCTAATGGACGAACTAATCGTTTTAACGAGTCTATGCTACTTTCACTACTAGTCTCACTGAGTTTCTTAAAAATTAATAATTTTACATGTTTTTCAAAATAATAATCTTTTAACCGAACTTGAGAAATAAGCATATAAATTTTGAATGGTATCAAAACAAGAAATTGCCTTTAGAAACA
This sequence comes from Thereva nobilitata, assembly GCA_963855945.1. NCBI lineage: Eukaryota > Metazoa > Arthropoda > Insecta > Diptera > Therevidae > Thereva > Thereva nobilitata. The sequence continues at coordinate 52,275,125 of OY979697.1, read as the reverse complement.
TACGTTTTCTCAAAATTCACACCTATTATCAAACGATGCATCAATGAAGTCTGAGTTGAAGAGGTATTTAAGAGAAATTGTATGTACTATTTATGTTTGCCCGGTACCATTTTCGTATAATATTTTAATTTTCGTAAACATACAAAAAAATAATAAACAAATTAATTCTAATAAAATATAAATAATATAATTTAAAAATGTATTACCTAAAATTAGTAATTTAATAATTATTATTAAATCTAAAATATCACTTTTATCACTCAAAATTTGAAATCCAATAAAAATATTTCACTCAATTTACTCTTCATAAATTCTTCCAGAGGATGCAGGCACAAAATTTAAAATTGCACCATAAATAACTCGTATAACATAAAAACAATCTCCACATATTAATTTGTTAGACAGTGGGAACAAACAAAAAAATCGCAGATATTTTGTTCTCATTACATTTATTTACCCTTTTTAACAAATCTTGGAACAAAATTTAAAAGTGCGCCAACAGCGCCCTCCCAGTAGGAATTCTAGGTAGCACTGATATAAGCAGTCATCTGGTAAGGGGTACTCCTATTTTCTTAGGTGTTAGAAGAGCCCTTATATAACGCATTACAAGAAAAGGCAGATGGTAAGGGGTAATCCAGAATTAGACCCACAGAAGTTAGAAATTTGCCCGATAACTCAAATACCATTACAAAAATACGAAAACAAATGAGTCATCGGGTAAATTTCTAACTTCGTTGGGTCGAATTCTGGATTACCCCTTACCATCTGCCTTCTCTTGTAATGCCTTATATAAGGGCTCATCGATGTAGTAAAAAGTAAGGCCTTACCTCCTATGACATCGTGTGTAAAAATAACCACTTCTGTAAGGGGGATGGTAAGGCCTTCCCCTTACCAGTAAGTGCTCTTTTCAGTACTTCTGTAAGCTTACAAGTCCTACTGGGTACAATCACAGTAAAACAGCAATAACAATACAGAGCCATCGGAACATTTTGTTTCGTTTGTGTGAGTTCATATGGTGCATTTTACAAAATGTTCAAAAAGTGCTCCAGCGTAGTGAAAATGAAATTATTTTGTGTTTCGTCTCGCTCATGCCACTGCTTAATTCTGTATTTACATCTCATGTTCAAATTTGAGAACATACTTGAATGAGAGATTTTTCTCTCACTTGGTGGATATTTCTCCTGAATTTTTACTTCTGCTGATTCTCTGGACAGAAATTATATGAAAATCGAAGCAAAAGTCTCGAGAGGAAGTAACAAAAGTCTCGAGAGTACGAGAGGAAGTAAAATTTCGCCGTTTTTTCTTGCATGGAAAGTATTGGGACAGAATTTGTGTAACTTCTTGCGAATTTGTGTTGTGTTGTTACATGAGTTAAAATATAGAATATTTTATTGGGAAAATAAACTGGAAAACTAAATCGTGGTAATAAAAATGAAATCCTTTAATATATGAAAAGGATGTCACAGAAAAACTTTTTTAATTGTTTTTTTCAAAGTCTTAAATTTCTTTTTATAATCTAATATCTGAAATAGCGCCCTTGTCCAATGGCGCCCGGTGCAAGTGCACCATTCGCACCTATGAAAGCGCCGTCCCTGGTTATAACAGCATTACGTATTTCAGTTGGAAATTTTACTGGAAAGTTCATGGAAAGTTGTTCGATAATTTCCCAATTTCACTTCCATCTTCTTTGAATGAAGTTATTTTTACTTCATTCGATTGAATGATCAATGAAGTTTTTAAGGCAGATGCCACACCGAACTAGTGATGTGATGATGTGTTGACGTTGATGTATTGATTTTGATATTGCAGCAAAATCACATCACCAGTTTATGCCACATCTAAGAAGGCGATCAAATGAAAATGTGTTGTCAAAATGAGAATGGGGTTTGATGAGGCAGCAGAACTTTCGTTGTTGTTATTGCAAAAAAGAAAAATTAAAAAAAATTGAAAATTTTGGATTCATCCTTTTATACGGGCTTTTATTCACTACTTTTGCTTTTGGCTTATCATTAATATTGAGGTGGGTGAAGTTGCGAAAAATAGTGATGAAGGTATATTCCAAAATTCAACTTTAAATCAATGCTTGCAAGCTGGAAGTTTACATATTCCGTGTCCAGTGCCACTACCAAATGACAATAAAGCTATCTTACTATACTTTTCAGGAGATGAAGCATTTCAATTGAAAGAAAATTTCTTAAGGCCATTTCCACAAATACCCCGTTTATGACTAGGCTCAACCTAGGTTTAACGGGGTCCACTCAACTCAACTCAGCTCTCCTACCTGGGTCGAATTGAAATTTCGCCTTATGCGGGTTGAGTTTTAATTGGATTGAAGAGACATTTGTTTTATTTGTTTATCATCCGTGAAATCTGCCTTCGGCGTTTGTTTTGAAGCGAGTTTATTTTTTTATATTAACTAAATAATAACAGTGGAAATTTAATTTTAACAATGGCTAAGAGAAATGTTTGGGAGCATCAGGTAACAAAAACTATACTAGAAATATTCAGGAACAAAATTCCCTTGAACGAACCTGTTAACAGATGTTGTGTGGTCTTCAATACTCACAGCTCCTGCTTTTCCCCATCCTTGACGAAACAGTCCTTTAAAAAAAAACTGATATCCCTGTTGACATCCACATCCGGTACTAACAATGTAGCCTAAGTTATATTTATGTATTATGGATAAGGAAAACTTCGTAAGTTAGTTTAAGTATGCCTTGTTTGGCCTAACAAATAAATAAATAAATACAACATCTTAAAATTTCACAGTCATCGGAGGTGAGGGTGTTAAACTGCAACGTTACCACATTTTATTTAACAGACTTTTAAAGTTGAATATTACCTCGGATACTTGACTTAGAACTTTGGTGTGATAATAAAAAATGTTTATTTTGTTGTACTCTATTAAAATAATGAATTTATTTTTGTTGGCCGGCACTTTCAGAATTAGCCCAAAAATGTATGGCGGCTGGGTGATCTCCTTTATTTTGTGGACTTTGTCCTTGCAGCCAACATTCGCCGTTGTGAGTTTCTTCATAACATAGACCCAATGGTTCGAGTTGTACAGAGGAATCCAGTGTGATCCTGGGCCGACATCTGGCATCTTACATGTAGGCGGATGTGCGAGGTAATTTAATAGTTCGATCTCACAGACAGTTGGAAGCGAACTGCGTCTGTAAACCGGCTGTGTGTGCTTACACAAGTGTCTTTCGCCATTGATTAAGACACACTGACACTCCACAATTTTCAAAAAACTTAAGACGCTTTCCCTCTACTACCAAAACGTGAGGGGTATCAGATCCAAAACCCACGATGTGTTTCTGTCAACTTCGGCCAGTGATTTCGATATAATCGCTTTCACTGAAACATGGTTACACAGTGGGATCCTTAATGCCGAACTTTTTGATTCCTCCTTCCAAGTTTTTCGGAGGGATAGATATACTGACTCGGAGGCTCGCGGAGGTGGTGTACTACTTGCCTGTAGTAACCTTCTCAACTGTTGCTTAATAACGCTTCCTAGTTTTTCCAATTCTTTGGACATTGAGCTCCTCGCTCTTAAAGTCTCCCTCGTCCATAAGAACCTATTTTTAATTTGCTGTTACATCCCACCGGTTATGTTCAGCACTCTTGACGATAGAGGTCAAAACCTCTATGATATTCTAATATCTTGCATTAATCATATCCAGGATATGATGGACTCTAAAGACGAACTCTTACTTTTAGGAGATTTTAACTTACCCAATGTTCTATGGGTATCTTCCGATGAGGACGACAACTACCTACCTCAAAACAACCTTAATGATAGGGAATCCGCTTTTCTGAATTCCTTATTCTCATGCGGTTTGAACCAAATGAGCGGTGTGAATAATACTTTAGGAAGGTGGTTAGATCTTATATTCTTTTCCGACTCAGACAACATGTATGTTGAGCCAAGCTCAATTGTCTTGTCGCCTGTTGATGATTATCACCCTCCTCTCCTACTCAGCTATTGTTTTGCCTTTAACAATAAGCTAACCCCGGAGGAGTCAACCTTTACCTTTAACTTTAAAAAGGCCAACCTTGAAGTACTGTCATCCAAGCTCACTTCGTTTGATTTCAATACCTTGCTTTCCTCTAATGAGTTGGATGACGACGTAACAAGATTTTACTCCGTCCTGTATGAAACCTTCGCATCCTGTGTACCTATTGAGCCTCTAAAGTTGACCAGATCATCCCCACCCTGGTACAATAATGAGTTGAGACACACCAAAAACCGGAAGAATAGACTCTGGAAAACCTACCTGAAGAGGAAAGACACTGCTAGTTTCTCCGCATTTCTCAATTGCTATGACCAATTCCATGCTCTCTCCGAGGCTCTCTATAAGGAGTACCTTAGTAACATGGAAGGTAAACTGTATGGCGATCCCAGAGCATTCTTTCAATTTATCAACTCTAAGAAAAAAGTCGATAATTACCCTAACACCATGCAATACGAGAACTCTGTTAGTTCTAATTCATCCGAGATTTGCGACAAGTTCGCATCGTTCTTCCTCAAATCTTTCTCGTCTCCTGTCTTCCAACCTCATGAAGACAATTTTCGACATATCAACGCAATACAAACGGCTCAAAATTTATCTCTGTCTATAACCAGGGAAGATATCTCGAAACATATAAATGATCTTCCACAAGATTTTTCGTCCGGCCCTGATGGTGTCCCTCCTGCTGTTCTAAAATCCTGTGCAGGGGCCCTACTGTCTCCTATCCTATGTTTATTTCAGAAATCCCTCAATACAGGGCGCTTTCCAACCTTATGGAAGAACTCTTTTATAATCCCTGTTCATAAAAAGGGTTGTAAGAACGAAATATCTAATTATAGACCGATTGCGAAGTTATCATGTATACCAAAACTTTTCGAATCCATTATTTATTCTGCTATTGCCCCTATCTGCAAGAGACTTATCTCAACTAACCAACATGGCTTTCTTGCAGCTCGTTCCACTACTACTAATTTACTAGAGTTCTCTTCTTACACTGTTCGAGGCTTTGTCACTGGCTGTCAAACTGACTGTGTTTATACAGACTTCAGTAAAGCTATCGACATGCTCTCTCACTCTATTATAGTTCTAAAACTAAAAAAATTAGGCTTTCCGCATGCCCTGGTTATGTGGTTCCAGTCGTACTTAGCCGACAGAACCTACCAGGTTCTATTCCGCGGAGCCAAATCTAAAAACATCGAGGCGTCGTCTGGTGTCCCGCAAGGAAGTCATCTTGGTCCTCTTCTTTTTATTTTATCAATCGATGACATTGTTACCCTGCTGAGGCACTGTAAAATCCTTATTTATGCCGATGACATCAAACTGTACCGCCACATAAGGAGTATCGAGGATTGCAAACTTCTGCAAGCAGACCTAAACACCTTCTATTCTTGGTGTTCCAACAACAACCTGGTCCTTAACATTAGTAAATGTGAGGTCATGACTTTTTGTAGAAAACGTGGCGTTATAACTTACGACTATACTTTTCTCGATAACAAGATCTCCCGCACTAACTCTGTTATCGATCTTGGGGTTAGGTTAGAAAGTAAGTTGGATTTCTCCACCCACATCAATTATATCTCTTCCAAGGGCAATTCAGTCCTGGGATTTATAAAAAGATGGTCCAAGGAATTCAACAACCCCCTTATCACAAAGCACTTGTACATATCTTTAGTTAGGCCTTTACTTGAATACGCCTCCCAGGTATGGTCTCCTTACTACTCCTCCCATGTCGATAAAATCGAATCGGTTCAAAGGAAGTTCGTCCGTTTTGCACTCAGTCACCTCCCGTGGGATGACCCACTTATTCTTCCGCCTTATGTTAACAGACTTAAATTGCTCAACTTGAGCTCTCTCCATAAGCGTCGCGAGGTCGCTGACGTTATATTCGTTCATCGTTTGTTGAATGACAAAGTTGACTCAGGCTTCCTACGAACCCGTACGTCATTTAGAGTGAACAACTACAACCTGAGAGGTCCACCTCTCTTGTGCATTAATTCCTCTAATACCAATTATGGGATGTACGAACCAGTTAACCGCATGCTTATAAATGTTAACAAAAATGCGAGTGCTTTTAGCATGCAAGTTAGCGAAGATGTCCTTAAAAGGACTCTTTTTAATGTGGCGTGACTCCTTGTGTGTCCCACGTTTTCATTGGCTTTGCACGCTTCTCTGTTTGATGTTTTGTGCTCTTAAATGTTGCATTGTTTTTTGTTTTGTGTTTGCATGTCTTAGCCGAGCCACTGTGCAGTGGTAAATGTGACCGCGTTTGTGTGCACGGACCGGACCGGCTCGGTACCGGAGTGCCGGGGAGGGTTGAGAAGGAACCCGCATTTTCGGTCGCATGCTCGTTTTGCGGTGTTTTTTCTTCTTATACCTTTTTTGGTGCTTTCGGCCGGATTCGGCCCCTGCACATAAGCGTGGCCCGTTTCTCAGCCCAGCTGAGAAGTGTACTTCTGAGCTAGAAGATTAACTCAATCACATGGTAATAAATTTTGCAGTGGACAGTATTCGTCCCGATGAAGGTTGGTAATCAAGAACCATGATGAAGATTGGACCGCAACGAACGTGAGGTTGTGTGGAAATGGTACAGGAGCTACTTTCAATAGCTTGAAATCTTCCATGGCTATTAGCGGTATGGTGATTTTGAAGATGATGTGTTCCTTGGTTGGCCGTCCTTGAATGTCGATAAGGTTGTAGAACTGCAGGATATCATTATCATCTTGTGCGGTAGGCAATCTAAGAAATGGCGGCAAATTGTTCCTAATTTGCTTGAGTTTGCCTTTTAGCTGGTCTGGTGCTACTAGTAACGGATTTAGCTTTCCGTGGTGGGTGTCCGTTAACACCTCCAGAATTGACTGTTGGGTGCGCTGAACATGTGAGGTCAGTATGTAGGTTTGGATAGCCATCAGATTAAAGGCTTTGGTTACGCTTGCTTGGAAACCTTCTTCTGCAATCTTGTTGACTTGCGTGGTTAGATGGTTAAAATGGGCTGTCCAAGCTTGGAGTTGGTTATTGACTGCCTCCTCTTGTTCACTTCGAATAATGTTGAGCGTGGCATCAACACCGAGTTTGATTATTAGTAGGCGGTTCAAGTTTTTCTCATTTTGATAATGGTTTCTAGGTTCTTTCACATTTGCTTGGCATAATTGGCATCCAGGACTCCAAACAGTGCGTTGGCAATGCTGCCAACGAAATTTAAGGCTTCTCTTTTGGTTCTACCTCCAATTAGAAAATGCCCTGGTGTCAATGCTTCCAGGTAATTGGGATCACTTGACATCAGAGTCAGTGGCCGCGTGTTTTAGCGCATAGTCCTCTCGACAAAATCAGTTAAGCAGTTTAAAAATGAGAGTCGACTTAAATCGCTGACCAACTCTAATGCCCGGTTTCACAGTGTCGATTTCAGCTTTCGCTCAGCTGAACCTGAGCAGTAATTTTGAGCTTTAGCTCAAGTCAAAACTGTTTCACAGTTTGTTTTTGTGCTCAGTTCAGCTGAACTTAGTTCACTGGATTTTGCAGGCCACTGTGATTGAATCAGTTGGGGAAATTTTTGCTTTTGGTTGATAAATTGTGTGATTTTTCTAGTTTTTTATCTTTAGTTGTAAGGATTTTTGAAAATATATGGCCCCTTATTACTATAAGAACGATACGAGACATCCTTATCGTACTCCTGAGCTCACCTCAAAGCTTCGGATAATTTTCCATTGTGGGGAACTCTGTATTTGGAATTATTATTATTATTATTATTATTATTATTTTGTCAGGTAAAAGGGGGATTGTAATCCAGAAAACTGGTCCACTATGATTCTCAAGGTGTTCATATGCTCGCTTCTAAGCGTTCGGTACCCTCCCCCGCCACCCGTTTGACTATGACACCTTCCGACCAATCCTCCGGAATGGTACAGCTGTTCCGGGCTATTTCCAGTCGGGGATGTATCGCGTCTGCTATTAAGCTTAAGTCGGTTTTTAGCAATTCTGGCAGCATTGGCCATTGCAAGAATTGCGGTTGCTATTTCTGTCTGAGATGATGCACGTGTGGTGATTCTTATTTGCTGCGCACTGATAAGTTTTCTCCAGGTTCCTGTGAAAATGAAGCATTCAAAGCGGCAAGAAATAATCTCTCCATCTTTAGAGTTACACAGCGGCATTCTATCCGCACTCTTTACGGCATGCTTTGTAATAGAATGCTCTCTTCTCTTTACAATTGAAAAATCAAACTTCAAACTTATAATTAAAATCAATAAATAAACACAAGTTCACTGTGATTTCTCTAAAATTAATGACATTATAGTCCGGGAGGCAGCGTCATATTTTTTGACCTCATTCCTACAAAGCTAATATTTACTATACTTAATGTTAATACACTGTAAATTAGGAAAGTGAAAGTCTACCGAGCTTTTAGCGGTGGGTTCAATAATAACAAATTATCGATTATGTAAAAAAAACAATATACCAATACCTTATACTGCGAAAGGTTGAAAATGAAGGCTAGTGATAGTCTACCATTTTGTAAGCGGTGGTATCAAGGGTCTACCACCCACGCAAAATGTGGTAAAAATGACCCCGATTACCTTATTCCTACAAGGTTCAAATTTTTTCATAAAATAAAGTAGCTTGTAAAACAACAAAAAAAGACAGTCTACCGCTTATCTAATGATGGTAAAGCCTCGGTAGACGCCATGGAATGTACGATTAGTCGAGCTTAAGTGCTCTGAATTATTGTAAACACCCATATTAAAATTGATTCTACAAAGCTACTTTTTGTTGTACAAGCAGTTAAAGTTAATAATTATTAAATACTTGTGCTACTTTCAATAGGAGCTGGCTAAGCCGCCGGTAGACGAGGCTCAAGTCGTAGCGCGCGAAAATAATTGTAATATTGCCATTTCGAAAACAATCCTAATATTACATTTTAAGTATAATATTATAAGCACAGACAAAATAAATTAATATTTTATAACTATTTTATGTTAATTCATATTATTTTATTCATCTTGTTTTTATTGCATTGAAATTTAATGATGCATCTCAACAGCTTGATTAAAACAAATTACAGCAAGTATATGTTCAAGATTTTTTTAAATTATATACGCTATCTTCATCCTCATCTTCTTTGTCTTGACTACGATTACGAAATGGCAAGCAGCGTATCGCGTAAGTGATTCAACATCATCTTATTACTAACGTGAAGTAGCGTACACTGCTACTTAACGCTCGCAAATTAAACTTGTCGGGGAGTAGTGGCAATCAAGTGATGTCTCGCCACTTGCCAGATGCCACACCATCGCCACTCCACTTCAATGTGCGCTACCTCATTTGATTTTACGGGAATAGATTTTCCACTTCTCATTAGACCGCCACGCTACTGCCACGACACTGCCACACCATTTTAAGGGCACTATCCAGTGATTTTTGCTCTAAAATCGAGTTTTTGACGATTTTTTTTATTGCATATTCTGATGGACTGAAATGTCCTCTATCATTTAGCGTTTTCAGATTTTAAAAAAACGGCGTGTAACATGTTTTTTTCGTGTTTTTTCAATAGCGTGCACAGCGTCAAAAAGGTAGAAACAACGAAACGTCACACTTCAAAGACAATTATCTCGAAAGTTTTTTTTTTCAACTTTTTATCAACTTCTAAGCGTAATAACAGCGCGAGTTTTCAACCGATTTTAATTTTATAAAGTGGAAAATGTTCGAAATTTAATATAGAACAAATTTGACTGGTGGATTTTTGATTTATGAAAAATTCACAAAGTTATAAACAAATATTTAAAAAAAACTCGGGAAAACCACAATTTTTGGCCCATTTTTGACTTTTTGGCACATATTCTTGGATTGTTGATAAACAAAAGATGATATCAAAATTCTACCAGACAAATTTGTTTATTATTAATTACCGAACATTTTGACGCCAACAAAATTAAAATCGGATAAAAATCCACGTACTTATTATTCGTTAAAGTTGACCTATTTTCCAATATTTAATAAAAAGTTGTTACAAATCGTAATTTTTTTTACAACCGAGCTCGATTTTGTTGTTTAATTGATAGCAGCTATATTTAAAGAAAATTTCATCAAAATCGGTCTATTAGATCAATTTTTAGCCATTTCACTGGATAGTCCCCTTAAGGAGTATCCACACATATCACACATGTGTGAACGAGCCCGTGCCCGGACACGGATATGTGTGAACGAGTAAAGGAGTATCCACACATATCAGAGTTCCGTCAAGGGTTCAAAAAAATATCGGTGCGTACATTTTATATGAATCGTTCACACATGTCCGTGTCCGGGCCGGAGTAAAAATCAAACGTCCCGGGCATGTACAGGCGCGGATCTAGAATTTTGTTTTGGGGGGGTCACGGAATTAAAAGTGGCGAAAAAAAATTTTTACTCCTAAAAAAACAAAAACAAAATTAACAAAACGAACAAAACTAACCGAATTTTCTGGTGGATTAAAAACAAACGTGCCCTAATGTGTTTTTGAGGAAGACGCGCCCTTTCTTGTGAGTGCAGCTAACTTCAGAGTTTGCAAATCAAAACATATAGAAAGAGTATAGATCAATTAGTCCAGGAGAGATAGCGGAAAAGTATTCAAAAGTTGAAATAAATCTACCCTGAGATTTTTCGACTCTATAATTAAGAGAAAAATCGTAGGAATTCAATGAATGTGTTTTGGAAAAAATCGGTCCAGGAGAACAGGTGGAAAAAAGCTAATAATGGTAGCGAAAACACGTTTTTCAATGTTAGGTGCGAAAAATTTTTTTTTGGAAAACAAAAAATAGTACGTAATAGCGCTTAAAAAGACGAAAATTATGAGTTTTGGAGAATTGAAATCGGTCAACAGGTTTGTGCAAAACAAAACAAAAACCACGAAATATGGCCATTTTTTGACATTTAATTACAGGGACTATTATTATCGTAGAGCCTTGTTTCAGGGCTGAAATTTTGGCTTCTGTTAGTGCCTACCTACAATAAAAATTTCATGCAAAAATAATTATAACTTTTCGCGTAAATCTCAAAAATGTAAAAACAGCCGTTTCAGAAAAAAGTTTGAACAAGGCCCACGGTGGTGCTAGAGTTATTTTGAAAAGCCCTATTTATTCTCGAAGAGTTACTCTACGAACCCATTTTCATGAAAAGTTGGTGAGGCTTGAATTAATATCTCATAAACACGTTTGAAAACAGGCACTTTTCTTGATTTTCAGAAAAAGCGCCTTTTGGGCGAAGGGAAAGTGAATTATGGTGTGGATTTCTATTCAGTAGATTTCGAGAAATCAAAATTTTTTCCTGTCTGGCATATATGGAAACGCTCGAAATGCCTACGATTTTTCTCTTAATTATAGCGTCCAAAATTCGCAGGGTAAATTTATTTCAACTTTTTTTCTATCCCTCCTGGACTAAATCTGCTGTTGACCTTGAATGTCATTTTTTAAGGTTGTTTTTTTTAATTTGCAAAAAAGTTGGGTCGGTTTTGTGCGTTTGGTTATTTTTTGTTTTTGTTTTTTGAGTTGGGTCAATTTTGTTTTTTAAACAGCGAGCGCTTTTGAGCAGTGCCGCTGCTGGCATATGTGCAACTGCACGGGGCCCTGTGTGTTGGGGCCTCGCGAGCGAAAAATTGTTTTGGCAATAAAAATCATTTGAATTCATTATTTGCATATTTACTTCATCGAATGGACCACACAAATGAGTACGAGCCACAGAAATCAGCATATGGGCCATAGTTCTGTCACGGGTACGGGCAATCTGCGAGCGAAGCGAGCGAAAATTTTTTTTGGACTCTCTGGGGCCTCTCAATTGTCTAGCCGCGGCACTGCTTTTGGGGGGGGGTCATGACCCCCGTGACCCCCCCTTGAATCCGCGCCTGGGCATGTACCAGATACGTGTGGATACTCCTTTAGTGGGCGTAAATAGTCATTCAATTTTACTTTTCAATTGTTTATATTTATGAATAAGATAACTTACCTTTCCTATAATAATTAATTTTATTTATTTTGCAACTATTTATGCAATAAAAATAAGATGAATAAAATAATATGAATTAACATGAAACAGCTATAATATTAGTGTATGTTGTCTGTGCTTATAATATTATACTTAGAGCCGGTTTAGACGATGCGCTCCAGCGCATGTGCCTCACGAACTTTGAAGATAAAGGGAGAAGTGGGGTGCTACCTCTCTTCATTCGCACTCCTCCCTTCATCACCAAACGTTCGTGAGGCGCATGCGCTGGAGCGCACCGTCTAAAACAGCTCATAAAATGTAATATTAGGATTGTTTTCGAAATGGCAATATTACAATTATTTTCGCGCGCTACGACTTGAGCCTCGTCTACCGGCGGCTTAGCCAGCTCCTATTGAAAGTAGCACAAGTATTTAATAATTATTAGCTTTAACTGCTTGTACAACAAAAAGTAGCTTTGTAGAATCAATTTTAATATGGGTGTTTACAATAATTCAGAGCGACTTAAGCTCGACTAATCGTACGTTCCATGGCGTCTACCGAGGCTTTACCATCATTAGATAAGCGGTAGACTGTCTTTTTTTGTTGTTTTACAAGCTACTTTATTTTATAAAAAAATTTGAACCTTGTAGGAATAAGGTAATCGGGGTCATTTTTACCACATTTTGCGTGGGTGGTAGACCCTTGATACCACCGCTTACAAAATGGTAGACTATCACTAGCCTTCATTTTCAACCTTTCTCAGTCTTTCTACGAAGTTTCAGTCTTGTAGGTATAAGGTATTGGTATATTGTTTTTTTACATAATCGATAATTTGTTATTATTGAACCCACCGCTAAAAGCTCGGTAGACTTTCACTTTCCTAATTTACAGTGTATTTAACATTAAGTATAGTAAATATTAGCTTTGTAGGAATGAGGTCAAAAAATATGACGCTGCCTCCCGGACTATTACTCTCACTTATATCCTGAGCTTGGCTTAAAGGCTGGTACAGACTATGCCAGTATTTTAGTCGAGTGGCGAGTAATTTACTTTCCACTAAACGTCTTAAAACGTATTAGTAGCTAAAAAGTGTGCGAGCACAGTGCTTTAGTAAGTAAAGTGTCAAAATGAACAGACGACAAGATAGCAAAGTAAAAATTATTAAATTAATCAATTTGCATGACAAAGTCATGGCATCCTGCCGCTACTCGACCGAAAAAATAGAACAGGAATGGATTGACTCGACTAAATGATTTTAGTAAATTACTCGACTAAATTTGTTTGTCCATACTGGTTTACTTACTCACTCGACTAAAATACTGGCATAGTCTGTACCAGCCTTAAGTGCCCAAATTTAGTCGCTCAGTTCAAATCAATTTTGAATCAAGTTCAACAGTTGAACCACTACTGTGAAAAAGTAAAATGAGTTGAGCGAAAGCTCAAGACTGAGCGAAAGCTTAAGTGAACACTGTGAAACCGGACATAAGTGTATAGCGCTTGTTGTATAACATAAATACTGCAATGTGTACAGTGTACTGTGTACTATATACTGGTGGTTATTCTCGTTGGCGAGTGACGTGACTACGAGGGGCGCCATTGAATGAAACTGTCGATACCTACAAAAGTATCGAAGTACAGTACTTCACACACCACCTTGCGGCAATTAGAATACGACGTTTGTAAATCTAGTCGCCAGGAGTCCTTAGATTGGCAATGAGAATACAAATTTAAGGTAGTAGTGAAACCAGTCACGTCACTCGACTACAAGAATAAGGCTAACTATGTACTATGAACTGTGTACTGTGTGCAATGTACTATGTACTATTTACTACGAGCTCTTTACTACGTATTAAGTGTTATGTAAATATATCGCAATTATACATAGATGCATTATGAATTCAGTTGAGTGGAGTTGAGTTGAGTTAGGTGTCCTCAAAGCAGGTACGATTGATCTAATGCCCGAATAGCTCATTGGCGAAAGTAAGGATCCAAAAAAAGTAACAGAAGAGTTCGAAGTGCGACGACGAACGTACCTAGTGCCCATAGCTGGGCCACCATCTCCGATGGGGTAAAATTCACGGATCCGGTCCTCCTGGTAGAGGGGTTGGGCGTTGGGGTAACTACCGGAACGCGTAAAAACACACCAGTTAAGAAACATATAATTTATATACAAAATAAAAATTTTTGCGAACATTTGGAAACCTCTAAAATATTAGCATTCATATATTCTTTACATACTTCCACCGAAAAATGCGCACAAGCTTCGCTTCTGTCGGGCGTCCCGCGACACCTCTACTATTTTTTTTACTTTTAGTCAACTTTTGTCTAAAACCAAGACAATACAACCAAGACTATGAGCATTGCTTATCCCGAGACAATTTTGTTTGTTTATATTCAAAACATTAGTTGCTTGGTTCAAGAAAATGTGTCTTAAGCCAAGAATTTTTTTATTAGTGTACGAATAGATTACGAGTATATTCAGAGCATAAAGGACACCAGCTGATAAGCAGTACTTGGGATTGCTCCGATGACTTAACCGTGGTACAGGTGGAGGCGAGTAACGGGGAAGACTTCTTCGTTGCTTCAGCCTACCTAGCGCACGACCAGCAAGCACCACAAATAGAAGTCAGGGACCTGGTGGAAAGTATAACAACCAAGAGAAAAAACCTCTTGCTGGGCTGCGATGCCAACGCGAGACAAAGCAAAGAAAGCAACGAAAGAGGGGAGTCACTTTTCAATTACATAATTAATAGTAAATTAGAGCTATGCAATGTGGGCAATACTCCCACCTTTGCTTTCCCAAGTACAGACAGTTCCTGTGGTTGGGAAGAAGTAATCGAAATTACCCTAGCTCTAAATAATAATTTTCTTATGGTCAATAACTGGAGGGTTCTACACACCACATCCTTATCGGACCACAAGTATATCTCCTTTAATATAAACGGGGGGGAGAAAGGCAGAGCCTTACAGAAACTCCAAGAGAACCAACTGGGAGCAGTTCAGAGAAATAACCAAAGCTACACTGGCACACGTACCTAAGGGTAGAATCAAATCGAGCAATGAGCTTGACAAAATGATTAACACTCTTGAAAATGCCTTGAACACGTCATTCAAGGAGTCATGCCCAGTTAAATACAGTAAGAAAATTTTTCCACCGTGGTGGACCGAAGAATTATCAGATCTTAGACACCTAACCAGAGATATTTTCAATATCTGCTATAGACACAAATATTGGAAACCCTACAAAGACAGTCTAAAGCTGTATAAGAAAGCGGTGAGGGCCGCAAAAACCCAATCATGGAGGGATCATTGTCATTCCATGGAGAGTCTGGGTGAGAAAGCCAGGCTCGGCAAATTTCTCTCTAAGCAACCCTGTCAACCATCCTATATCAAACGAGAAGAAGGCATATGAACAGAGTCCTCAGGTGAAGCCCTGGAACTTCTCCTAAAAACCCACTTTCCCGGCTGTCAAGAAGTCGCCCTCAGCAGGAGCACAGAGCTTCTAATGGAAGCGGCAGTGCCGTGGGAGGAAACCTGCCAAGCTGTCACCTTGAAAAGGTGCCTTGGGCGATGCATAGTTTCTCCCCGTACAAGTCTCCAGGCATGGACAACATAATGCCAATTATGCTACAAAAGACGCATGACATTATTGGCCCATGGCTTGTCTTAATCTATAGATATTGCCTACACTACAGGTACGTGCCCATAGAAATATAAACTAAACACGGAATGGCTGTAAGCCAGATTAAGCGTACAACAATTCCTGATGTGTTTGAGTTCACTCGGTAGTAGTGGTCAGTAGTGTCCGACCGAAGGTTCGGCTTCGGCCAACTTCGGCCAAAAAAACACCTTCGGCCGCACATTCGGCTTCGGCCAAAGGAGCCGAAGGTTAGCCGAAGCCGAAGTTTTTATATCCAGCCAGGCCAGTCGCTGAAAACGAAAAGAATTAAGAGTGTGATGTGAATGTGACATTGAAACGTATGGCATTCCTCAAATAAAAATAAACAAATCTTAGTTTATTATTTTTGGAAAGCCGCAACTTAGTTATTTAAAATGCATATTGCAATCATTTTCGACACTATGACTATAAAACAAAATAACATTATGTATATTTTTCAGTCAGTATACCAAGATTTCTGTGTATGATTGAACCTTCGGCTTCGGCTTCGGTTTCGGCCGAAGGTTATGGCAAAAGCCGAACATTCGGCATCGGCTTCGGCCTAAAACTGACCTTCGGTCGGACACTAGTGGTCAGGCAGTGTAGGCCAAAACATGCAGAAATAATAAGAGGGACGTTTTAAAAGCGGAACTATTAAAATTCCTAGCATGAAATCTATGCCCCCCGGATATTAACTTGGCACCCCACCATTCACTCAAGAAGCTCCCCCTGACAATTCGGCAATTTGTGTCCCACTTGTGCCCACTATTGCTGTCCTTTTAAACAAGCTACCTTTAATGTGGTCGCTCACGTACAGGGTTTTTACACGAAACAGCCGTTCCATGTTAGTTTATATTTCTATGTACGTGCCTCACCCCTGGAGGAGGGTCAAGGTGATTTTCATCCTTTTCAGATCGGCAGAAGCGGGCACGAAGCGGCTCGAGACTAGAGGCCAATAAGCTTGTCGTCTTTTGTCCTGAAGACCCTAGAACGCATACTAGAGATATACCTCCGTGACTGAGGTCCCGATGTCTACATCTCAGCATGCATATTGTAAAGGCAGATAGGTGGACACTGCTCTCCACGAAGTAACGCGTACCGTGGAATACTCCATAGAATACAAACAGTTTACCTTGGCAGCCTTCCTAGATATAGAAGGCGCTTTTAACAACATCAGCACCGAAGCCATCCGGGAGGCCCTGGCGGTACCCGGGATCCACATTGGAATCAGCGAATGGATCCTTCGCATGCTGGAAACTCGAATCATCCATAGCAGATGGGGAAATAGCAGAGTCATAAAGTCGACGTGCCGAGGTACACCTCAGGGTGGGGACCTCTCGCCTCTGCTTTGGCTCATGGCAATGGAGGAGATCCTAAAGACACTAGAGAGCTACAGAATAAAGGCAGTTGCCTATGCCGACGACGTGGTGATATTAGTATCAGGAAAATTCATCCACACAATCAGTGAGATTTTGGAGTTGGCACTTGGAAAGGTTAGCGCTTGGTCCAACCGCTGCGGGCTATCCGTCAATCCGGAAAAGACAGTACTGATGCTTTTCACCAACAGGACTAAAATACCCGCCTTTAGTCTACCTTCACTGAACGGTCGAGTACTGAGTTTATCCCAGTCAGCTAAATATTTGGGTCTTATTCTGGACCCAAAGCTGAAGTGGAGATTAAACATCGAAGAAAGAGCAAGGGAGGTCAGTATAGCTTTTTATGCCTGTAAGCAGACTTTCGGCAAGAGATGGGGTTTGGTACGCTGGCTATACACGGCAGTGATTAGACCAGTGCTGGCATATGGCTCCGCCGCACAGTGGGACAGAATCCCAAAAAGCTGGCCAAAACCCCTAAAATGAAGATTCTATTTCGGGACTTTCTCTTAGCGGAATTTTAAGTAGGGGCCCCGAGGGTCACAGAAAATTTGTCCTCGGGGTACAGGTACGTTTTCTCCCGTTGTAGGATCAGTTCGAAAGTGACCGTTACACGAGACGCAGCTATCGAAGTTTCTAACACATATTGTGCATTGAAAATAACTATTTGTTAAATAGTGCCAATTAGTGCTTTTGAAAAGTTTAAAAATGGATTCTGTTCATGAAGGTGAGTGGAATTAAATCGAATATGTATGAATTTAAATAAATCAACTTTTTTGCATACGAGGTAGATGTCCTGCCCACCGGAGTCTACCGAGCTTTATTTTCTTCACAACATCTGTGTCGCGATAGAGCTCGTAGATCTCGTCATTATAGAGTCTCCGAAATCGTCCTTCCTCACATACGGAGCCAACAATCCTCCGAAGTATTTTCCTCTCGAACACCGCCAAGAGGTTAGAGTGCTTTTTGCTAAGCACCCACGTTTCGGATGCATATGTGAGGACCGGCAAGACCATCGTCTTATATAGTAAAAGTTTAGACGTTATGGTTAGATGCTTGGAATTGAAGAGCCTTGACAGGCTATAGTAGGCTTTGTTGGCTTTTAGCTGTCGTGCGCGTATTTCAGGTTCCATGCTATTGTCGGCTGCTACTATTGACCCAAGGTAGGTAAATGATTTTACCACGTCAAACTCGTGTTCCTCGACCTTGATTGTGGGACCAATGTTAGGTGTTCTTGCAGACGAGGCCACCATGTACTTTGTTTTGCTTTCGTTGATGTGCAGTCCTAGATTTCCTGCCGCCCGCTCAATCTGGATGAAAGCTTCTTGTACAGCTGTTGATGTTCTTCCAATGATGTCAATGTCGTCTGCGTAAGCCAGTAATTGGGTGGACTTGTGAACGATTGTGCCCCTTGATGTCACGCCCGAATCTCGGATCACTTTCTCCAACGCCAGG
This sequence comes from Thereva nobilitata, assembly GCA_963855945.1. Taxonomy (NCBI): domain Eukaryota; kingdom Metazoa; phylum Arthropoda; class Insecta; order Diptera; family Therevidae; genus Thereva; species Thereva nobilitata. The sequence goes on along the minus strand of OY979697.1, from coordinate 52,256,679 downwards.
TTGAAAAGGAGGCAGGCCAGACCGTCCCCTTGTCGGAGTCCATTATAGAAGTTGATTTGTCTGGACATTATTCCGGATACCTTTACTTGGCTTGTCACATTGGTCATGGTCAACCTACATAGTCTTGTCAGCTTATTGGGAATGCCGAATTCTCTCATGGCTTTGTAGAGTTCTACTCTGGCTATGCCATCATAGGCGGCTTTAAAGTCTATGAAGAGGTGTTGGATTGAGTTTTGAAACTCTAGACATTTTTCCATAGCCTGCCTCAAAGTGAAAATCTGATCGGTTGTTGATTTGCCTGGGCTGAAGCCAGACTGGTATTGGCCTACGATGTTTCTAGCGTATGGGGCCATCCTGTTTTGTAGGATGGCGGAGAATATCTTATACGCGGTACTCAACAACGTTATACCACGATAATTGCTGCACGTTGTGATATCTCCTTTTTTATGTCCCGGGCAGAGGATGCCTTTTCTCCAGTCTTCTGGCATCGCTTCCTGCTCCCATACTTGCACAATTAATTCATGAATCGCTTGGTGTAATGTAGGCCCTCCATATTTAACCAGCTCCGCAGCTCGGGGCATATCGAGTATCGGGGTTTTCCTGCGTTTTAATGCCTTTCTTTGTTGTTAAATTGTAGTCGAAGCGACTAAATTTAACCTTTTTTATGTTTTCAGGAACCCAAAGAGTACTTCAATTAACACGAAAATAGATCTTCTGCCTAATTAAAGATGCTCTTTATACTGAATCTGCTGACGAATTAGCTCTCACTATTGAGAAGCACATGACGCTCCAATTGGGATTCGCATACTTCATGACTGAAGAAGTGAAGAAAAATTTTAAATACGTCATGTACAAATTGCGTACTTTATGGAAAGAGGCTCGCCCGAAAGAGGAGTGGTTTTTCAACAAGAATGCGGATTGGCTGAGCGGTCAATTGATGCTATCGGAGGACGGATCTTCTCAAAGTACTGCGGAGACAAAGGCAATCGGTGGTCGACCTTCTACAAGTTTTTCGGATAGCAGTGAAAGGTCCAAAAGGCGAAAAACCGAGGAATTGAGAAAAGACCACAGCCTAGAAGAACTCTCTTAAGCTACGCGGATGAGCCTACGTGGAAGTGGGAAAGTTGCCGCTGCGCAGGTATTGAAGAACGTCACAGCGGGGAGTTCGTCTAAGGCATCGTCCTACCTGTCGTCTTCTAACACAATTAAAGAAAGAACAATGACGCCGGAAGAAGCCTTGTCAGTTTTGGTAGAAGGTAGATTTTCCAAAAGTCAGTATTTAGTGGTACGATCAGGCTGTAAATTAGTTCAAAGTAAGGCGTATCCGTCATACAATGTACTGCAAAAAGCCAAAATTGCTTGTTATCCACCGATGAAAACAATTACATGTACAGAAAGACGCGCAGCTATCGATCTTCAAGCATTGTTAGATCTCACGGTGAAACGAATCGTTTTAGCAAAAGAAAATGTTGTACAAAATATGTCACCCGGTGATTTGCTTAAAATGAATTTAATTTGTAAATGGGGTTGCGATGGAACTTC